>JAOXNH010000067.1:41743967-41753967 GCA_028566575.1 Bartramia longicauda
GAGCACTGTGCTCCTGGGCACGTTAGGATGTCAGGTTACAGAGAATAGCTCAGCTCCAAGTTCTTGAAGTGCAACTGGCTTTGTTTTGCACCACACTCGATGTCTAAATGGAAGTTGCGTGCCATAACACCGAGAGCCTGGGGGGAAGAGGAGAATGGATTGGCTCTGTAGTGTTATTTGCTCGGTACGTGTGTATTGTTAGAGGGTCATTTAATAAGATATATAGCATTTAGGTAGTGGCTGCCACACCTGGAAGTGCAAATTCTTGGCACGACAGTGTCTTGGAGGACGGTTATATTAAGGGTTATTCTGTTCTACCTAATGGGTAGCATTGACTTGATCCTCCTGCCTTGTCCTGTGTGCAGAGACCTCAAAGCAAAATGTGTTTAACTTGTGACTATTTTTTTTTTCCCCTCCTCACTTTGTCTTCTGTAAGATGTGCCTCTTGGGGAGTAACAGAGGGACCTGCTTATTTGGCTTATACTCACTCTTCCTTCTATGCAAGGACCTTTTGAGAGGGAAAGTCTCTTTACTATCTGGTACCGTACAGCTGTTGTTGCTACCATGAGTATTAAAGATTAGAAATGCTTAGTGATGTAAGACTGATTATTTTGGGTCAAATTTTCCCCTTGGCTGTAAAGAGGTCCTAAAACTCAGAAGAGGTAGGAGCAGAGCCCCTCTCCCGCAGCTGCGCTGCGCAGCCCGGCCCCACAGGACCCCCCAGATACTGGTGCAGAATTCCCCACCGACCTTAATGAGGATCGGGACAGCAAAGAGTGACGATCTGTAGCTCGCCTCTTGCTCCAAACAGATAGCTCACAGCAGCATTCCCACAATGGCACGGCTTCTGGATGAGCCATAGTGTCACAGGATACGGGAGGAATAGATCTGTGAGGGTGGAACTGAGCTGCCGTAAGGATCTTCGGTCCCCGTGTAGCTTCGTGCCATAGTAATAATTTGCTGACGTTGTTGCAGTTGAGAACTCTGAGCCTTTTTTTCCTGAAGTCCCTTAATATGTCTTTTTATGTGACAGAATATTTTAGACTTCTGGCTCCTAAAATTGGGATTAAACAGCTCTGTGGATGTGAGCGTTTCTTGAAATTGGGTCTTTGCTGGCAGCGTGTTTACCCCAGCCTGCACCCCTGGAGCCGGGCTAAAAACTCCGGAGCTTGATACAGGGAGAACCTAGAAGTTGTTAAAAATGATGAAAGGGAAGTAACATTAAGACCTTGATTCTTTATATTAGTTGCTTATTATATTGGCAGTCATGGGGGTTTTGTAGAACTGTTCCATGTTCCACCAAAAGACAGCAGGAATCAGAAAGTTAATGTGCTGTTCATTCATAATCATCTTTAATTCACAGGATTTATTGATGACTGAACTAGTGAAGAGGTTGCTTCTGTGTTACCCAGGTACCCTGGACTTTTCTAATGCTATGCAGGTGGTGCACTGTGGAATAAAAACTGTCCAGGGGAGTTTTTAGGTGTTCTGCAGCAGTGAGGTTTCTGGAGCTGTTTTTGAAGTCTTAGTGAGATGTATGAGATGTTGCAGGTCACTTTGGACGTTTAAAATGTCTGTCTGTTCATTTTCTAGGTTTTAAATATACTTGGAGAAATTCTGCAGGATGAATAAGTGATTTGAGAAGCAGAATAATTTAACAAAAAAAAAAATCAGGCACAGTTCTTCTCAAATCACAGTAAACTGTGCCTGAGTTTGGGGTTTTTTTTTGTTAAGTTATGTTATTGGGCTTTCAATGGCATTGGTTCTGGGATTTTTTTTTAATGGCAGAATTAGCGAGGAGCGTTGTGTGAATAGGATACATGCCTGCCAGGACCTTTATTTTTTAACATGTGGTAACTTATAGTGAAATCTGATCCAGCTACAAATAAGACACGCTCATTTAAGCAACGGTCCTAATCGTAGCAGCATCTCCCACCATGGTAAGGCTCCTGCTTCTGGTCCAGAGATGAGGATAGACTGGTCGTTAACGTAGTTCATCCTGCGACACAGCCAGCAATGAAGGCAGGCTGCTGTTATTGGAGAGCTGAGAGGCATTTAATATTCTAGCACTCAACTTAGTTTGTCTCCAACTCACCGAAATGTTGTATGGAAAGCAGTGAGCAGTGCTGATGAATCCCTATTGGGAAGGACACGCGTCGCTTGCTGCGCGCACGATCTTTCCAGAAAGGCTCCGACAGGAAGGAGAACGGACTCGTACTGGAAGCAGGAGCCATTGCCCAGCTTGGAAGATGTCCTAGACGTGGCCCCATGTTTCATGATCACACAGGTGAAGAATTTGCAATGCAACCTGCTAAGCACCAGGATTCTGCTTCAAAAGCACTGGGTGCATTTTTAAAAAACAAAACAAAACAAAAATTTTGTCATGGGGCTGTGTTCCAGATGATAATTTTGAAATGCAAACACCAAAGCCCCAGAATAATACCACTAATGCTGCATTGGAGAAATGCAGGCCACCCAATTTCACTTAGTGGGTTGACTCTGAAACCTAAAGATTGCAAGTAAAATCTGTTAAAAACCTTCCTTTCTGCTCACGGTCTCGGAGTGCCTCCCATGATTACTTTTTTTTAGCTGACAAAAAAATCTGTTCCCTTCTCAGCCTCCGTATCTCCAGCAACCTCCTGGACAGCTTACATGGTCCAGTTAAGTCTTCTCTTTGCTGCTGTCTGCAGGAGTCACTCAATAAATCAAATTCCATTTCCAAACAGAGATTAGGAGATTATAGAATCAAGATTCTCAGTTTAAAAGGTAGTCAGGGGTGCTCTAAATTTTTGGTTTGGTGTTTGTTTGGTGTTTTGGTTTGGTTTTGGTGGGTTACTGGGCTCTGCAGCAAAGTGTGGGGTTAGGTTTTCAGGAAAATCAGAGCTCTGATCGTAGCCTGTTTTTGCATTCCTTGCAGCTGAAAAATGGCATTATTTTCAAAGATTCTTCCAACCTGTAGTTACTCATTTCCCTGCTACCCTTGTTGTCAGAATGTATTAGGTAGGAAATTACCGTACAGTTACTTCTTCAGCTGTGCTCCAGACGCAGTATTTCTAAAGCCTTCTAAAAATGTCACTTTTCCTGATTGCCAGTCAGATCAGCGTTTAGTAAAACACCTGGGTGATTGCAGCTTGTGTATGAAGATCCCAAAAGGCCAGCCCCGACAGCTCGCAGTTTTTCAGCACGTCAGCTTCCCATCCCATCCTTCCGATCCCGTTTTTGTCTGCTCTGCATCCGGAGAAGGTTGGATAGACAAGACCTGCATTGTGGAATGCATCCAACAGGCAGTCCTCCTGACTTCAGCAACTTCTGTAAATTTTCTTTAAGCTCTCCAGGGCTATTTTGTTTGACCTTTATTTAGTTAGAGTATTCCTTCTAGGAAGGCAATTATTGCCAGCCCCTTGGGTGGTGGCTGTAAACTGGGTTTCGCTGTACTTGGAGCAGTTGTGGTCACAAGCTCTGTAGTTAAGCATCAGCTCTAGTTTCGAACCCTTTCCTCTTCGTAACCTGAAATAAATTAATTTTGGTTTCAAAGTTTCCGTAGCTTGTCTCAGTGCAATAGGGACTTAGGTGTTTGGTTTGGCTTTTTTTAATTTTTCTTTTTTAAACTGTATTGAACTAGGGAGAAAAAGCACTCGATTTTTGTCCCATCGGTTTTAGTTAAATTATTGTATTATTCCAATTACATTAGAAGCTTGAGGAATGGAGGACTTCCAAGAGCAAATCCTGTTTTTGCAAATAGGAGGCAGCACTGAAAAGCCTGCCTGTTTTGATGAGTCATGCAGAAATTTAAAAGAAAAATTAATTAGTTGTACTCATGAATCCTTACTCTGATAGCTTGATGAGTAAGTAGTGAGAAGCTTTCCATGAGTTTCTTGAGCATTTCTGTTAAGTGCCCCCACAGAGATGCTCGGTCTCACAAGACTGCAGTTTAATCTAGCTCAAGGACTTCACAAACTCCACAAATCAAAGACCTCTTTTTTTTTTTTTCTTTTTAAATTCGTACTCTAGAAACATTTAGCAGCATCAGTTAACGCTAGTGCAGCGTTAGTGCTGAGCTGTGAAGCATTTCAGTCTCAATAAAATTTCAAATTTTCCCATGGAAAAAATAATTTGCACTTAATACATGTATCCTGTAAGTTGTTTCTATTCCCTTCTTTTTTTCAGTTGCTTAAATATATCCCTCTATTTGTTGCTATGGCATAGCCTTAAAAATTCACAGGATGTTCAGCTTGATCAAATAACACGATGAAGCCCGTTGCCTCTCGAGTGCTGAATTTCTTAACCTTATGCATCCATCCCACATTTTGCTATTGCTGTAAATGAAGTCGAAAAGTCCAAAGGCTCAGAATGAAAGACAGCTTTTTTTTTTTGTGCTTTAGGAATTTCTCTTTAGATTCTCAGGTATGGATTTCAATGTATGGACAGCTATATTTAACCCTGAAAATATCTGGAGTTTTGAAGACTTCCATGCAAGCAAAGCCAGTGTTGGGATATACACACGTGTGTACACAAACCCCCCATCATGTGTCACGCGAATAACTTGTTTTAGGGTATACTTTTATTGAGACAGAAACTGTGACCTTACCAGTGTATGAGATTGAGAGACTTATATAGGAACAAGGTAAAACCACAGGTAGGAATTGCTGAATAATTACCTTTAGACCAACCTGAGCAAGAACCTTCCCAAGAGGGCAAGCTCATTTAATGGTTCCTAAAACTCAATCTTGTGGATGTCAATGGTCATGCTTGATTATTTGCAGCAGTGTTTTATGAAAAAGCAATAAAAATGCATTGGGAGTGTACAGAGGAGAAAGGGAACAATAAATGGTTTTAGTTTTTCACTTGAGTCCCTTCGGTGCGAACAGGTAGAGGCTACGTTTCATGCTGCTGTGCCTTAGCTATTTGAAATGTGCGTATGTGTGTGTGTCTACCCAAAACACTGCTGTGCTCTGCTGGCTTATGATCGACAAGAGACCGGCAATGAGAGGAAAAAATTCCTATGTTTGTTTTAGAGAGAAAGCAATTACAGTTACGGTTAAAGGATTAACCTGTTTTCCAGCTACCTGTACGCGTACCTGCAAGGCCCTTTGGAGAGCCCCACTAACAACCCCAAAGCTTGGTGAGAGGTAGAAAATGTCATGTCCCACACTCTAGATTATTCCTGATATTAATTACACTCTTCTGCTTCTTTCCTTCCCTCTTCTGGGCTCTGAAAAAAATATTCTGTAATAGCAAATGCTGCAAAAGTAACAACCGAATAGCCCCAAATATCTACTGCCTTATTTAACCAGGAACATCTCCGTGCCGTCGAGAGGAATGTAGGTTACACATATGTGATATTTTCAAGAACTTGGGGAGCAGGTAGTGCTGCAGAGAGAATAGCTGGTCCTCACGTGATGTGAGGTGTTAAAGGTAGGCTGAGTGTTTTGGTGGATAAAACACTGGCCTTTCGACCTTGGTTCCCATCCAGCTGGAGATCTGGAAATAAATGAGTTTACTGCTGACACTCCAATCCCAGCAGACGAAACTTCACACCAAAATGCCCCCGCGTATAATTTGTCACATTTGGCATCTGCTACTAAGAAAAGAGCAAGAAGCGACCTGGTGCAGAGATGTAATCATCTTTCACCTTCCTGCCAGGGGTGGGAGTATAACGGGGACAATCCAGAAATGCTTTCAAGTCTGGGCCTCTGAGCCACCTCTAGACATCGCCGTCTTCTGCAAACTTGTTACTTGTAGGAAATCACCTGCCATTAGGTTTGTGCAAGGCTTTTGAAGTAGATTGGCTAGAAAGTCAGAAACGGATTTTTTGTTGTTGTTGGGGTTTTTTTTGTTTGTTTTTGGGTTTTTTTAAGGAATGCTGTAAAAGAAAGTTGTCCTTGTAGGAGTAAATCTGAACGTGTGCAATATTGGTCTCGTCGGAACGGCTCAGTAACTGCAGTGCATTTATTACATGTAATTGCACTTTGTGGTGCATCTAAAACTTAAGTTCATCTGGAAAAAAAAAAACCAAACCACTATTTGGCCACAAAGTAAAATGTAGCTACTGTATAAAAATATGTGTATTCTTTGAAAGCTTTAGTAAAAGAGAAGCTGGAGTGCATAAAAATTCTTTAATCCTAGAGATCTTTTGAGGCTGAAGCGATAAACCAGAAGTGCTTTGTAAAGCACACACATTATTTATTAAATACTGCCGTTTCAGCATCAGTGGACGAGCTGCAGAATAGGAGTATCTGCCCAGAGGAGATGATAATTTCAAAGACAGGGTGTGCTGGGGAAACCCAGAGGAGAGAGGAGCTGAAGTTTGGTTTGCTGGGTTCTGCTAACTTCCCTCCTGTGGCCATGGAGCCATAGGACCATGGCATTTCCTTCTGCACAAGCATGGCACTGAGGAGAGAGTACTGCAAAATAGCGGGAGCTGTGGGGAATGGGGAAATTTAACCCTTCACAGAGAAGGGAGGGAGTTAGCAGATGAGAAGAGGAGAGTGAGGTTGGGAATACCAACCTCTGTTGCCCACAAAGTGGAGCTGAGCTCGTCTTCAAACCTGCACTTTCTCCTGGGGACATCTCGGGGACAGGCTGCCATCGTTCGGCACCGTGGCTGCCCAGCAGGCTGGCCCCTGAAGGAGGAGGGAGGAGGAACACAAGTTTGATCTTAACACAAAGCTGGGGGCTTTGCCATCACCTTCATGAAGGCTTTAGGTAGAAAGCTGTAGTTGCCAATTTTCCTGTTACAGGGAGATCATGAGCTTTCCCCTTCTTCAGAAAGGATGTGGTAAATCTCTGACTTTCAGTCACTTTCACTCTCAAGAGATTGTCTGTTGAAGTTAAGACCTCCAAAGGTGTGTAAAGCATGAGATGCATTTGGTGTATATTACCAGACAAGAACTACTCCCGAATTTCAGTGACATAAGAGTGTTTCCAAACAAAATAAGCGACTCAGAGCTGTATCTGTTAAATTTCTGTCTTGGGCTTGTCCAGGTAAACCTCCAGGCTGGACAGAAAGGGGAAAGGTGCCTTATCCATATTTATTTGTGGTATTGCTGGACCATTATGTATTTCCTGAGCCTTAGTGGCATCTCTGCTACTGCTCTGCTTAGTGAGATCAAACAGATCAGGAGACATTTCGAATAATAGGTTTGAGAAGTAAGTGAGGACAGTGGTTGGAACTGTAATTCAGGCTCTTATTGCATAGGTTCCAAAGGGTTGGTTGACTTCTGGACACACTATGAGGTGGTTCACACTCCTCCTTTGTTCAGACCTGTGAAAAAAAAAGAAGAAAATACAGATAGTAATGTTATCACTCCCTTCAAAAGAGAGTGCTTTTGAAGGGATTGTCTCAGTGTTCTCATTCTCGGGTCTTCATTTAGATAAATGTGACTTCCCCTAACTCCGTGGAAGTCAATAGGGTTTATACCAGAGCTGTGGCACTCTATAAATTAAATATTAGGAGCAGTGTTTGAAGTTTAAAGCCCTCCCTCCTCCCGCTAGCTCGGATTTTCTGCTGCTGTGCTTTTTTCTTTATGCCTGAGCACCTTGCTGACAAGTGCTAATAACAAAATGCCAAGAGAGGGTCCAGTCGGAGTTACCACACATTAAACATTCTGAACTTGTCCTTTTGCTCATAGATTGTGCATAATTAATAATTAAACGGTTTCAGTTGTAATGGGTTGACCTTCTTGAACTGTTCATTATTCACAAGGCGAAGGCATCACTCAAACTTTTTTTCCTCTTGCCCTTCCCCGTTCTCACTGTGTGTGCACAGTTCAGCTGGTTTTGAGGAACCAGGGGCTGATCTTGTCTTCTCCCGCAGCAGATCCCGGTTGCGGAAACGTTGCTTGGATGCTTAGGGAAATAGCCAGTCTTGGAGATCAGCTGCTGGGGATGCAAGAGACCAATGGTACCTTGACCCTTACAACTCTTTGTGTCTTTATTGTCATTTTAGCAG
The DNA here is from genome assembly GCA_028566575.1 of Bartramia longicauda. Lineage (NCBI taxonomy): Eukaryota > Metazoa > Chordata > Aves > Charadriiformes > Scolopacidae > Bartramia > Bartramia longicauda. Next base: position 41,751,919 of record JAOXNH010000067.1, read on the forward strand.
CATCCCCAGTACATGGGGTTTTGTGATACTGGTTAAAAGATATTTAATGAAAATGAACGAACCGTTTTCTAGCTTAAGAGGAGTATACTTATTCTGCACTCCTTTAAAATCTTGGGTTTCTACTTTTATATTGCCTCTATAGTATGACTTCAGCGTGCAGGTGGGTGAAAAAAGGCAGGCCACCAGAGTGCAGCTGGGCCATTCCCTATGGCTACATCGAATGTGACCTTGGTAGAGACGTGTGTAGGTTTGCTTTATTTCCTCATTTTCCCATCCCTTTGAGTCCCAGCCAAAGTCCAGGGAACTTCAGGATACAAAAGAGGATGTATTTCTATTGTGCAGTTTGGGAACTTTTGCTTTTATACAACATGGTGATTGCTCAAGTTACAGCAGCAATTTCTGTCGTTAGAGAGAAACAGCTCTAACTACAAAATACTCTCTTTTTACTACTCAAATGGCCTTGCATTGAATAATATCAGAAATTGAAGTATTTCAGTCATTGGTTTCTCTGGGGTAGATCTCATAGCTCATAAACGTAACACGTTTCCTGGCGAGTGTTTTCCTGAGATTGATGCGCTCTCCCAAAAGGCTTGCAATGTGTCAGGCAAAGAGTCAGTAAATTTGTGGGGTGCCCAGTCTAAAATCCTCAGGAAGACTGTATTAAAGCATCTCGTTTTCATGTGGAGATCCAGTTGGGATTCATCTCCACCCACCCACACAATCTCTTCCTGAGCTCCCGAGAGCAAACCGACCAAGGCATGGCCATGACTGACAGGTCTGTGGCAGAAGAGAGTGGGCCTGGATGGGGATGAAATTACCTGCATTGTACAAGAAAATGTACCCAAAAAAAAGTAGCATTGAACATTTACTTTCATCCAGGTACAATTTTCTTGCATGTTTAAGCATGGCTTGTCTCCTGGCTGTGCCACAGTTCAGGAGCTGCATGGTCAAGGCATGGATACCTATGTTGGAGCAACTTCTTCCCTTGCCTGTATGAACCTTGGGGATAGGATACCCACAGTGAGATGCTGGTGGCTTCAGAGCATTTCATCAGCTTCTCCTCCTCTCTCATGATGAAGGTTCACTCTCTTAAGGGTCTGCCATCTCGTTGTGAGAGCAGAAATTATCACCTCCCAAATTAGCGTGAAGTGCCATATTCCCATCCTGCCCCCCAGCATGGACTGATCCCACCCAGCAGCCCCGTTACAGGGGTGATTGCATGAAGCTCCTCACTTACCTTTTCCTTAAAATAAACAGCGGAGGGAGAGCCAGTTCCCTGGGGAATGGGCTCCAATAGCTTCGCCCTGTAGTTTTCAAAATGATCTGTAATAATATATGCCCAGAGTATTTCCTACCTGCTCTGCTTGGAGTCTGTCCCACCTGGGAAGGCAGCGTTGGCCACTGTGGGAGGAAGCCCAGGAAGGCTCTGCTGGACCTGGAAAATGATGGAGAGAGGCAAAACCTGCCGGGCTCCACGTGGAGTGAGCCTGACGTTTTGCCCTGCATTCTCTCTATTAATATGAATAATTTTCATGCGCAGTTCTTTGAAGTGGAGGAAGTTTAATTGCACTGCTTATTTCCTCATGTTCCTTCCACTCTCCAGTGGAAACCTTCCTATATTGATGTCATTTATAAGTTTAGAAACAATAACCTCTCCCTCACCCGGTCTAAGTTCAAAGAGAATTTGGGCATGTTATATCAAACACTCCTTGTATTTAATAGAAGTCTTTGAAAATCGTAAAGCAATTTTGGCTTCTCCTTTTACTCTTCAGTTACTTTTGATTTAATTGTATTTTCCAGCAGTTTCCAATTGTTTGAATTGGAAACAAAGCCTTAATAAGAGTTCTAGTTAATTTTCTGTCTTGTAATTACCGATCTCATTTTTCTGATAATTGGCCACAGCAATTATATGTATATTTACTAATCACATAGGAGGCTCTGCAGTTGGGTCTATCTGCCACCATTGATAATGGCACACACATTGCAGAGGTGCTTTTATCATCTTCTTTTTTCCACTACATCAAAGCTATTTCCTCGCATTCTCAATAA
>JAOXNH010000067.1:41815557-41829483 GCA_028566575.1 Bartramia longicauda
GTGTTGTGGGGGGGGAACGGACGGACCGGCGGGGGAGCCCCGTTTGCCTCCTCCCGGCTCCCCGGTAAATAAAGGACGTCACAGAGAGATGCGGAGGAGTTGGGCGATGTTAAGGTCGCGGTTGTCCCTGTCATCCCGCGAAACGCACCGAACCCGGGTGCTGCGGAGCCGCCTGGAGCGAGGTTAGGGCTCCCCGAGGGGGTGAAGCCGGGCCGGGGGTGTCCCGTCGGGGTCGGGGACGCACACTTAGAGGGGACCCCGCTGGGGGTGGAGGAGAGTTCGCACCGCAAACCGGCGTCAGGTATTTTTGAGGAATAATCGTGGTGGAATAGTGGGTGTTGGGGAATCCACATTGTGCTCCCCCCCCCAAAAAAAAGAAATTAAAAAATCCAACCAAAAAGACCCCAAAATCCTCTTTGCAGTCGCTTTGACAAGGTGTGTGTGTGGGAGAGCTCTGCCTCGCACGCCCGACAGCCTGTGTAAAAGTTGGAGAGTTGCACTGGAGTTGTCACAGGGTGGTTATTCGCCAGGAGGGCTCCTGCTCCCTGCTCGAAAGTTAATGCAGTGAAAGAGGCAGATCAGGAGTGTATTAAATGCGTAACATAAACTACGGAATATGTAAAGTATGTCTAGGAAAATATTTTGTCTTTTTCTAGAGTTTCGGAGGGTCTCAGTTTTCTGTGTATCAAAGGTTTCTTGTGCTTTCGTTTTTAGAAGCTTAAAGAGCTGTCAGGATGTGAAGAAGTATAAAATCTTGCGCCTGTTCCAACTTTTTGGGGTCTGTGCCTGCCAGGGGAGGACAAACAGAGCCTCCTTTAAATCCTCTGCTGTTCTTTGGGGTTTGTTTTTTGGGGTATCTTGCAGAGTTTATTGCTTGGGCTTAGTTGCCCCCAAGCCTTTTTTTTTCCTTTTTTTTTTCTCCTGAATTGTGCTTCCCACATAATGAGATAAAGGGTCAAGATGTGATTCCGGTGTTGAACTTTTGTTAATCTTACTGTGGCAAGCGGGGTGTTGTGTTTTGGTAATTGACTTTTGAGGAGTTTTTGGTGCACAGTAGCTGTTTTGAGTTTATGTGATGCTTTTATAAACAAGACAGGCTGAAACGGAGTGAAAATAGGCAAGAGCTAGGGAATAAAGGATGGTTTTTTCCTGATGTATGTTGAGGTGGTGGTGAAGGACGGTGCTGAAAGGCACGATTTTATTATGAAAATAGACAATTTATTGATCTTGGGAGCTTTGAAACCTGAAGCCTCGGGTCCGTGGCCGAGCCTGCGGGCTCTGGGTACGGACACACGTGTTGGAGCTCCCTCGGTCTGTGCCAGCGTCACGGCCAGGCCCAGCTTTTCCCCTTCTCTGCAGCTTTACAGGTGGAGCTTTGGTAGAAGGGTGCTTGTGTTCGCTTGTCATCCTGGACTCCTTTATTCATCTCTTTCTGAAACCTGCTTCTTGAGAACCAGGAGAGAGAAATTATGATTTTTAAAATTTATTTATTTAATTATTTAAAGTACTGTTGCTTCCTCAGGGATCTGAAGGGTAAATGTCAAGCTGAGTAGTTTATTTTCAATTTCCCTTTGTTGCTCAGAATATGTAGTGGTACATGAATTGTTGGGACTGTAGGATAGCAGCGCAGCATTCTGTGAAAAGTTGGTCTTTTTTTTTTTTCCAATAGCTATGGGGGCTTGGCAGTTTACATAAGAAAAAAAAATAGTTATTTTGAAGACTACAATACTTTTTTAGACTGTACAAAGAAAAAGAGGTGTGTGGGTGTGGCCCCTCTGTCAGGAAGGAGAGGGAAAGACAAGTGGGCATAAAATTTCTGCTTGGAGTTGTAGCTGTCACATACTGATTTTTTTCAAAAGAAATGCAGCTTGGTTATTCGGTGCTAGACGAGGTGAGTGCTCCTTGGAAAAATGTGGGTCATGGAAAGCCGTTCTATCGTACTTGGGTGCAGTGGGTATTTTTAAGCAGGAGTACATCCCCAGAAAACGTGCTTCTGAATTCTTTCTTGTTTCGAGAGTTGAAAGGAGCCGTAACTAAGGGAGGGTTTGCGATTAAGACACTGCTATTTGAAGAATGAGCGGTGAATTCCTTTCGTTATTTTAATTTTCTTAGGTAAATTCTTTTCACGTTTCTCCTCTGATCAATTAGCAAGTGGCATTGATTTCAGAATGAGTGACCTTTAAAAACTAAAATCAAATGTGATGGTTGTGCAGTAACTCATTTGCCTTGCCAGATAAAGTTTGTCAGAAAAACTTAGTCAAGTTTCTAAAACTTTCTTGCCGTCCTGTGTGAAGAATTATGGGGGTGCGTGTGGGTAATGTACATACGTGTAAATTGGGGAATGTGATGTGATGAGGGGTTTGCCAAACACACAAAGCAAAATTGAAGATCTTGCTTCCCTCCAGTAAAAACAGTGATCATTTTCTTACTTGCCATAATTTTTCACAGAGATCTAAATCGTGAAATAGCGTTTCCTGTAATGTATTTTCTTATCACAAGCCAGAGTATTTCAGTCTCCTGCCCCATTTGAGAATGTTTGTCCCGTTCGGGGAAAAAAAAATAATCAGATAAGATCAAACATACTTTGCAGATCCCAGACTCGCAAGGTTACTGAATTCTCTGGTACTCTTGAAGGTTTGGAGAAATTGAACCAGTGTGTTTTCATTTCTATTGATGAAACAAGGTAACTGAAAAGTCTGTTTTTCCGTGGATTATCTCCCTGGCTCTATAGGCTGAGGCATATGTGAATTTTCCTGATCTTAATTACTATTCCTGTATAATTGCATACAGACTCTAATTTATCTCAAGGTAAGCTATTTAAAGCCCTTTCTAATTGGAAGGAGTATACTTGAGTGATTAAATCTTTCCTTCAATATTTCTTACATCTCTTTAAATTGGTTATTAGATTGTTGTGATCTTTGCCTTCTACTCAAGTCTTTTGGAAATCATTACACAGTTTGCAATAATCAATTCAATTATACATGGATCAAAGAATGAAAAAGAAAAGCTTATGTTCTAGTATTGTCATTCTTGATACTGTCCTAAGAAGCTGGTTTGGAAAGCACATGCTGGGAGGTTTTCTCCTTTGTTCTCTCTCCTTTCAAGAAAGTGCCTTTGGGGATTGAAGAGATCCCTGGTGTGTTTCTTGTTAGACACAATTTATACTTTAAAAAAAAAGTGAGCCAAGAGTTTGAATGAAAATTCATAATAGCATTTCCACACAATAGTGATGAAAACAAACCATGTAAAAATATTCAGTTGGGAAATACCCCCTCCCCTAAATAGTGGAGCATTTTTGTGAGGGGGCGTTTTGGGGGGGGGGAGGCAGGCAAGTAGCACGGCTTCCAGGTGGTAGTGGTAATAGTGACAAATGGATCTCTGGTATGGAAACACAGTTGTGTTAAATTGCATCGTCAATGCTAATAAGCATAAGCTACCTATTTCAGTGTTCAATTAGAATTTTACTCTTCTGTATTATGAGCTATTTTTGCTTAATCCTTTTATAAGTTGCTGGGGTTGCGTGTTTCTGTGATTAAAGTCAATATAATCCACTTTTCATTGTTATCTGAGTCCATGGATTACGTTATTTTCATGCCTGTAATTTTGTGTATGTCAGTATAATTGTATTTTTAACTATATTGGTGTAGGGTTTCTTTTTTTCTTTTTTTTTTTTGAGCTTTTGGTTCTCAACACTGGAATTGCAGCTATCGGATGAATAAAACTGGTAGCTGTGCATCACTGCTTAACTGTCAACGCCCCAATCCGTAACACATCTTTATTGCCAGTAAAAACCAAGATTGCAGGTTGCGTACAGGTACCTACAGTGTCACCACACTGCTGGCATAAATCCCTTAAGGAATCTTAGGGGCCATCCTGGACGTATCTGTAGGCCCGTGGGAGTGAAATTCTTACTCATTGCCACTTGTGAGAAGAAGGAAAGGTGTAAGAACCAGTAGTTTAGTTATTTTTCATGGATTTACACTTCATTTGTCTGCTGGATATAAAGGTATTTAGAAATTACAGTTGAAAGGCTTAGAAGCTAAAAAACAGGTAGAAGACGCATCTTAGCTTTATTCTGTGAGAATAAGAGAAAAATATTATCCCAGGGAAGGGAAGGGCTCAGGACTGCTTGGCCATTGATAAGAATGTTTATGGATCGGACACAGAAGACAAATATTTAAAAGCATCTAATGAAGCAGGGTGCAGACAGTTAAGATATCTTCAGATCCTGACGTTATTTATAGGGATGTAGATGACTGGTATGGTTTATATTGTGACCTCCATTCGTAGAGAGCACAAAGATAAGTGCAGACCTGTCACTAATGCGTTTGCCAGGGTGGGTTTTAGTTCCTGTAATCCCTTCTCGCAGAAGTCGACATCTGATCGTTTTTCTCTTTAGTGCCATTATAATGAAAAACAAAGCAGAACTTCCAAACACTTGAGACTTGAGAGCTCCCTGTAATTGTTCTGAGATACCTCCCAGCCCTCTCCGATTCTCCGAGCGCCGTGTTCCTGCGTTTCTCCGAAGTGGCTCTGGTAGTCCTCGTTGGTTGTGGCAATGCTTATGAGCAGGTTCGGAGCTGAACCCCAGAGTTAGTTTGCTGATGGGCTCCATCAAATGTGGGGTTCACCAGTCTCTGCTGAAACTCTTTAATTTGAAGTCATAGTACCTTTTTTTCTGTGAGTAACATTTCAAAGGGGTTACTTTGAGAGGGCTTGGTATCACCCAGTGTCCCAGAAGGCTTGTGGCTGGGAAATGGACTGGATCTTGTGTGGCTTTGCTCTTACGTGGTGCTACTGGTGTTTGGCCCTTTGGCTCCACAAGGAAAGATTTCTACCTACAAACCTTGCCTCAAAAATGTCTGTTCGCTTTTGCTGCTCTGCTTCTACTTTAAAAACTTTTGCTTTGATGAAGGATGTTCCAGGTGCCCTTCTAATGGAAGACGCTGCTCTATCCCCCTCCATAAAGAGTAGTAAAAGCCTTGTGAAAGCCACGATTTCAGTGAAGAATGCAAACATAGTTTTTACGTTTAAAAACCTTGTCGGGATATACCTTGTGTGTCTTTTGCAGTGCAGCAGCCTCAGCTTGGGCTGTCCCCTCTAAGTAGGAACTTAATCTCTGGTTAACACACAAACGTGCCTGCAGGAATCACAGAGAGAGAAGTGTTTGCCCTGTTCTTAAGGGGGGAGAAAAGGGGGAAATGTATTGTTTGGGTGAGTGCTGTGACACATGCTTGGGCAGCTGAATTTAGAAATCCTCTTGATCAAGCTCAGGTATTGATTGTCTCATTGCTCTGTCACTATTTCAGCTCTGTGCAGGCCAATAAGTGCTAGGAGTGTTGGTTTGGGCTTTTTAAAATGAAGATGATTGGATTTTATGATGCGAAAATAGCATGTAGTACCTTCAATGGTAGTCTGTTCACAAAAATAAATGCCTTTCTTAAAAGCAGATTCTTTTGCTAGTTAAAGGGGGGGGTTTGAGGAGAAGAAAGGCGCTCCAGTAGCTTACAAAAGGGTGCCTATTTCTGTAGTTTTACTCAACGCTGTCAAAGCCATTTTGAACAACTAGTCACTGCCATAAAATGTGGCTGTTTCAAAGTGAATTGGAAGCTTTGGAGCTACCACAAAAAGTAGAATATATTAAACCTGTGAAAGTGAGAATCTATGGAGCTGATGATGGGGGTGGGAGATGTTATCTTATCTAGCCTTGTTCTGATCTTCCAAATTTTCCCTAGCAGCCAGAACCAAAGTAAACCAGGTAATTTTATATTATCGTTCTCCATGTGCTGTAGTACAGTCCTGTCTATTATCATTTATTTTCTTATTGTTTTTGCTGAGACTTCTCTGTCTGTTGCAGCTGTATTGATCCAGGAGTTTGTCAGCAATTTGCTTAATCTTATTCTCCTGTTGGGATTATGGCTGGCTACAGATGTACTGCTGCATCTCTGCTGTTATATTCCGTCCCTTAGTGTAAACTGGAGGGATACCACAGTGCTCTGTAAGCAAACATTGTATTCCAAGGCCGGGGAAGAGCAGGAATTAGCAGAAGGTGAGTATTATGAGTCTTGTCTAGAACACGTGGAACAAAGAAGTGAAAAGCTAGTATACAATTAGACCAAAGGTCAACCAAAGCTTGACCTTTATGTCTGTGGGAGATGATATACAAGAGATTTATATAGGAAGTGACATGATAATTAATGGAGAAGGAAAAGAAGCCTTTTAAAGCCAGTGCTTTGTAAGGATAGAGTCCTAGGCTCTGCAGCAGAGCAAAGGCTGTGGCTATGTTAAAGTTTATTCAGCATGGAGGACAGAAAGATTCACTTTATGTGCATCACTGAAGATTGCTCTGTACTGAACTTGCCTTGTTTTATTTAGGAAATGGTAATCAGCTTTCTGGGTACATGCTAATAAATATGTTCTGCCTCCTCCCTGCTTCTGCCAGGACTGCATGGGCTGTAGGTGATGCTCCAGTTGCTAATTTCCATCCGAGAAGTACATCTAACAGCAGCTGTGAAGCATCCCCTCTGTAGATATTTTCTTCTCTATGACTTGCATGTTTATACATACTAAGAGTGCTTTTTCCCCAGTTTCCAGCCCTACTCCAATTTGTTGTGCTAAATTCTTCAAACACAGAGTTCAGTAGGTCTCTCCTGTTAGCTTTTCTTGGTGTTATTTTCGGTTTGATATCTAGTTGGTCCCTTGGTCCTCACCACAGATTATTTGGTAATTTTGGTTGGAGGAGACCTTGGGAAATCTCCAGTCCAGCCTCCTGCTCAAGGCAGGATTAGCTGTGAGGTCAGAACAGGTTACTCAGGACTTTAACCAGTGTGGTCTTTAAACCCTTCAAGGATGGAGGTGCACAACCTCTATGGGCAACCTCTTCCACTGCTCAAGTGTTCTCATGGAGTAAAAGTTTTGTGTTTTTTATATCCAGCTCGTGCCTGTTGTCTCGCATCTTTCTGCTGTGTCCTGTGAAGATCATGGCTCTGTTTTCTTGATGACCACCTTTACATCTTCTCTTCCAAAGAGATGACAGAGTATAAAACTCCAGAGCCCTTTAGGTACACTAGAATTTTATGTTGAAGCTGTAGGGGTTTGTATTTACAGTGATTCTTCCACTGGGGCATGTACTCAAGCTGCCAGGCAGTATGGCTTTACCTTTCCATACTCTACAGCCCATTTCTGAGTAGCCGTAGGATCTGTCATCTGCAACATTTTCAGGGAGGTGGTTTGCAATGGGATGCCTTAGGTCCCTCAGATTTCAGCCTTGGCCCTCATGCCCGTGTATTTGCTTGATGCTGCTCCTCTGTTCTTGAGGCTCATAAAGGGGAGCAGATTGGCAGCTGAGCCAAAAGGCAAAGTTTAGCAAAATATTTTATCCCTTGTTGCTTCTGGGGTTAAAATTGGCTCTGAATATCTGTGCAGAACGACTGGTAGTCCTGAGAGATACTTTATTGGTCCAGTCTAATCTTGGTCCTTCCTCATATTTGTGGTCTGATCATTGCAGCAGACCATAGGAGCTTCCTCCACCTTGTTTCGCATGTGATGGTGCCAGAGCTTCCTCCTGAGAAAGTATCTTCTTGAAGAGCATCTTGGCTTGTTTGCTGTGTAAGGGGGTATCTTATTTTCGCTCTCCAGCCCCATGAAGAAATTTACTGTCCCATAAAGTAGGAGAGTTGGTTGAGAATCATTCAGAGCTGAAACTTCTTGCTTAGCTTCGTTTACAGTCTTCTGCAACATGTTCCTCCTGCCCTCTTTGTAGAGTAGAGTCTGGATTTAATAAGGCCTCTCTGTTCAGCTTTTCATCTGCAAACGTGATTAGTTAGCATGCAAAATAGAGTATAGGCTGAAAATAGCAGTGAACATAGTTTTGCTTGGCAATTTGGCATAGGTGCCGCTCACTCTTATTTATTTTTTTTAAGAAGCAGATACAAGCAGAGGCCAAATACAATAGGGATAATGTGTTTTGTTCAGGTAAAATCTGTAATCTGAGCTCCAGGAGCGTGTCGTAAAAAGTTGTGTGGATGAGAATGTTTTCTGATACGTTCATTCCTCATATTGTTTCTTGAGACTCCCTTGACAAAATGATCTCACTTTTGTGCAGATGTTGTATCTTGTTTCCCTGGTGCAAAATAAGAGTCTTTGAAACAGTCCAAGTATTTGTGTAGATTTTCAGCTTATTGAAAAATCTGTTAGAGACAGCTCTACGCGGGCTATCTATGGAGTTGTTAGTGCACCTATAAATATAGTGCACCAAAATGAAAAATGTACGAACTTCAGCAGCGGTACAGAAACAAAGCTGTTCTTTTTGCTAGGTTCTGTGTTGATTTAGCAGTATCTCATCAGTGAATCTGCTGAGGCCGCTTGATGGCAGGGCTTCAAATTTTTTTAATCAAGTGTCAGAACCGTTGTCGGTTTGAATTACGAGGAATTTTAGATAATATTTTTCTAAAGGGTGTACACCCAGCTTTTCACTCAGTTAATTTCCACTTTTACCTCTTTGGTGTTAAAATTTGACTCTTTCAATTGAAAAGGAATATTTTTATTAGAGCTTCTTGACAATGTTGCCTGGGTTTCTGAGGAAATGGCTAAAAATAAACGTGCATTATAAACTGAATCTTAAGAATGTAGAAGTAGCTTTACTGATTGAGACCACGGGTCCATCTGGCCTGGTACTGTCCCCTACAGCTTCCAGAAGTGAGCGTGTAGAGAAAAGTGAACAGGACAAAATATAAGAAATAACTGTCTCCTCTCTGCAATATTTTGCAGGTTTCCTGCTACTTTCAGCTCAGTCATCTGAACCCGATGGGACTACTGGCTGGACAAGCCATAATAAATCTATTTCCCAAGTGCCTGTCAGGTTCCTCTTGAACCAATACAAACTTCTTTTGCTCACAGCATTTTGCTAGGGGTTTCTGTTGGGCTGCTTGCTGCACGAGGACACTTCCCATTTTCTTTTGAGCCTGGTTCCAGCCCGCTTCATTCACTGGTCACTCTACTGCGTAATGGAAGAGACTGGGCAGCTGATCCCTGTCCACTCTCCTTGTGCTCTTCATGGTTTTATAGACTGCTGTCATATCTGTCCCCACGTTCTCTATTTTCTAGGTTGAAAAATCTTAGCTTTTGCCATTTCTTCATTATGAGAAACATGCCGGACTTCTGTCATCTTGTGAAACTTTCCACTTCTAATATATATATTTTTTTTTTTTAAGATGAGACCACTAAAACCACCCACACTTTGGGATTTATACAGTGTATATAATTTCTCTTTTGCTCTCTATGCCGTTTTTTAATGATTTCTAACAATGATTTGTGTGTTTGGTGGCTATTGAGCTGATGTTTCCATATGTGTGTTTATCCTGGGCCCAGGAGCTTGCTCTGATGTGGGAAAGGTCATCCCAGAGCCTGTCACTTCATGGGTAGAGCTGGGTCTCCCTGGGCTGCTTTTCCCCATAGGCATCACTTTACATCTATGTACATTGAATTGCTCTGTCACTGAGGTCTTTCAGTGATTCTTAAGGTTGCCTTCCTCCTCAGCAACTTCATATCTCAGCAGCTTTGTCACCCCACTGATCACTTCATTTTCTAGGTCACTAACGAATAGGTTAAGCTACGTGTGCCAGCATAGGCCCTTGCAGAACTCCACGCATGACCTTCCCCTATTGTTTGGTCTTGGAACAACTTGGACACATCGGTAATAAAAGAACTTTGAATAGCAAGCTAAGGATCTGTGGCCTGTTTTATTAAAAAAATAATAATAATTAATGCTGTAAGAATACCCAGCTTGTGTGTGCAACTGGATTTTCATAGTTTCCTTTGACCTGTACTATTCTGTTGTTTTTAAACATATGTAGAACTCTGAGGTGGTGCCAAGCTGTTTTAAGGGGAAGCAGACATGTGTTGAAACTTGTTTCCTATGTTCAGTTAACTAGAAAAGTTTTTTAAAAATATGTCTTTGTTTTTCAGAGTACGTTCACATATCTTAGTAAAAGGCTTGAGCCAAATATTAGTTGATTAACTGCATAGACTCCCTCGTTCCTTGGGCCTGTACATGACTGATGTCTTGATCCCTCAATTTTTGTTTTTCCTCTATCGTGGACTGTCCTTTGCTTTTGACCTAGAGGCTGAGCAAGGTTACACCACCCTTACCTGGAAGTACAAGCTATATAATATCTAGTTGGGTGTAGGAGGAGGCAAAAGGGTGAAGACACTTCATACTGAAATGGTGGGCTGAAACCCAGAAAATGCTTTGTTTTTGCATGACAGCCTAAATAATCTTTCTTTTTTTTTTTTTTCCTCCTCCCCTTGCCTTTGGCCCATATTTGTAAAAAGGGAGGCAGAGTATAAATTCATGAACATGTGAGAGTCATTCAGATGACATTAATGAGCTGCAAAAGGCTTGTATATATGCAAATTCCTATTCAGAGTGGGATTTGGATGAGTGCGGTTAATGAGGTGGGGCAATAGTTTGGTCAGTAAAGATGAAAAGGAGCAGTGACTGGAGCAGCATCCTCCCTCTGCCCCGCCAGCGGGGTGGGAGTTCGGGGAGGGGGGCAGCTCACTCCAGGGTGGGAAAAGCAAGGGAGGGTTTGTATCTGCAGTTTGTACTGCAGAAACACCACACATTTTCTGTTTTCGTTTGGTCAGGATTTCCAGGGAAGTTTTAACTTCACTATCAAAGTTTTCTTAGGCAGCTCTTTCAGTTCTGGTTGTTCTTGTGGCTGAAGCCAAGTGAAATGCAGTATCATTTTTGGAGTTTACTTGCAATCGTTTTCATGTATTTTAAATGATAGGTGTGGCTGAAACTTGGCGCATAAAAAACCACTTCATTCCATCAAGCGGTTTGTTTCCATGCAGGGCAGGGGTTATTGTGTGAATAGATTAATTGAATTCAGTCTTACTTTGATTATAAGAAATATACAGTGCTTGCAGGATGAGGTGGCGGGGAGGGGGGCAGTGTGTCAGATTGATGGCACCGGGGAATGAAACATCTCTCTTCCCACTGAGCAGGCGTCCTTATTATCTCTCCTTAACGTGCGCCAGTGTGACTCTGAAAGAAATGTTTCTGTAGGCCTTATCCATGCTATATGTGCGCCAGGAAAATATTGCATAAATAATATATTCATAGCTTTCTAAAGCACTGTTGAATGTTTTGTCCTGGGATTAATCATTGCGGACTAGTGGGTTTTTAAGCATTGCATGCTTGTCTTTGAGCCTATAGGTAACACGATGCAGCTAATGCGTGTAGAACTACAGCTTTCTGGTGTGGACAGCACTGGAAGGTGGAAGGAGAGAGTAGCCCAAAGTCAGATTGCGGGGTCGGGATCAGCTTTGTCAGGAATTTAGGCCTTGCCTAAGATGCACCTTCCCAGCCTGTCTCTGGCTGCGTGTTGTCATTTGAGACTGTTTTCTTTATCCTCTTTTGAATGCTGAAGAAAAGCAGGAAGGTCTGCTTCCTCCCCTATTATTCCATCATCTTTTTGCATTTTTACATAGCGGGAAGAAACCGGTCGTTGTGGGTGATATGAAAAACTGAGCTTCCTGCTTTCCCTTTCTTTGTCCCCATGCCTCTTTTAGATGTCTTCCCCAGGATACGCATTCAGGCTCTGGCACCGCTGCTGCCCCGTTGCTCTCTTTCCAAGCCGCGCTGGCGCTTGGAATGAAATCAGGGTGATTCTTGACAGTCTTAGTGATGCCTTAGTGCGTGGGTAGCAGCCAAAGAAGTCATCCATGTCTCATTAACTTGACTGACCCAGGATCCTGCATCCCTCTCGGTGGGAACTAGGTTGAGTCCTGACATAGTAAGATTTCTTTGAAACGGGAGGTAAGCTTCTGACTGCCAGTATTTTCACCTGGGTTTGGACAAGTGACGTACGAACATGGTTGTTTTTTACCCAGCTACTGATTTCTCCTCTATAATAATCATTATTGCACTTGAAAATTGATCTGTCTCAATATGTGATATAAGTATTAATTCTATGTCATGCTGTTGCATGTGAAGCATAATTACCTTTTTTAATGCATCTATACAGTTAGGAATAAATTGGCCTTTTGTGTCCATTTGGCTGTTCTATAAATGGTCAGACCTATAATTTGTGTTTCCTATTGTGCCACGACAGACAATAGCTCTTCAGAGTTTGAAAAACTGACTTTTCTTGAATTACTGGGTGGCCATAGGTGGTTCATGTGTAGTTTCTTGCTAGCACTTTGCTGTGATGTGGCTACTCTCTATTTCTAGATACCTTGTTGAGAGAGAAAATGGGCTAGGATGGATCAGAGTGATTTTACTAGGTGGTGTTCTGGTCTGGTTGCATAGCCCTGTCTGTTCCCGGGATAGTCATGAGTAGTCATATTGAATTCCTGAACCATTCCCAGATTGATGCTCCCTTTCCACTTCTGCCCACCTTTCTGAGGTTTACGCTATGGATTTTAAAACTCTTTGCCTTTTTGGAGTGACTGTGGGGACAGATACGACATATATCTTGTTTGTAGTTCTTGATTCCCTTCTTTGACTTCTCCTTCAGTTCTGAAAAATACTCTTATCCACAGAATCAGAGGTTGGAAGGGACCTCGTCAGATCTGCTCTGCTAGTTTTCTGCAATTCTGGTTATTTGGCCATTATCAAAATCCAAATCACCAAATCTGGTTATTGGCCAAAGAACTCCCTGTAGCGATGCCCAGATTCCTCTCCTGAACCATCAGCTACGTAATGAGAAACACATGAGAAATTTAGATTATTCTCCACTGTTGTCTATTTTGTGTTTAGTAACTTTGAATTTCATATGCAGTTATTCTTTGGTGAAAGTGGCCACGGCCTAGTAGAGCCATGTAAACATATGAGTGTTACTTCTTAGTCTTGCTTTTAGGCTGGTGCCTAAAAACCTGAATCTGTTCGTTCACAGGCAGATGCTTCTATAAAACATAAAGGGTTAATAATGCTTCTTTGACCAACTGATGTGGTTGAAAAACATTTCAGATACACAAGGTCTTTAAATGTAATAAAAAGTATTACTTTCCACCAACCCTTACCTCTCTTACATCCTTTTGTTTATGGCCACTGCACTATTGATAGATAAAATATGGGAAGAGAAGTGGCTCCCAGATAAATGGTGATGCTTAAACAGGACAATTTTCAATAGCTTTTTCTAGGAAGGGCTAGGGCTAAGCCAGCAGAGTGAAGAGAGAACTTGGATCATCTGTTTCAGGATGAACTTTCTTTGTGTTGTTCAAGCTTTTAATTCATCTTGATGACTTACTGCTATATGACTACTTAATAGTGTGTAGTTTGGCTTCCTAGTGTAATTTCTATACGTGAATTTGAAGACCTTATGAAATAAATTATGTGCAGAATGACTAGTTTTTTTTTTTTTTAAAGAAAGACTTTATGGATGCCAGTATGATTGCTTGATGGAATATTTGTTTTCAGCTTATTGACACAGTGGCAACTTTTGGCTCCATTGCTTATTTCTGCGATAACAATTAAGACTAATTGTTAGTAGTAATAAATTATTATTCTCAGCGGACCAGTATTAGAAGGGAATAGGGTATTTGGCCAGTGTATTTCATAGGTATTCATTGCCAGCAGATTTATTTAATTTCTGTTCCGTTTCTTCCTTTGGAAAGGGAAATCTTTTAATGATAAATTATGGTGTATTTCCTATACCTGATGTTTTATCTGATCTCTTAATTTTCCTGTTCGTCTCCCTTCCTTCTGCCTTTCCTTCCTCCCTCGTCTTTATGCTAGATGGGGGCAAAAAAAGTTGTTAGATTATCTAGAAGTGTTTTGGGTACATTTGACTGTATAATTTCATATCCTGAAGTGTCTTCTCATTAGAAACTAATTAAATAGCAAAAGTTTGTTTGTTTGTAGTGGACAACTAACTCTTCAGCATTTGTTGATAACTTTTGGTGTGTGGAGAACAGATC
>JAOXNH010000067.1:41924947-41936572 GCA_028566575.1 Bartramia longicauda
CCTGGAGGGGTTCAAGGCCAGGTTGGAGGGGGCTTGGAGCAACTTGGTCTGGTGGGAGGTGTCCCTGCCCAGGGCAGGGGGTGGCACTGGGGGGGCTTTAAGGTCCCTTCCAACCCAAACTGCTCCATGATCCTATGATTGTTTTGCTTGTGATTGTTGGCCAACGGTGCCCAGCTGTCTCAGACACAGGCAGGAGTTCTTAGTACAGCTGGGATGTAAGGGAAAAATAGATCCCATACCATTAGCAAAGGGTAAAGCTGGCACTGGGTTTCAGCCTGGCTGAGATTTACCTCCCAGTAAGTTTTCCAGCACAAACTCTGCAATGCCAGCATCTGCTTTTACAGAACTGATGGGAGTTTGGGCATTTATTTCCTTTATGCAAAATAAAAAAGGAAAGGAAAATGTAGGACAGAGCCACCTTCAGAGCTCCACAGTGGGCAGCCGGGGCACTGGTTTGAAGGAATAGCTCTATTCCTTCCAACAAACCACCTCAAAAGTGGTGTTCTCAGCAGAAATCACCTCGACATCGGCTGCTGTTGCAGAGAATGACCTGGTGCCCACTGATGCCATTGGGAAAGCTCCATGGGCTTCAGGAGGAACCGGACTAGAAGTCTGGCCCCTGGTGTCTGCCCATGATTATTTGTAAGACTCCAGTCACAAAAATCCATAAATAATCCCCTACTACAGCTCACTTCAACCTCCCGCAGTGCAGCCCAGACAGAACCAGTCATGTCCTGGGTTGCAGCCTCAGGACTGAGAACTTTAGAGAGTTTTACAATAAATGCTGGATTACGGGATGCAAGTAATCTCCAGGGAGCAGCCCTGGGTCCAGGGGCTGCTTCCATTGACGGGAGGTGGAGGTTCAGCCTCCTGTGCTCCTGGATAACCTTTAAAGCTCTTTAAGTGATCAGATGCAGAGTATAATTATTTCTGCTGTGAGTCAAGCCTGTAATTGCCAAGTGGGTGATGCCAACCTTGCGTTTATTCCCCCCTGTTATTTTCTGATTTGCCTCCCCGGGGCTCATCACCATGGCATCAAATATTAGCTGTTTTGTGGATTCCCTGAAAAACCACTGATTGGTTCCAGGCAGGGAGAAGGCAGAGGCTCAGAGACCCACTGCCAGCGGAGGTGCAGAGGAGCACCTCGTGGTGGTGCTGGATGAAGGATCAGCCATGATGCCAGGATGGGTTGGGGGTGGGTTTTGGAGCCCCCAGCAACAATGTTTGGGAGGATGCTCTGAGTGACCTACTCACATGGCACTGGGCACATCGCTTTTGGCATCCAGGACCAGATCAGGGACGCAGTGCTCATCCTCGTTGCACCCGTTCCAGAAAGGGACCTGAGAGGGATGACAAGAGCAGCTCGGTGACGCCGTGAGCCCCAGGTTGTACTCCAAGGAGAAGGGACACGGGCGGTGGTCCCAGGCTGCAGCGAATGCAAACACATCGCCATCATGGGAGGGATCAGGGACGACAGCCCAAAGATAAAGAAGAAAATGTTGTATTTGGCGATAAATCTGCTGACCAAGTGCCCCATAAAAGGCACCCTGGGAGGTGGGTGCTGCCACCTACCGAGACCTTGAGTGAGGTGGGCCAGCTATCGTCCAGCATGGGACCATTCTCGGGGTGCTCCAGCTCGTAGTCGATGGAGAACGTCACCGGCTTCACGTAGTCAGCTGTGTCCTGCGGCGGACAGAAAGCACCCTTGAGAAGGACAGGGCTCCTGCTCGTGGAGGGGCAGCATCAGAGAGCAAGGTAAGGCAGAGCTACACGCACGCGTGCTTATTTTATGGAATAAAAGCTTTGAAATCTCATATACTTGGTGTGTGAACATCCTTTCTCTCCAGGAAACCCTTCCCTAGGGACAGGGACAACCCGAGCTCAGTGGTGCTACTCAACACCCATCTGACGGTGTGGAGATGCTGGCTCCAACAGATGGGTGCTCCAGGGCCACTCACCCCAAGCCAGGCTCCCAGGGGACACAGAGTTGTCATGGAACCATGACTTGGGGCTCGTCCAGCTGGTATTGAAGCTGCACCTTTCCTGGAGCTCTATGAGCTCCTTCCACACCTTGCCCCTGCCGCACAGGGTGCAGTTGGATGCTCTGAAACGAGATGCTTCTTGGGCTAAATCACAAGCTCCATCTCGAGCTCCAGACTCAAATTTCCCAGAAGTTCACAGCAGTTCAGTCTAGGGCTTGGGGCCGGGCCAGTCTGGCAACTCGGCTTCCCCTGGCCTCCACAATTATTCTCATCATTCACTGGGAATGTTTGATTTTGGCCAGGTTTGTGCATCAGCTGTTCTCTGTGAGCAATGCAGAGGGGTTTGCTGGCTTCTGCACCCAGAAAGGGGGACCCTGATGGTCAGAGGGGTGCAGAGGGTGAGAGCACTGGGGACTGGCATGGAGGTGTTTGGTTCCCCAATGGAAAAAAAATGAATTTTCACTGATTTTGGAGCAGGAGGACCAGCTTGACCCGGGCATCAAGAGTGCATGCCCTCCCTGAGGGCACGGCTAACAGCTCGTGGACAGTGCAAGCCAGGGCTACAATGAAGTCAGCGCTTGGGGACCCAGCAGCTGCCGTGGCCGGCAGCTCCATCCCTGACGACATCAAACCCAGGGAGAAGAAATTTGGGCTGGAGGATGAGGCTCATTTCCAGCCATCAAAGTTTCTCTGACCACATCCCAGCGCGTCGTTACTTCGCGCGTGGTGGGGAGCATCTCTGTTTGGGCGGCCGCCTCAACCCTGGGGGCTGGCAGAGGAGGAGACCCCAGCCTTGTCCTCTTTGGCACTCACCAGGACGTGGAACTGGAGCCTGTCGCAGTGCTCCTGCCCGGCGAGCAGCACCAGCCCCTTCTGCGTCTGCCGCTCCCCGCTCTCATCCAGGTGAGCCCGCGGCGTGTACCTGCGCTCGTCGATGGTGGCATTGTACCGCAGCCCTGGAAGGAGAGAGGGGTTGGACTAGATGATCTCCAGAGGTCCCTTCCAAACCCCATATCATCCTGTGATCCTGTGAGAGCAGCACCATCAGGGCTTCTCCTCGCTCTTCTCCACTCACCATGTAGCCACATCGGGGCGAAAATGGGCTTTTGTGCACCCAAACCCCTATTACCCCACTGTGGGGCGAGCAAGGGAGATGTGCTGGGGCACGGGACGCCTGCAAACATCATCAGCAGCCTCCAAAAGCCCCCAGATTCACCCTTCTCCCATTTTTTCCACCCTTTTTCCCAATATCAAGAGGGTGCTGAGGAAGAGGAAAGGCCACCACGGCATGATGATCTACTCTCATGGGAGGACTGCGGCAGGGAGCCCGCTAAAGTGAAAATGGGGAAAATGGGGCTACAGCTGTTATTGCCTGTTTCTAACAGACATTTCCTTGGGGCAAAGCATCCACTCTCCAGGTCAAATGAGGAACTTTAAAAATGCATTATTAAAAAGACATTGTGTAAAATCTGTGCAGCATACACACTTATTTGCCTCATACAGGCACATGCTGGTCTGTACCAGTTCTGGAGGTGTTGTACCCCACAACACTCTCCTCTCCCAGATGTTTTGCCACAGCAAAATGTGGCAAGGTGTGATGCCCCAGCACACACCATCCAGCGAGTGGCTCTTCTGGGTAGAAATAAGTGTAAAAGTAAACAAATAAAGGGGACCCCACTTGGCTTTTTGTCCCGTAAGCTCTGCAACGACAGCAGTTGGGAGGAAAACGCTAGGTTTTATAGCACAACTCAAAATTCTTGCTCTAGGGGATTGGGAGCTTTTCCTTTGGCTTCACTTGGGACCCGATTTCCCTCCGGTTGCAGGGGGCTGAGCCTCTATGGGCTGAGTCACGGGCAGCCGCCGGGTGGACTCGGGGTCACGGCAACACGCGAGGGTTTAAAAGCAGAGCTGGCCCAATAACTTCACAGAGATTCCCGGGGATATTAGGGAATCATGCACATCTGGCCGGCAGCTGCGTCCTGCCGCTGCAGCGGGGAGGATGGATGAGCTCCGTGGGACGTGGTCCGGGCACGTCCTCTCCAGTCCCGCTGCCCGGCCAGGCGGTGGTGACATCCCCGTCACACACACCGCAGCAAAGCAAGCTGCAGGAGAGCTTGGTGCCAGGGTGTGGGTGGGAGGAAAGGTTAGGCATAGGTGAGGGTGAGTTCTTGGAGTGTTTCTTGGCATTGCTTAATGGCAGAGCCACCGTCCCTGCTACATCAGCCAGCAGAGGGACAAATCTGTGGGCAAAAAGGGATGCGGCAGATGGCAACGTGCTCTCCTCCAGACACGCCAAGCTCCTGGATGGTTTCCCTTGGCAGAAGCAGAGTGCTCCCCTGGGGCTGGAGACCTAAACGAGGCATGAATTGGGTTTTTTGTTGTGCGAGCAGCCCTGCCGCTTACCCAGGCTGGCCGTCTGGAAGTGAGCTGAGAGGAAGACGGCGGTGAAGCAGATGAAGGCTGACATGCAAGTGGCATCCTTCCCGTTCCGCTTGCAGTCCTTGGTGAAGATGTTGATTTTGGAGGGCTCGAAGCGGATGCTGGCGTTGATCTGGACCACGCTGCGGGACCTGTGGGGCGAGCAAGGCTCAGGAGATGTGCTGGGGCAGGGGATGCTCACAGACATCATCATCAGCAGCCTCCAAAAGCCTCCAGATTCACCCTTTTCACACTTTTTCACCCTTTTTCCCCAACATCAAGGAGGTGCTGAGGAAGACCAAAGGCCACCACAGCGTGTAGATCTACTCTCAGCTCATTTATGTAGGATTTGAAGAATAAACTCTCTTGCACGTATTTGCTTCCTGCTTATGACAATGAAGTAGCTCAGCACCGCGAGCAGGATTCGTTAATCACTATTTGCAATTATTAAATTGTTCTTATTAAATAAGACCGGAGGGAGCCCGGGCAAATCACCACAAATGAATCAGCTGGTTTGAAATTCTCGGGGAACTAATGATGGCATTCGATGCACAACCAACTCTGGTGTCCTCCTAGGGTCCAAGTGCATTGAAATCCCATGGACAGGGGGCCGTTATTGTAGAAAGATGGGCCAAATTGTTGGGGGATCAGCTTTTCACTCCCTCAAAACCCCCCCTCATTGCCTATTGCAATGAGCCTCGGGCAGAGGAGGGTGCCAGAGGAGATACAACTGACCACAACAGCACGGCGTTCCCCAGAGAGCCGACGGCCAAGTCCACGAGCCCGTCTTCGTTCAGGTCCAGCTGCCCGTGGATGCTGCATCCGAAATACATCAGGCCGGGCGCGAGGTCGGCGGCTGCTATCCGCTGGAAAGCAAAAGGGAGAATCCAGGCTGGTTTCCAGCCGGAGCATCCCTGCCGGCAAACGAGGGGTTTTGCACCCCGACCTCCAAGATACCCCTTTCCAAGCGATCACACCAAAAGTAATGTTCCAGGGAATGGCAGCAATTTCTCTTTGGAGACCCCATCCAGAGATTTCTGCTGATTTACTCTTTATGTTTACTGTCTCTCACAAGTGTGAGAAATATTTTATCAACAGTAATCCATTGCACCCAGTGCTAAGCATTGCCCCTAATTTCAAGGATATTTTCCATACCCTGTGTTTGCTTTGTCTTGGACCCCTCACAAGAGTAAATATCCAGCAATAATAATTAACAATGCAGTACTGCACGTGAATCGATCCTCCTCTATCAGTCCTTAAAATGGACACAAGTGACATCTATCCTGATGAAAAATGAGGACAACCCAAGCACCCGAGAGCTGTACCTGCTTGTACTTCTTCAGGATGGTCTCTTTGAAGCCGAGGAAGATGTATATGGCTCCCTGGTGCTCGTCCTCCAAAGGCGCCCCGACGACAAGGTCGTTGTAGGAGTCCTGGTTGAGGTCGGGCACGGCGGCGATGCAGGAGCCGAAGCGGGAGTTCTGGTAGCTCTGCAGGTCTACAAGGGCACCGCTGGAAACGAAGCGGTTCTGCCAGGCCAGCCAAAGAGAAAAGGCAAAAAAAAAACAAAAACCCACCCCAAAACAATCAGCAGCAAGCCTGGCAAGAGGAGAAAACCCTCAAAGGCAAGCAAAGAAGATGCGGTGATGTGCGAGCCGTTTCTCTAAGGAAGGAGGTGAGAGTCATCCTGGGGCTGTGGGACTTTCTACTCAGCATGTCTTTGGGGATGGATGAGCTCCTCCCCAGCCCCACACCTGCTTTGCCTTCCTTTTATAGCAACTTATATAAATAATTGCATAAAAAGTTGTGCTTTAGATGTGGGGACCACTCCGGGTGGGCTCTGCAGCCTTGGATGTAAAGCACGACCTGCTTGCTGCCCTGGACACCCCCAGAGCCTGGTGGATTTGGTTCAGAAACTGTATTTTTAGCCAGCTTTGAGGGTGGCAGGAAAGCTGGTCCTGCCCCAGAGCAGGGAAGGGGACAGGGTTGGCACGTGTCCTGTCTGTGCCCTAAAGCCATGGTGGAGGGACCGACCTTGCCGTTTCCTGTGACCCTGGGCAGGAGGGTGCCCTTGGAGGGAATGGTTTTGGGGGAAACAAAGTGGATGGAGATTGTTTCTCCCAGAGAGACGTTGCAAAGACCCCCTGCACCCTGTGCATCACCTCCTCAGGGCTGGGGGATCTTGCCTGGGAGCAGAGAAGCCTTGAGATGAGGTGGCTCCACTTCAGCACAGGCTGGACACCCTCTGCTGGCAACGAGCAACACCCCCAACACCCCCCAACCCCCTCCCTGGACTGTTTAGAAACAAGAAAAACAGACAAATCCTCTCTGAGTCTCACAGCAGCCACAACAGCAAGGTGCTGCCAAGCCTCCGGACCGGGCTGCCGTGCTCCGTGATGTTTGATGGGATCTGGTGGGTGCACGCATCCTGAAGCCACCCCGGGGAGGTGACACGAGGGGACAGAGTTCCCCTGCGAGCACCCTGGTCCCTGCCACCTCCCCAGCTGGCCCCGCCGTGCTGCCACGTACCTCCCGCAGGGTGTAGACATAGACCTTGCCCCTCTCCCTGCCCTCGCTGAAGTACATGGGGGCTCCCACCAGCAAAACGTCGGTGACGCCGTCGCCGTTGACGTCCAGGGAGTTGATCTCGCTGCCGTAGTAGGAGCCGATCTGGCGGAGACAGAGGAGGAGATGGGAGCAACATTCCCAGCGTGCAGGGGCACTGCCACCACCCCCCCAGTGGGGACCACAGGGATATTCCGAGCCCCATCCCTGCTACAGGGATCCCCCTCTCCCTCCCTGTGGTTCGGAGCTGGGGGTGCAGCAACGACCAGGGCATCCCCAGCTGCCCGTGGACGCTGAGCCATTTAAACAGAACCATTTGCAAAATGAAGGGGGAGGATTTATGGAGGTGGAAAATAAATCCACGCAGCATCCTCGGGAGCGTGCGTCCCCGGCGTTACCTGCTCTCCCTTCAGCGCCTGGTGGATGGTGAGGTTTCGGTTGTTGTGCATGCTGAAAATGATGACTTTCCCAGTGTGGTTGAACCTGGGTGCTCCCGCGACGTAAATCCTCTCGTGCTCAGTGGAGATGACGGAGGAGACGGTGTAACCTGGATGGATGTGGAAGCAGAGGGCAGGGTGAGCGGCTCCCTGCCTGCTCCTGATCCAGCGATCTGCTTTCCATTAGCCCCCAGCTGCTGACACAACTCTGGCTGCCTCCCAGGTCGGGAAGCTAGAAACCCAGATTTTCTTCAAAGATAGAGTCATTCAAACGAAGCCCAGTGCCCTGACCCTGGGCTTTGAGCCGCCTGCTCAGATCCTACCTACACCCTGAGCTGCTCCGCTGCATCCAGAGCTCTGGCAACGCTGAACACAGCTGGAAAACCCCGTGAAAAATCCTTCTCTGATCAACACAGGTCCAATTCCCGACCTGATAAGTGTTTTGTTCCATGGCTCACATCAAACCCTAGCAAGGTGTGTGGATGCTGGGAGCCTGCAGCCTGCACTGCTTCGTGGAGACCCCAGCTATGCCGCATCCCAAACCAGGTGTGAAAGACTTTGCTGCTGCTTGACATTAACATCCAGAGCCCAATAAAAGCCACAAATCAATCAAGACCTGAGTCCTTATGGAAATAACCCTGAGGGAGCAAATGACCCTGAGAAATCCCTCTTTTCCCTCCAAGAAGGGTTATTTTCCATGCTGGATCACCGACTCCACGGGTCGCATGCCAGGCTGTGACACTTCCCTGCAGTTGCAGATGGGTTTATGTAGGAATGTAACGCTGGGGCTGCAAAATCCTATTTTTTAAACCCAGCTCCGGGTTCCTGCATGTTCACAGCCAGTTTTAAACACTACTTAAATTATTAGAAACTCAAAGCATGGCCAACCATGAAGCTGGATCAGATCACTCGGGGTCACATCCAGTTGAATTTTGAGTATCTCCAGGGATTACTGGGATTTATGCACTCCTTTCCCTGGGCATCGGCCTTACCTGGGGTCTCCGTCTCCCTCAATATTCCCCTCCTGCAGGGGATAAATCCTAAGGCAAGCATCAGCCTTGAAACCCCCAGGTCCTGGGTGAGTGAGCTGGGCTGCTCAGCAGCAGGATGCACCAGCGTTTCCTTAATATTTCCAGATTTTTTACTCCAGGTAATGGGAAAGAAAGATCCCAGCTGAGCTCCTGGATGCTGCCATGGGTACCCCTTGCACGACCACGGCCATCCCTGCTCCAGGAGCTTGCAGCCAAGCACGGGACACACTCTGCTGTCGCCCCAAGAGATGAGCCACGTGTCCAGGGGCTGTTTGTGTCCCCAGTGGAGGAAGGAGCCCCGATTCACCGGTGGGCAACCCCACAGCATCCCACCCCCCTCCCTGCCGTGGGGTGGCTCAGCCTGGCACGCACGTCTCTGACGAGAGGCTTCATTTCCCAAACCAGGCTGATATTTTTACTCCAGGCCTTCAGCAGCCGCACATGGAACGGATTAACCCAGCAGGTATTTCCTCCCTAGGCATGGAATTTCATCAGTTTTCTTAAAAAAAACCCCATTCCAGTAAGCACTGTAGATGACCTGGGGATGGCCAGTGTCTGAGCTACTTCTGCATTTAAATTGCTTTTGGGCTGAACGCCGTGGTCCACACTGGGCTCTTCCCAGGCGAGGATGCTCACGTACGTGGCATCCCTGGGCAAGGGACAACACCAGTGGGAGCTCACAAACAGCCCAGCACAGTACGACCTACACTGGGAGTGCTGGCTGCTATTAGTCATTTGAGAAATATGTTGTGCTTCCTATTATTAAGTCGTAAAATCATGAATTCAGCCCTGGCAGGAGAGGCTCATTCGTCTTTCTCACCTAAATAGGCTCCGTGATTTTTCAGCTCCTCCGGGAACTCCTGGAGATAAGATTCCCGCAAGGGAATGATCTTCCCGCTGCTGGTTTCCTTCAGGACGGCTCCGTTCCAGTCGTAGGCACCCACTGCCCCCAGCAAGATCCCGTCCTGTGGGAGAGCAGGAGTGGTTTGAGGGTATTTCTTACCGAGTGGAGGCAATTCTTCCCCCCACTCTCCAATACGGACAAAGCCGACTCGTGCTGAGATGGTGGAGGGGACTGGGTGGGCTGGTTCTGTGTATGGGGGTCCCTCAAAGCCCAAATCCTCCTCTAGATACTTCTTGGAGGCTGCAGGGTGCAGAGGAGAAAAACAGAAAATGGTCCCCTCCCAGAAATCTCACATTTTACAGAAAAAGAGGAGAAATCTCACAAATGGAAAAGAGAAAAAAAAATCAATAATAATAATTAAAAAAAGATAATAAAGCAAACCATTCTCCAAAGCACACCTGGAAAGATGGAGACTTTCCAGTGTGCTTTTCCTCCCCAGGATTGATTCCTCTTCTGTTATAATAACCCAGGAAAAGCCCAAGCAGAAATTCCTCCTGGCTTTTCACTCGGACCTGCCAGCCCCCAGAGCCCGTGGGTGGAAGGGGGCTGAGCATCCTCTGCATCCCAACACCCATAGGCACCTTCCCTCATGGCACGGCCCAACAACTTCAGGGCTCCCAGCATCTCCCTTCCCCATGGGATAAACCACCAGTGACGGCATTTTCTTCTTTATTCTCCTGTTAGCAATTTAGCTTCATGATTAATTACTTGCCCAAACTACCCATCTCCATCCACTCCTCCCTCCTCCACCCCTCCTGCAGCAATGATAAAGAACCCCACATTTACTCTCTTACTTCCACAACATGTGATGAAAATCCAGTCTGGGACATTTCCAGTCCAAAGGAGATTTCATTCTTGTTGGTTCCTTAAAAAAAAACAACAACCAGGGAATTTGTATTTAATGGAGAGCTTTGCCTTCCTGGAGGGGCTGAGCGTCCACCTCCACCCCACCTGGGGCACAAAGGACTTCAGTTGCCATAAATGTGCTTGTTTCTCCCTAAATCACCACAATTACACACATTTGTGCCACTAATAGACACTGGGAGCTCTGCCTTGGTGTGGTTCTCTCCTTTCTGAGGTGCGAGGCCACACAAAAATGTGGATTTAGAGGATTTCACTTCATAATTGCAACTGGGTGAAGCTTCTCACCCAGGGAAGCTTTCTTCCACTGAGAAGCATTGGGCTTCTCAGGGTGGACTGGACTGAGACAGCTGGCAAACTGGTGGGGAGCTTGTGAGCTGGTTTGACCAAAATTCCCCCAGATCCCAAGATGTTTAATTTCCAATGAAAGCCATCCATCTTCTGTTTCAATTGTTCTTCCCAGGATGTGCTTTTCCTATGAAATTTGGATAAATTTAGTTTTGGAGACCAACAAACTCATCACAAGGCGGACAGAACTGCTGTCATTTTGAACACAAATATTTCTTGATATTTAATTTCAGCCAATAAACCAAAAAAACCCCCTCATATTATTCCTATAACCCTCGATGCCTGACATTCCAGGCAGTCCCTGGCAAACAGTGTGTGGGTTTTTTGCCTGTTTATAGCCCGGCTGGGATTGAGTGGAATTTGATGGGTGAGAAGGACACTGACACCCAGATGACCCCCGTTGCCAAATTTCCAAGGTTGGCTATAAATGGCAGGGCCATCAAAGCTCTGTGAATAACGGTTGCAAGAATGAGGGGTCACCTTTTGAGGAGAGGGCATCTTGAGGGGTGGAAACCACTCAAAACGAAGATGTTTCTTTATATATGGAGATATTCAAAGTGTGATTTGGGGTTCTGATCAAAGAGGTATTGGGAAACCCCCGGTGTGATCCGTTCAAATTCACCAAGTTGAGGGCCAGCAGCACATCTGAAGCAATCCACCAAAGCCTGGCTGGCTGGGACGTGTCAGGGAGCAGCATCTCTCACCTTCCAAGCTGAATATCCTTTCCCCCAGCGCGTCCACGATGTCTTTGAGCGCTGCTTCATCGGTGACGTTAAAGAAATGCTTGTCATCCGGGTCGCTGGCTATAAATTTTATCTCATTCAAAAAGGCTTCGGGATTGATTCCTCTTCTGTTATAATAACCCAAGACCTAGGTTTGAAACGGAAAGGTGAGACTCAGGGGGGTTTCATGTGCTGGGTAGAGCCATCCCAAAGCACCTGAGGGGTGTCATAGAACCAGAGAATTGCAGAATGGTTTGGATTGGGAGGGACCTTAAAGCCACCCCAGTGCCACCCCCTGCCCTGGGCAGGGACACCTCCCACCAGACCAGGTTGCTCCAAGCCCCCTCCAACCTGGCC
>JAOXNH010000067.1:41940764-41962092 GCA_028566575.1 Bartramia longicauda
GCGGGGCGGCGGGGGGGGGGAGAAAAATCAACCATCAGGGATGAGACTAAAATTGACACTTTTTAATTGCTGCTTTGCAAGGGCTCTCCTCTCCTTTGGCATCTTTTCCCCATGGAAGGTGAGGTTTCTGAGCCCTGCGGTGCAGACAGCATATACCCAAATACCAATACACGGTATTTGTATGCCAGCTGTGCCAAAAGCCCCCTGTTTCTCACCAGAAAGCTGTTGTCCTTGGGGTTGGTGGCCAGGCTGAGGCCGAGACGCATGTTGTCCTTCCTCTCAGAGACGTTGGAGAGTGTCACCCGTCCTTTAGAGAGAGGATGTGGTTAGGGATAGCCGCTGGGCAGGGATGCCAGCCACCTCCTCGCCTGGAGCAAGAGGGAACCCAGCTCAAGACCAGAGGAGAGCCATCTGGGCATGCTTACGCTGCAGAATTTGTGCTTTTGGGTTTTTTTGGAAAGAGCTGTCAAGATGAGAATTGGAGTTTTTTTTTTCTTACCAACCGACAATTGGTTTCTTTCTTTCAGCCAACAAAGAGGAATGTCTGCTGGGATGGAGCTGTGAGTCAGAGACAGCATCTCTTACACAGTCAATATTTAGGAAGAAACCCCTCTGAGCAGCTCCAGCATCTCATCTTTTATTGCCAGGCCAGCAGGCACTTAGTGGCTGATTTATCTTTCATTTCCCAAGTCAGCCCAGAGTTGGGAACGGTCCCCAGGGCAGCCCTGTCTTTCCTTTAGTGCTAATAATGCTAATATCCCTTAGCTGTGACACAAACGCTGCCTAACCCCCCCGTTCCTCCAGCTCAGCTCCAGGAGGGCATCAAATCTCCCTCTGCCTGGGGGGGTCCAGCCGTGCCAATCCCCAGCCACTCTCTCCCTGCTTCAGGGTTCCAGGCAATGCAGCTCCCCGCCACCCAGGGCTCCCCTTTTGCTGTCCTGCCTGAGAATCAAACTGATAAAGGGGACATTGGGCAATAAATGGTAAAATTGGGGTGTTGGTTTCTCCGCCTGTGGCCTTGGGAAATTTCCTGCTGAGGTTTAAACTGAAGGGAAGCTCAGCCCCCAAGTGCAAACCCAGACCCACAAGCCGGAGCTTGAGGGAGCCCAGCCTGATGCTGAGCAGCCTCCAGCAGCCCCTCGCTTCTCCCCCTGCAGCCCCCTCTCACCCACGCACCCTGAGCTTGCCCGGACCCCCTGTCTCCATGCAAAGCCCGAGAAAAAGGGGCTTTATCCCACTTTATAAACTCTCCAGGATGCCGACTGCAGATGCTGACACCCCGCTGTCCTGCTCTGGTAGCCAGGTAGGCTACACCTTGCACCTGTGGCCCTGGGATGGGGAGCAGGATGCTCCCCGCCAGCTCCTGCATCCACTGCCCCCTCGATGTGGGAAGGGCAGGGGCAGAGCCCTGGTCCCATGACAGCTCATCCTTCTCCAAGCCACGGTCATCTCTGCCGCAGGCTCGCTGTCAGCTTGGCATCCCCCCAGGGCAGCTCCACGTCTGGTTTTACTCAAAGGGCCTCAGCGGATCGTGCTAACGAGACAAGTTAATTAGGGGGAAAAAAAAATGAAATAGGATGTGCTCGTGGCACTGATCTTTTCATCTGAAAGTCGTTTCCAGTGGAAAAAAAGATTGCTTTTTAGCAAGATTCAAATTTACACACACGGGAGATTTATTTCCTTGAAGAATCTCAATGTTCTCACAGCAAATAACAAAAGAAAAAAAAAAAGGAAAAAAGAAAACAATGCTAAAAAATAATAAAAATATTTGGAGCCAATCAATCAAACCTTGCAGCTCATCCAAAGTTCCTCCTCTCTTATCAGCTCTTGTAGAAACCCAGGACAGTTCAGATTGATAATGATGAAAAATAAAGTGAGAACAGCTGCTCCAGTGTTGAAAAATTCTAGGCCTTACCCCCAAATCCCAGCGATCCATGAGAAAGTCCCTGTCTCCCACGTTCCCTGCTGAGACAGGGATGTACCCATCGGGTGTCCCACCTCGAGCAGCAAAGGGGACTTGTCCCCCCTGTGCTTTGCATTACCCCAGCCCAGGGAGGGCACGTCCCGAAATCGCAATCCTGTGCTGTTGGCATGGTTGGGGTTGGACCAGCACGAGAAACCCTGAGAAAGAGCTTGCTCTCTCCATCCAGGGAGATGGGATTGGGAAGTCTGCCAGACCGGAGTCAGGTATTTCCTAGCGGGACCATTATCCATCCATAAGTTTATCCTGATCATTTAACAAACCAATTTAAGCTCTATTAAAGAAATAGCTTTTTTACTTTCTTCCTGTTCGCTTGATTTACCCCAACGTTGCTTCCAGCTCAGCACTGGGAGTAACGTGAACACCTGACATAATTCCTTAACCAAAAATTCTCCCAAAACATGCAATCCTCGTGCTTCTGGGGTCAATCTGGACAACACGAGAGGGTGCATCTTTACAGACTGAAGCAGTGATAAAAAGCACTGCGTTAAAAACGCCCGGTTCCCCTGGCTGCCCCGGGGGTGTGTGGTACCTAGGTTGAGTTTGGTGCAGTTGCTGTGGGCATCGCTGGTCACCGGGCACTTGTAGACATCTCCCGTCTTCTGCTGGCCGTTGGTTTCGTAGGGAGCTCCCACCACCAGCCTGCGGGAAAGAGGGATCCGTCAGTGCCCAGAGGATGGATGGGAGGCGTGGAAGCAAACCCACAGCCGTTGCTGGTGGGGAATAAAATGATTCCCAGCCCAAGCTCCCGGTACGTGGGTCAGGAGGTGTCAGGAGAGGGTCCCTTGCTGGGAGGACACCATCATTCCCCCGACCTGACTCAGTGCAAGAAACAAAACCACTATTTTGACTATTTTGACTTCCCCTTCCCACGACAGCAGGCAGCAATAAGCCAGGGATGGTGACTCACTCCTGCTTGGAGGTAATGGCCATCAGATGGAATGGGGGCGAACAAACGCCTGGCAGTGAGCAAAGTCTCCAAAACCATCTGGCAGCATGGGGAGGAGTGGGGAACCCCCATCACCGCATCAGGTCACGGCTGGCACCTCACCAGGATGGCACAGAAACCCTCAGCATCCATCTGAGGTCCCCACGGCTGCCCCTGGGAAGGGGGGACAGAGGTGCACCCCCCTTAAGGTAGGAACCTTGAGGTAGGAACCTGTTCATGCCAAGAGAATCTTCAGGACATGGATGTGTATGAAGGACGATTCCCCAAGGAATGCCTAGGAGCTGGCACAGCAGTAACTGCAAATCACACTGGGATCCACAAGGACTTTTCCCCACTAAAAGGCTGAAAAAGTGAATTTCCAGGAGTTTTGCTCCAATCTGGGTTTTCTCTTATAAGCAGCCCAGAGCCATACATTTTGACCCCCAGCTCAGGGGTGAGTGAGGACGCTGGGCATCTCTCTGTTCTTTCAAATAAGAGGAGCTGATAAAAACCCACATACACCCACCAAGGATGCAGGCCACCAGCTGGGATGTATCTGGGACATTGCAAGCATTTTTCTCACTTTTTCTTGTGGATTTGACCAGAATAGTACAAAACAGCAAACCAGAGGAGGAAGAGAACAGGACCTGAGGAATTTGACCATTCCTTCCAGGCTAGTTCAAAAATACTCCGAACCACGGGTTATTGGCGTCTTCTGCTCCCAATGTGTTAGCCCAAAATAAATCTGCACCAAAGTCCTACCGGTGGATGGAACCATCCAAGTCCGGATCGGCAGATAAACAGGAGCTCCTTAGTTCTGCACCACTCCGACCCAGCAAAGCGACCCATCCCCAGCACAGATGTTCCCTGTTACACCAGAAATGGTCTTTTTTTTAAAAAAAAACCAAACAAAACAACGCTGCTTCTGCAAAGGCACTAAACACTCCTTCTTTTATTCCATCGCTATAAAATGGAATTGCTCACCAAATTAAAACCTCCAAAAATCTAAGCAGCGTTTAAGGATTCTCATGGAAGTACTTCCTGTCTTACAGCTTCATTGCTAACAAGGAGATTAATTAGGGGAAAATAATAACCGTCTGGAACGGTCCTCAATAACATCCAGAAGCTCAGGGAAAACTGGTACCTTCTCCCTGACCTGGACAAGGAGTTTGCTCGTGTCCCTCTGCCTCTGCCACGCTATTGATGCCCACTCGCTCGTGGTCGGAGACGGGGGGATGGTGGGAGATGTGAAAGGGTGTGGGAGGGGGAGAGAAGAAGACCTCGAAAGTTAAAAGAAATAAAGGTTGTGACACCTCAGGAGACAACATTCTCATTTTTAAATTCTTCATTCCAATTGAAGAATTTAACTCAGACAGAATTTAACATGAAATTCTCAGTGCAGCTCCACTTTGATCCCCCCCTTCCGCCTTGATTACCCCCCACAGCAGGGAAATCCCAGCGGAGACTTTCCCATTAATTAATATTCACATATTAGTACTATCACACCAGCCATTAATAAATATTCCTGACATCAGGGGAATCTCTTTCAAAGGCGAGACGATGACGAGGGTGAACCACCCCTTCCCCCAATTCCCCGTCCCTACGTCAGGGCTGGAAGCTCAAAGAAAAGCCCGAATATTTACAGACTCTGCCACGAATGCAGAGGGGCTGTGAAGCTCAAGAAAACAGAATTTTTGTTTCCCAGAGACAATGGCATTGTTTTCCCTTTTTGGTTAAATTTAAATGATTAGTTAGCTGGAGCTGTCAAATTCTCATGGAAACTTGGCAGCTCGGGAAAAGGGCTTTTCCAGCTGTTTGAAAGGTGCCGGTCGCAGGGATGTGTGAAGTGTTCCCTGACATGGGCTCAGAGATGCAGCTCACAGGTTGCTTACAAACCCCTTCCTTTACTTCGTGGTCTGTAAACCTGTGTGCTAAATGGTTTGGTTTGGTTTTCCCCTGGAAAAAACAAACAAACAAAAAGAAGTCCCATCCCAAATCACCCAAATCCAATTGGAGCATCCTCCAGGGAGTCACCCCCTGTTCCATCCCGGCTTTCTCCCTCCCTGTGCACCCTTGGGTCACCCCAAATCTCCCCCTGAGCCCTCCCCGGAGGGTTGCAATTCCCCCCGCTCCAGCCACAAGCAAAGCCCTCTGCACAGAGCGTGGCGGCAGGCCCTTGCGTCACGGCTTGGCCAATAAATGCAACTTTAAAAGAAAATAAGAACCAAACGAGCCCGCCCTCGCCTTCCTTTTCATGTGCTCCTTGTGGAGGAAACAAAAGCAAAGCAAAGGGATGAAACGCGAAAAGCGCAGACTGCTCGGAGCAACATGTCTGAGGATGTATTTTTAACTTTCATCCTGGGAAAAAACAACACCACAAAATAAAAAAAATAAAGGAAACCCAGGCTGTTGGTAGAAATACCCCAGGAGCCTCCGCTCTGCCTGTGCAGTGAGGGGAGTGGAAACTGAATTTCTGCTTTGCCAGCAAACCGGCATCCGCACCCGGGGCTGGGTCCTGCTCCCTCGTGTCCTGCCCGGGCTGGGGATGGGATGACTCTCTCTGTCACCGCAGGCTCCCAGCAAACCCCAAAACGATGTGTCAAGCTCAGTTTGCAATCTTTTTGGGTTTTTTTTTTATTTCATTACACGTGCACAAGTGGCCTGCACAGTGCTTCTAGCACGGCAGGGCAACATAAACCCCCAAACTCTGCCCTGCTTCAGCGTCTGAAGCGATTACAGTCACAGCCTCTCCGTAATGATTGAATTATTGGGGTATTATTTTTTCCCCATAGTTAAAACATTATCGGGTGAAATTCCCTGTGTCACAGAAATTAATTCCTGCCAGTTGTCTCCTTGCTAAACCCAAAAAATGGCATTTGGCTGGAGCACACATCTCCCGGGACAACATCCGTCCTTGATTTGAAGGCATCAGGCGACGGAGGAGCCAGAGTTTCCCTGGGAAATTTCTCACAGAGTTCAACGCTTAAAAATTGGTGGCCGTTTGGATGTACCTGCAGGCTCCTGCGCTGATCCAAAGGGACATTCCCATCCCCAGCATCCCCTCCTGGAGGAGTCTACCACCACCATCAAGCCACCTCCGACAGTCCTGGGTCTGGTTCTGCTTCCTTTATTTAGTCCCAATTTATTTAATTTATTACTCTCTATTGCATAACTCTTAAATTCTCCCTATTCCCCACAAAGTGCTGTTGGCTTTTACCTGCACTTCACTAACCAGCATCTTCTCCCCAGCCCCCTGCCCCATACACACCACGATCCCACCCCCCAGAGACCCCCGCAGCCTTTTTGCATCCAGCAAATTCCTGACTTTTTAAGGGAATAACCCCCTGCCTGGCACAGCAGGCTCTCTGGGTACATCGCGGAGAGGTTGCAAAGCTCATTTTGAGCCTTAAAATATTTTGATTAAATGGAAAGAAATCAGGAAAGGAAGGTATGTCTAGCTGGTGATGCGGGAATGCGGGGGATTAGGGAGGAATGGAGAAGCAGCTATGCTTTTCACAGGATTTTTCAATCAATGGGACACTTAATCTCCTGCAAGGCAAATTCACTCGCCGTTAATTTATTCAAGATGGAACTGGATGAAGAAGTGATTAAGGAGGTTCAGGAAAGGGAAAGTTCAGCTGTGGAAAACTTTAAATGGGATCGGGGCTCTTTGGAGGGAGCGTGACAGAGGAATGGACTTTGAAATGTTTTTCTCCACGTTGGCAACGGTGGAAAAAAATACCTAGTGGGAGTCCAAGGAGAGGCAGAAACGGCGGAGGAGTCAAGGAGAGGGGGGTGCAGGAGGATGCGGGACCTGAAAATGAGTCCTTCGTCTGACAGCAGCTTTCTGCATGGCCTCTGGCAAATCATTTTATCAATCTACGGTGATTTTTTCATCTTTAAACATGAGACAGCTCCACTGAAGAGCACAGGCAACGCAGGATGGCTCTGGGGGTGGTGACCCCATCGCATTGCATGGGCAGCAGTAGGCAGACTGGTCTCCTGGCCAGTTCTGCTCACCCTGAGCAGACAAAACCCGTGTGTTGGTGACCAAAGGACACCACAAAAACGTGCCTGGAACAGACAACTGTGCCTGAGCGCCAGGTGACCTCCAACATGGACTCAGAGAGGGAGTTCAGTGGTGAGGGACAATGTCCCTGGGCACTGCTGATGATCCTCTCCACCCAGGAGAGCACGCTCCTCCTGGCCACAGCTGTTTCACCCACACCTTTCTCTCCTCCATGGAACCCAGTCTCATCCCAATGCATTCCCGACCATCTCCAGCCCTCGCACTGCTTCTGGGCCCACATCCTTCATGCAGCTCTGGAGGGGCTCTTCTCCAGCACCCAGCTTTGGGCTGACTCATTACTGACGAGTCACTCGGGCTCGTTATTTAGCAGTGATTGCAGGGGAGCATTACACCCTTGGCAACACCGTTTTGGCCAGTGAACACCTCCTAAATCAACCCTTGGCAGAAGCATTCCTGGTGGAGGCATTAGACCCCCTCGCTCACTCCCAAGTCTCCCCATATCACCCTAATTAACAGACAACCTACTAACGGCAGAACAGTCACCGTGCTCCATCCCCTCACCTTTGGTGAATTTTAGGGGATTCCTCTCACAAGACCTCCTTGTTTTGGGGTTTGGGTCCCCCTGACCTCGCAGTGCCCAGTGCAGGTCCAGACTCAGACCCACTCCTGGGCATGACCTTGGTCCCCATCCCCATCCCTGCAGGATGCTGTCCATCTCCCACCGAGGCGTGCAAGCACCCTCGAGGGTTGGTTGGTTTTGTTTTGGGTTGGTTTGTTGTTTTTTTTAAAGGCTCTGCTTTCTGACAAACCCTCTCATTGCAAAACGAAACACAAACACGGCTGTAATTTGCCCAGCTGCTCCGCACGGAGCCGGGAATGGATGCTCCTAATTACACAGCCCATTCCCACCACAGCACGGGCAGGACCCCGCCAGCCATCTCCCCCCAACACTGAGCAGCCACATCATGGGAACAGCCCCGAGGGGACCCGGGAGCAGGAGATGGGACCGGAGAGGGAGGGAAGCAGGGTCCAAGCGCCTGGTGCTGCTGCAGCAACTGCACGGCCGTGGCAGAAAGCAGAATTACCAGCGCTCTTCCTTAAAATAGGGGATGATGGGCGCTTTGCAAAACAGGGCTGAGGAGCTCGCAGAATATTGTGGTCAGCAGTAATGATACTTTCTTATTTTTCCTGGTGTCATTTTTTCCCTTTTACTTGGGGATATTGTAATAGAGAGGTGTTTACAGGCGAGGGCCGACAGTGATTCTTGGCCCGGGCGGGGGTTTCCACGGCAGCCTTTGGAGCTGCTGGCGGATGCTCTCTGCCGGCTGCACGTGGCCATCAGGACTCTTCTCTGGCTTTCTTCTGGAGTTTTCCAAAGCAAACATTGATCTGTGACTCTGGTTCTCACCAGGTGCCTCTTGCTTTCCCCAGACACCCATTATCACCAGCTAACGGCATTTGGGAGGGGTTCCCCCACCCATGCATTTCTGTGTTGGAGGCACCGTTGGGTCACTGGCTGCAATATCACAGCTCCATCCAGCTTCCTTTTGGTGCTCTGAGACCAGGGCACCAAGCCTCCAACCCTAAATAACGAAGATGTGGTTGCAAAGGTCTTTTTACGGGTGAGCAACAGGGGATGGGAGGGAGGAAGACCCCTTTCCTCCATAGAAGTCTTCATTTATGAGGCCATAGATATTTCACAGCACACATATATTGTGGTGGCACAGGCAGGACTTGGTGTCCATCCACGTCCAGCCTCCCCTGGTGTCACAGAGGGAGGGGTGCTGGGCCTGAAGCTAACACTATGGTGCAATGAGGATGCTTTAAAAAAAACCCAAACAACTCCAAGGAGATGATTTTCCTCTCTACACCAAGGGCCAGGCTGTCAAAGCTCATGGTTGATGGGCCTCCCCTGTGTCTTCCTAAAATTCACATCAAAGAAGGAAGCCCACCCCTGCATCATGGCACGTAAAGGCAGGCATGGGAATGCTGCTCCTGCCACAGCGTTTTGGAAAGCCCTGGGTAAACCCACAGGGTTGGGACAGAGGAAATTTTCAGGCTCTCAAGGTGGGGAAGGCAAGATGGGATGCCTGGGAGCTGAGAAGCTGCAGCCAGCCGCTGGCTGGTTTGTGGTGCAGCCTCCCATCGGTTCCCTCGCGGAGCCGGAATACCAAGTGCAGTCTTGCCTTTTGTGCTGGACGGGGTGGCAGACTTTTTCCTTCCTCTTTTTGGTTGGCAGCAGGCTGAGAGAGAGTGTGCCAGTGGAGCACAGCCCAGGTCTATCTGCAAGGGGACATCCTCCTGCCAGCCCCTCTCTTCTGCAAGCCCTACAGTGGTAACACAAGGCCACATCTCTTCCCAATCAGATTAAATGCTTTCTTTAAAAAAGAATAATCAAAAAAATAAGAAAGGGCCTAACCTTGCAGCTGATGCAAACTGACCCCAGAATCTGTGATAACCACACTGCTTTATGGTAAGAAAGATCTGCCCCAGGGACGTCAACTGCCCCATGTCCTCCAAGCTGCCCAAAGATGCCAGGCAGGGGCAAACCAACCTGGGCAGCAGCCCCTAAGAGCCCAGCGATGCCAACAACAGAGCCCATGGGATTTTCTGGGGAAAAAAAAAGCCATACTGTGCCAAAAAAAAGAAAACAAAAAAGGAACAACCCCTGAAGATGGGAGATGGGGTGCTACAGCATCCTGCACCCTGCAGCCCCGGCGCAGTGGGAGGGAGAGCCGGGAGCAGACATTATCCCCGCGCCGGAGGAATGCTCTGCAGTTATGTACCCTTTCACCAAAATAATCCGAGCGCTCGGGTAGCGGCCAAACCACAGGAGAATTACAGCCAAGAAAGCCTCTCGCAGTAGTAGGGAAATAGCAAACCCTTTAACTGTTTTTCCAGATCAGCACAATTATAGCTTTAAATCCACCCAGCAGATTTTTCTCTCTTCTCCCTCCTCCTTTTTCCCTTTGGCCGTGCTCAGACTGGAAACGTCATGTCTGTGCCTGGGGCAGCCGTGGGGATGGGGGCTCGGGGCTGCCCCTCTCCTGGCACCCTTGGGAGGTGGGGGGGGGAGGTTAGCACTGGGGTTCTCGCGAGGATGAGCTCTTGGAGGGCAGTGGGGAACTGTGGATGAGGTGGTCCAAGGAGGGTCAAACCCTTCACCGAGGCTTCACAGCACCCCTTTGGTGCAAAGCGGGGTTGGGACAGCATGGGACATGAGCTCAGGAGGGAGGGAGCAGCTTGAGAGCATCCAGCACCCCAAATATTACACCCACAGGCCTCAAAGGCTGCCAGCATGGCCAGCGACCCACTCCCCAGCCGTGCCACCTTGCCAGCAGCATCAGCGAAGCCCTGGCCTCAGCCAGCTGGGGAATGCTATATTTATTATTTTTACGGCTTCTGAAGGCTAATGGATGTTTATTCCCAGGGCTTTCCTTCCACAGCCAGTTCTTCTCAAGCTTCATTTTTTGCATAGCTGGAAGCTTTCAATCCGCAGACAGAAGCCGGCGTGGGGCAGCAATCCCAGTGTGGAGCATCACAGCTGCTGCTGTCTGCCCCATGGGGGCACAACCACCCTCCCACCCTCTTTCCAGCTCCTGCTCCTGTACTGGGGTGTCTGGTGGCAATGGAAAGCAGAAGATGGTGGGTGGTGTGTCCTTCCATGTATGTGTGGGAGGAAGGAATGGGTCCTCTTGCCCTTCCTTAGGGAGTGACACAGCTCCAGCTCATGGGATGATGGGCAGCCATCAGGAAAAGCAAACGGGAGAGGGGTGTTGAAAGGAAGAGGGAATGTTTCCCTTTTTAACCCAATTTTGGACCTCTAAGAATATTTTCTCCCCAAACTCAAGGTTCCAGGCTGGTTTTGCCACAAACTTCCACATACTGCATGAGGAAAGCACCCATGGGGATGGGAGCTTCCATGTTTGATGGACATAAGTCCCACGTGCATTTGTGGAAACTCTGTCCATGTTTGAAAGCAAGTACTTTGCCCAAAGAAAATCCATCTGCAGCAACAAGCATGCCCAAACTCACGCAATTCATACCTTAAATACCCCCAAAATGACATGAACTTGGGGCAGAGGAACAGCTCCAAGCCAAGTCACCCCTTCAGGTCAACACCACGATCATCTCCACTCTTACAGTAACTCCCTCTCCTACCAAAACTCCTGCCAGACACTTTACCCCCAGCACAGCCACACAGGAGCTCCCATTTC
Source organism: Bartramia longicauda (assembly GCA_028566575.1). Taxonomy (NCBI): domain Eukaryota; kingdom Metazoa; phylum Chordata; class Aves; order Charadriiformes; family Scolopacidae; genus Bartramia; species Bartramia longicauda. Next base: position 41,951,921 of record JAOXNH010000067.1, read on the forward strand.
CCCAAGATTTCACCCGAGATGCCCAGCCCTGGGGACTGGGGATGCTCAGACCCTGTAATGCCGGGTACTGCTTGCCCTGCCTGTGCCGGGAACGCTGCCCGACTGCTGCTGTACGGAGTTTCATTGCACATTGGGATGAGTTTTGGTAACCTGCTGTCATTTTTTCCATTCACAGACCTGGAGGAGGCACTCGGGTTGCACCTCCAGCTTAATGAGAAAGAGAGGGGAAGTGTTGAGAGGGAGTTCTGAAAGCCACTCACTGCTCGGGAAGATGGTGAGCAGAGAAAAGCCACCCCACAAACTGATGAGCTTTTCGAGCACTATATATCCAAGGGTTTGGGTTTTCGCCCTCAATATACCCTGAAGTTTAATAATCTGAATTCTTTCCTCCCAGATTTTCCACTATCAGGGCTGCAGTTACAGCCCCCATGTGCAAATGATCCCTCTCCCTCCCTGAAAGGCTAGAAAAAGGGAAACAGTCACAACCAAAAATATACCTAGAGAATATTATATAGAAGTTTGTATACACTCAAAAATGCCTCCACACACACACATATATATAAAAATAAATAAATATATATAAAAGCTGCTTTGAAACCCTTCTAAAACCATCCACACCAGCCAAAAGCAGCATTAGAAGACTCAGACTGAAGGATAGGTGCCAAAGTCCTCAGATTCCACATTTGGTATTTGGCAGCCGGGTCCCTGCACGTTGCTATAACCATCGCTCCTAGACAAACCCCCCTCCTGAGATAACCATTTCGTTTCTCTGAGCTCTTCTGCACCTCAGCAGGTTTTGTTGGACTCCTCTGGGATGGCATTGAAGGATGCTCCTCTGGCTCCTGCCTTACCAGCAACTGGTTTTGTCTTAGCATCATCTCCATTTCTCCTGCCAGCTCCTGGGGGCTGGCTGAGGCTCGGCACAATTATCATCCTCCTCTCTCTCTCTCTGTACGTCCTTGGTTTATACTATAGATGTTTTGTTTGTTCAGTCATTCATCCTTTAACCAGAGTGAGTCATGGTGGCTTCATTTTTAAACTGTGTACGCATATTTAATAGACATTTTATACTACATAATTGCATATCCAAATCCACGCTGTACTTATGTACGTACGTACACTCATTCTGTGTGGAGAACATCCATTTTTTCATGAGAGGAGAAAACTACAGCCATGTCCTGCCTGATGTTGGCAGGAGAGACATGAGAAGGGCCAAAAGGAGCCAGGGCTGGTCTTTGCTCCAGTGTCCTACTGGGAAAGGAGGCAAAATCCTCCCTGCACTGGTCTCCAGGGAAGCCAGCCCTTGACCACCCCATCCGTGATGGTGGCAGCTCAAAGGCATGAGAAAAAAAAAGCATAAGATGCCCCAAATGGCATGGGAATTGCAGTTCCTGGGCTGGGGTGCAGCCAGGATCATGCCTAAACCAGCATCTCTAGCTACAATTGGGTTGAAAATACTGAAAAAAGGGTGTTTTCCACCAATCTCTGCAGGGTCTCTCCCTCAGAGAGCTTGCTTTGGGCAGAAATCTCTGCAGATCAGCAGAGTTTGTGTACTGCTGTTGTCCCTGCCTGGCAGGGAAACCAAACCCTGAGGAGCAGGGGGGAATTGCACCTGTGTATAAATGCCTTGGCCAGGACCTCTGCAAGATGGGCCGAGGGATAGGACAGGTCCCACCACATCCATGTCCTGCATCTCCTGCCCAGGGGTGGGTGAGAAGGGTCCGTCCCCTGGAGCAAGGCTCAGCTGTGGTCCCAGGAGGATTTTCCACCACAAAATGATGTCATTTAAGGAGCATGGCAGCACACGAGCAACTCGGAGCAAGGCACCTGCGTGCCATTCACACCTGGTTACACTGCTCTCCTCCAAAGGGAGATTTTTGACACTTTTAGGATGAAATGAGATATGGAAAAGGGATAGTCTCCAGAAGCAGGGGCAGGGAGGAACGTGATGGCAGAGACACTCAGTTCCTGCTCTTTATCTGCTTCGGAGAACCACGATCTCCAAACAGCCTTTCCTAGGCTTAGCCCTGACCTGGGAGACACCTCTGTGGAGCCACAGCCTCTTGCAGGGGCCAGTGCAAATACCACCAAATTCTTGGTGTTTTGGATCCATTCCCGATAGAAAAATATTTCACAGCAGAGGTCTGTGCAAATGCAGAGTTCACGTGCTCTGAAGCATCAGGTCAGCCACCCTGGAGAGCACGGTCCCCATCCCACCATCTCACAGACATGCCTAGGCCTTGCCCGTGGGCAGGTAAAGGATGGAGACACCAGGTTGGGCTGATGTTCCCTTAGAAATTAAGCACACTGTGCCGCCCAGATGGGCTCCAGCATCACCTGGAGGGAGATGAGGATGGTAGACTTCATGCCAAGCAAAGTGGCTTCCTCCATTAACATCATCCATCCCCCAACCCAGGTCTCAAGCAGGGGATGTGGAAGGAATTTGCTGGAACCACTCGACAGCCGTGTTTATGCCATGCTCTGGTGGCTTTGGCCACAAGCAGTTGTGCTGTCAGGCTGCCCAAAATTCTTTACCTCCCCAAAAAAAGCATTTATTTGGGTAAATATCCACATTCTCAAGCAAAGAAAGGGTGGAGGGGCTGTGCCCCATGCCAGATGTTTCTGGCTCCTGGCTTGTTAACTGTACGCTGGCTGCTTGGGAAACAGTCCCATAGCACAGGTTCATGGACAGGGAGGATGAAAAGGATCCCAAGAGACCACCCGATCCCTGGCATAGCCCCAGGCAGAGTCAGCTCCAGAAGAACACTTCCTGTCTGCTCTGTGCAGACCCGCTCATGGACCACAGGGATGTCCCCCCTGCAAGGATGCTCTGGTACTTGGCATGATCACACTTCTGGGGAGACTCAGCCTGTCCACAACCAGCCCTGTGCTCAGTCTTGAGCTTTTCTGCTGCTTCAGCTCATCACTGCCATGCAGGTGTGAGGCTCTGACCTTCAGAGGGGACACTGGCTGCTAAAATACCTGCTCAGGACCCATGTCTGCAATGGGGCAGCATCATGGGCTGCACTCCCAGGCAACCTCCTCCTCCCTTCCCAGCCCATCCCAGAGCACAAGCTGAACCTTATCCCACCATTCAAAGATTTATGGATATTAACTTGGGTCTCTGCTGGACGGCAGAAGGAAACAGTGATCCTGAGTGTGGATCTAATTGCAAACGGCTCCCAGGGATGCAGTCGGGAGCACCGGCGTCTGGATAGCCCCCACAGCCCCCATATGGCCCGGGGACCACAACATCAGCATCACACCATTAACTGGGGGCACAGTTTTTGGGAAAAGCACTCAATCCTGTGGGAAACCAGGGCCTGGAGCCAGCGGAAAGGCTCCCCGCAGTGTGCCTGGGCGGCTGGCCCTGACCCTCCATTAAGGAGAAGGGAAGCACGGAGGTTTCAGGCCACGCTGATGGCATCTGAGGAGACCAAGGTTAAAGCCAAACCACCCTGTTCCTCCTTACAGCGAAACGTCACCTCAGCTTGAGGGCACAGGACAGGGTCCAGCCCCATACCCCCCTCCAGCACCAGTAAAGATCATGCCAAAGCAGCACAGGTCTGAATTTTGGATTTCAAAGGTATCCATTCGCATTAATTACACATTTGCTTGCTGCCTTAAGCCTGGATCTCCCTGTGGGGCAGATCCTTCAAGGCACAGGGAATTCAATTGGCTTTGGAGCTGCCCTCATCGCTCCAGCATCCAGATGTGCTCCTGGAGAGCACCGAGGGTCTCCGCCAACATCTGTGCGGGATCCCCCAGTGGGGACCAGCCCTGGCAAGGAGCAAAACCTGCCGTGAAACCCAAAACCCAGGCAAAGCCCATCCGAGTCTCATCTTGCGCTCACGACAGCCACGGGAAGGTCTGAGTGCTTCTGCAGACGGCGGCTCCTTGGTGGAAACTGTATAAAATAGGATGGCCTCCACCCAAAACCCAGATGGGTTTCCAGCACGCGTCGGAAGCCGAGGGGCTCCAGGGAACCCTGAACCTGCCTGGAGCAAAGCCCCACACACGGCACCTGCCACCAAGAGGCAGTAGGGCAGGACCCAGAGCACAGCACCATCCACACACTTACGCTTATCAAATACAAAATATACTGTTATCCTTCACCCAAAACTCCTCGCTTTCAAAGGAAGAGGGTTTCTCTCCTCTACTTTGCCCAGGCTTGCTTCACACCAGCATCACCGAACCCAAACTTGGTTTCTCTTAGAGCTGGAGCACTGCCCACCCCAAACTTGTGGTCCTTTGGAGAAGGAGGAGATATTTGGCGTTTTGTGAGGTCTGCTTTGGATCCCCCTCCTCTTCAGAGCCCAGCGCAGAGCTCACTCACCATTTCTTCCCCCCGATGTCGTGCTGCTGCACTGTGTAGCCAAAATATGCTTCCTTAGAGCCAGCTATGATTTTAGGCCTCTTGGTGTCAATGTTGAAGGTGTCACTGAACCCTGGGAAGAGAGAAGAAGGATCCCATCAACCACAGTGCTGGGCAGTAGAAGAAAAGACTGGGGTTTTTTTAACTCTAATGGTGGTCACACACTGAACAGGTCACCCCAAGAGGCTGCACAGCCTCCACCCATGGAGATATTCAAACCCCAACTAGATATAGCCCTGGACAACCTGCTCCAAGTGACCCAGCTTGAGCAGGACTTGGACCAGATGATCTCAAGAGGTGCCTCCGACCTTAACCCTGCTGGGAACGCTGCTCCTTCAAAATGCACAACCCGCCCCAGAAAGGTCCTAGGCAAGACAGGGGTGGTTTTACCCCATACCAGCAGCTCTGTGGCACAGCATTCCCACATGAAGGAATTCCATGAGGAACAGGAGGCTGCAATAGCCAAAGCACACCAGCTCCACCTTACCTGCAGCCACCCAGCACTTCTCTCTCCAGCACTGAGCCCCCCAGGGGAGTAGCCAGCCCTGGGGCTGTAGCTTTAAGCAGGTTTAATTAGGGTTGAGGGGCCACAGCTGCCCAAGCCCTGGGGGACAGCCCCCTTCCCCAGCACACCTGCAAAGGGGCTTTGCCCTGACAGGCACCAATGTGCTCCTCAGAGCTGGTGTCCACCACTGCTACCAAAGAAAAAGTGTGTTTATGGATCATAAAGGAGCAAGTATTTCTCCTTGTAGACCACTAAAAGAGTGAATTAGCTGAAGGCTGGGCTGTCAGGGTGGGCATGGGGACATCTGACATCTCCTGAAGCCCCCTGTGATGGGTGGCACTGCTCTGCAACACTTTGCTCCTCCAGCAGTGGAGCAGCAGCTGCCTGCGGTGGAGATGGCCACCACCGTGTCCCCACACATCCCAGGAGGGACCACGGGCCAGGGGTACATAGGAAACATGTGGCCGTACCAGATGTGCCTGGTTTGGAGTCCATCACCCATCCCAGCTGTCCCCATGGGCCACCTCCTGCCATCCCCAAGGGTTTTGAGGACCAAAGAGACATGGGATTCACTTTTCCCATGGGAGAAAAAGCCGTGGGGGTTTGCAAGGGAGAAGTAACTCTGGAGAGGATTGTCCCCAAGGATGGATGCTTAGACCTGAATTGGGTGATTTTTGGGCTCAGTCCTCTCCCCAGGGCTGCTCTGGAGGATGGCCCTCCCTGCAGGACAGAGGGAGCAGGATCCTTGGCCACAGAATTCCAGCTCTGGGGATCCTGATGTTCTCGACCTGAGTGGGTCATCCTCCAAGAGCAGGTTTCTTGCCAGGGAACAATTCTGGAGGGTGACTCTGGCAGCTCCACCTCTGTGCCAGGAGCTGGCCCCAGCAGCAGGGTGAGCAGACAGGGGATCAAACGAGTCTCCCCATAACCGAGGTGTCTCGGGGCTGCCGGAGATGCCCCTTCCCCTCTCCACAGGTGCAGGACCTGCCACAAATTGTGCCCACATTCCTCCTGGGTGCCTTCGATGGAGAAATTGGCTGGGGGCAAAGACCACCCCAGGCGGGGGGGATGAGCACTAATTGTGCCCAGGGACCCTATTGCTGGTGGATGCAAAACACTGCAGCTACCCATGTCCCACATCCCATGGTCCACATCCCACAGTCCATGTCCCACAGCCAGCAGGTATCAGCCCACAGTATCCTCCTGCAGATCTTTAGAGACACATACACTTTGGCTCAGACCAGCACCACGTTCAAACCCTCTGTGGGTGCAAGGGCTTCTACAGGGAGGTGTTTCTTTAATTTATGATATTATTTTCCCCACGGATTTGCTTAAGCACAGAAGGGCACGGCCCAGGTCCCGGCAAAAGGAGCAACTGGATGGGAGACGGTGCTGCAGGGAAGGAGATGCCATAGCCAGGATATCCCAGCTCTTTGCTCACCTTCGGGCAGAAAAGTAGCTGTGGTTGCAAATAAAAGATCCTGGCGTTCCTAGTGAGGAGCGCTTTAGAAACAGCAGAAGGATCACGTTTGGTATTTATAGGAGTATAAAGGGGTTGTCAACAGGAGAGGCTGGGAATGCCGCTTCCCAGGCAGAAAAAGTCAGGATGGAAAGTGTTTTTATAGGTAGGAATGTTAGGGATAAACCTGACTCTTTTTTGTTTGCAGTCGAAGGACCAAATCTGCAAGGTTGGCTCCGTCAGCGGAGAACGCCGGAGTCTCGCCAGGGAGAGCTGAGGTAAGGAGCTTTAAAATCCTACCAAGAGAAATTCTAGAAAGCAGGGGGTGGGGAAGGAGACAGGAGGGATGAGAGCCAGCATATTTTGTGGTAGATTGACCTTATTTAACATTACAAAACAAATTAGAACCTCCTCTGAGTTAACTGTTACCCAGTGGAGAAACAGAGGCCAGGACTGGCCATTGGGAGGAGTGACGGGGAAGGGGAGGAGGGGAGGTTGTGGGGAGCTGGGAGAGCCCTGGGGTGTCACATCACTGCCACCAGCCAGTTGGGGTGACACCCCAGACCTGTCTGGAAGAGGGGGGTCCTTTGGGGAGGGCTTTTTTGGAAGTATTTTGAACGAGGTTCAATTCCAGGTGATGCAGAGGCATCCTCATCCCTTGAGTGCAGAGCAAGTGTCAGAGAAGGTGTGATGGGTTCTCTTCTGTGTTTTTTTTTTGCATTCAGCAGAGTTTCTCTGATTTTCCACCACAGAACCCCAAGCAGAGGTTTTAGCGGGGGGGCAGGAATGCTGGGACAAGTCACGGACCCCCATCCCACAGCTCCTTGCTTTAGGAGCCCATAGTGCAGCTGTAGCCTCTTGCAAAAGGCAGCCAGGCTGGTCACGAAAAGCAACATAAAGCCCCAAATAAATGGCAGGAATTCTTCATTAAGTGCCAAGGTCTCTGAATCGGGGGCTCGTGGTGCTCACTGTGTCGGAGCATCCCACTTGGGGCAGGTAGTGGGGACTGGGGGAGGTGATGGGGCTGGAAAAACAAAATGATCCAAGTTTCCAGGCAATGGATGGCAGAGGAATTTCAGAAAGGCGGCAGATGTGAGTGCATTCGAGGCAGAAAGAAAAGGAAAAAAAACAACAAACCAAAACACAAACCCAAAGAACAGAAGATATTTAAACTGGCTTAAGCTAATGGGAGCTTTCTGAGAGGTTGTCAAGGAGATTTAGCAACCCGAAGAGCTGACTCTCATTTTCTTGTCAGGAGTGACATCACTGTCATAAATAAGTGACCAAAAGCCACATGTTTTGCTTGCCATGCAGCCAAGGCAGGAAGCCTCAAATACTTCTTTTCCGAACCGGAGCTTCTGTCGAGTCCAAACTTTTGATTCTTGTCGGATCAAATATTGAGAAGAAAAGAAAGAAAATAACACACAACACACCAGAACACATTCGGGAAACAATACTGGGAATAAAAGCCACCTTTTCTGCCAAAAAGAATAAAAATAAGTCCTCCCTGTAAGGGAAACCTTCAGGAGGGGGTTGCTCTCAGGGCCCCAGCACGATCCTCACCTCTGCCCGTGCCTCCTGCCTGCATCCTTTGGGCTGGAAACAGGATTCACCGCCGGCAAAGGGACCCCAGTGGCCCTTGCTGTGATGCCCCAAGGCTGCTCCTGCTGCTATGAGAGGTCTGAGGCTTCAGCTCCCTGTCTTTCCTCCAAACCCTTACAATTTAAGGATATACAAGCCGGGCAGTGGAGCTGCTGGAAAAACTTTTGGTTTTCTTTTTTTGGACTGCGAGGAAAATACAGTCAATGTTTTTGATTGCCTCGTGCAAACCCAGCCTGTTTTGCTGGCTTCTGGCACCGTCACAGCTTGGGACAGTGTTTTTAGGAAGAGGTCGAGCTGACACAGTGCAGTGACACGGGTGGGAGAAGCATCTCAAAGGCTGCGGCTGAGTCGGGCTCATGGGAACCTGTGTCTGGATCTGCACGGGCTCTTCTTGCCAAATTCTCCAGGGAAAAGGCAGTTTGCCTCCTCCTGGGCTGCTGCAGGTCCCCAGGGAGGAGATAAGGGATTTGGGGGTGCTACCTGTGACTCGAGGAAAAGGGTGTGGATGGGACATGAGAAGAGCATATGCCACTATGGGCAATGTTGCTTTCTTGCAGGGACGAGAGAGCTGCTGGAGGAGCCCAGGAGCATGTGGCCAGGGGAAAAATCACATCTGCCAAAAACCTGGAGCGTGCCGGGGTCAAGCAGCTCGGTCTGGCACTTTGAAACTCGCCTTGCTGTTGTTCTCGCTCCCGCTTCCTCTCTCATGGCTCCAGCCCAGGCAGGAGAGGTGATGTCTGTGATGGGGCAGCGGGTCCGTGGACCCCAGCATCACCACGGCAACTCCTGCATCCTCAGCATCCCTGGGGATGCCTCTGACCACCCAGCGCTGGGCTCTGCTCCTGTGACCCCATCCCTACCACCACGTGGGCTTTGGTGGCATCAGCTGCCCCTCTGCAACCCATCTGCCACGCACATTACTGTTTCTTCTCTTAGGATTGAAATATTTAGCTTAACTAGAAAACCTTTCAACTTGATATAGGGTATTTGGGCAAAAGCTAGCAGGCCCCGAGAAGGAGCAGGGTGGCCCAGGTGTCCTCACGCTTCCCTCTAATTCCCATCAAGCGTTTTTTGCCAAATGAGATGCTGAAAGCACCAAATTCCTCTTCAGGTGGCTATCTCAAAGCCAGCGTTTGTCATCAGCTATTGGGATGCAAGCCGGGGGTTTGGTGGCTGCTGCAGCGGTGGATGGGGAGCCAGGGAATACCGGGGATGAACAGAGGATCAGTCATCGCCGGCTCGTGTCTTGTAACATTCCTGGTTACCCACAAAATCGCTGACAAACAGCCCCGGGGCGTTAGCTACACAAGTACCTTGTGCTTCCATAATTCCAGCATTCTGGCCCCCCAAAAGCCAGGGGGGGAAGCTGTCTGATGGCCACATTTTGCAGCGCTGAGGAATGTGTTGATCATTCATTTGCAGCACGTTCATTAGCGATAACGCAAGCGGCATCAGGAATAAATAGTGGACGGTCTCCCATCGCCCCTTTCCCAGGGAGATGCCAGGAAAGTGGTTGGTTGTCTGGGGGGATGGGGGTTGTTGGCTCCTCAGAACCTCGGTGCTGGGGTCTGTTTAATAGATCTGCCCTGGCCAAGCCTTGGATGGATGGACAACTGGTAGGTGGGCTCCCTCAGCCCCACTGCCAGGGCTGTGCAGCCACCCAAAATTAAGTACCCACCATCAAAGCCTGGCCTGGAGGGTCCTTCGGGAGGCCACCTGGACAATCCATGGCTCAGCACCCCTTGCCCAGGCTCACCCACTTTTGGCTCAGACCTGCACCCTGCTTGCACTGAAGCCTTGGGGAAGAGGAGCTCACCTGATCCAAAGTTTTGGGACACCTTGGGTTGTCCCCAAGATGGGCTGTGCACAGAGGCACGGCACTGGGGTCCCCAGCCCTGCAAGGTGACAGCTGGAAGGAGACTGGCATCTCCTGCCCCCTCCCTTGGCTGGTGACAAGTAGTAGCCAAGGAAGTGCCAGAGATTCCACGGTGCCTCCAGCACCTCCCAACCCATGGGACAATGCAAGAGTGGGAACAGAGGTTGAGTGCAGGTTGCCCTGGGGCCACTGGAGAGAGCCAGGAGGGGGGTTTACCTCCAGCAAGGCACCCGAGGGCACATACCGGGACAGGCAACGCTGCCTGCAGGGCGAAGGGACCATTCCCAAGGATGCACATCCCAACCTGGCACCCTCAGCTCAGCTCAGGGCCCCGGGGGTGGGGGGGAGAGGGAGG
>JAOXNH010000067.1:42086547-42098525 GCA_028566575.1 Bartramia longicauda
ACTTAATGGGTGGGTGTCAGGAGGATGGGGCCAGTCTTTTTTCAGTGGTGCCCAGGGAGAGGACAAGAGGTAATGGGCACAAACTTGAACATGGGAAGTTCCATCTAAACATGAGGAGGAATTTCTTTCTGTCAGGGTGGCAGAGCCCTGGAAGAGGCTGCCCAGAGAGGTGGTGGAGTGTCCTCCTCTGGAGATATTCAAACCCCACCTGGACACGTTCCTGTGCAACCTGCTCTGGGTGGAGCTGCTTGGAAGGGGATTGGACTAGATGATCTCCAGACGTCCCTTCCAATCCCATAGCATTCTGTGAAATGGTGTGCTTATTGGCAGCGCATAGGAATTAACAGTGACAATTGCCTGCCATTCATAGCGTGATAACTGAGCAGTGTCATTTAGTGGTTAAAATTTCTTCTGGTTTGTTTTCCATCAACCATGTTAGTTTTATATTCCTCAGAGCCAAACCTGACTCCAGTGAATCACCCCAGAGCCTCTGCAGCTCTCTCATGACCCCTCAGGTGAAGGCACAATGTCAAAGAAAATTAAGATTTTTTTTCTCTGCCTCCACATCCCTTGTCCTCCTTGTGAAAGGCCTGAGCTCCTGCCTACACATCTAGAGTTTTACCAGGATCCTCCAGACTTCTCTGCCTTGCTCTCCCTACCTTTGCAGCATTTGGCAATTTTCTCTCCTCACCTGCCAATTTAAAGCTCATCCCAACAGCACAGGTGACAGCTATAAAAAAAAAAGATCTTTTTTCTCTGAGAAAGAAGAGGCCAAAAGTGAGAACAGCTATCTGCCTGGGGGGGCACTGCAATGTCTTCATTAACATGCAGAAGGGGTGGGCAAGAGAAGAGCACTATTTCAACAAAAAAGTGCAAGGACCCAGAACAGTTGCAACAGCACCGTGCATGGCGGAAGGTGCTGGGGTAAAAAGGAGTGAACTGTGTTGGAAGAAAATTTCCCCAAAGAAATGAAGGTATAGAAGTAGGAATTCTAATAATACATGAGAAAATTCCACATCAAATAATATTGGGAATAAAAGGAGAAATAGTAGGAAAAGTAATATATTGCAGTGGGCTTTACAGGGGGAGGAAAAAATAAAAAGGAGCCTCCAGTTCTTGAGGGATGGCTAAAAAGACGGGTAGGAAATTGTAGCTGGCAGAGATCAAGGTTACAGAACGCACAAGTGTGAATACTTAACTAAATTTCCCAGGCATACATCTGAAAAAAGGAAAAAAAAAAAGTGGAACAGGAGAGAGGACCCCTTGCTGGAGGGCAAAGGTAACTGCAGTGAGATATTAAGTGAAATACAGAAATACAGTGGTTCTCCTGAACCAGCCTGATCCCAGAATGAAATAACTCTTACCCTCCGGAGTTTCCTGAATCCGCAGATGATAAACCCAAAACAAGCAAGAGCCATTAGTGTTTGAGCTGTCGCTGCTGCAGCTGCAACGGGCAGTGCCTGGAGCTCCCACTGGGGACGGTGGAAATCGTCTGTCCTATGCCATCCTCTGCAGGGGTCATCACCTCTGCTCCATGAGGGACCATCACCCGGCCTTCGTTTAAACTCACATTCTCATGTTTCATTCTCCTCACCTTTCTGCAGCGAGGATATCTGGGGCAGTAATGCTCAGCCTCCAACTTCCGTGTTACTCAGGTATGGCGAGGAAAAACATGGCCCTTTTAACCAAAATCCTGAAAATTTATGTCATTAACCATTCTTACATGGCTCTGAATTATTTAAAGACACATTTTGATGACACAGAACAGAGTCCTACAGCCTTTGATATTTTTCTCAATTATTTTTTTCTCAGCAGAAACACTCCTAAAATGTTCCAGGTAGCACTTAACACCTGCTGTAGTAATTGGATTGAATGGACATCACATTTCTGTAGGTGGGCTCTTCGAAATAATCCCTGCCAAAGAAAATGCTGTATCTCCAGCGAGCCAGGGGTAAAGCGAGTTCCTGCTGCCGGGTGCGAGCTGGTCAGACAGAGCCCCAGCTGCTCTTCCCTCGGCTTTTCTCCTCACCCTGGTTTGTTTCTGATGATTCACACCTGGACCCTCTTGGACAATTTCTGCATCAGGGAAGGGTATTGATGTGCATCAGGCTGCTTGGTGACACAAACACAGCCCTTATCTGAGCAAGCGAGACCTAGCTGCTGGTCCCTGAGCTGCTCAGGGCAGCCCCTGCCAGTACCATATGCCATTTGTCACCCCATTGTTTCTCTTGCAATTAATGCTAATTAAGCTCTCCTCACAGCTGCAGCACAAGGCACTGGGCGCACCTGGAGAGGCTGCTGCTCCAGGAGATAACAGAGGGGACGGGATCTGCCCTGGCCCCTGCTGCCCTCTCCCAGGTGGATCCACAGGTTTAGAAATTATCCCCTTTTTGACCTCTGGTCTGCAGGTACCTGCAGCAGAGACTGTTCCGTTTCTCAACCACCAAAACAAAGGCTGACGAAGAATTAGCAGAAGTCGGGAGGAGTTAATGGATATTTGTGTTCATGTTTTTAATATGGTCAGTGGACTTTGTTATTCGTTCCTTAGAGAGGTTTAATTTTACCCCCAGATTTGCAGTGGGAATACAGCACAAGGAAAAAAAAAAAAAAAAGGCTTGTTTTAAAATATTAGATTTCCCACGGAGAACACGTGGCTGGGTATGATCACATTCTACAGTGAGAGGCAGAAAAATTCCAGTCACAAATCCCAGAAAAGTCAGCACTAAGTTTAGAAAAACAACCACAATTTCTTACAAATTATGCCCTTTTTTTTTTTGCAAATAACATCTGTAAGATAAATCTTATTTAACTGCTGCATGGTTGCATTGCTGGAAATGATGGGAGGTCAGGAGAAAGCATGCCTTCCCTGCGCAGAGGAGGAAAACACCGGTCTGTCTGCTAAATCAGCTGTTATGGAAACATTTGTTATTTTGTTTGTTTATAGTAAGTGATTTATCATTGTATTCTTCCATTTTGTTGTTCAATCACAGGTTAAATATTCAGCCAGTCAACGTTGTCTCATTCATTTAAAAGGCACTACATCAAAGCTGACCTTCCATTTAAGATTCTTTGAAGTGCCTTTATATTAAGATTAGTGAAAACTGTAACTTAGCCTATACACAACCATCCCTGACAGAAGGTAACCCACGGTGGCCAATAACTTCTTTGCAGTAGAAACAGCACTGTAATGCTAAAGGAGAGAAGTGGATGGTAATTTCTTAAAGGGATTCTTAAAGGAGAGGAGACTATATGAAAACCCAGGTTAGTCACTATTATCCCACCTTATCCTTGAGGTTAGGTTTTGTAGAACCATAGAATTGTTTTGGTTGGAAGGGACCAGATCATGGAGTCCAACCATCAAACCAGCACTGACAAACCCATCACTGACCCATGTCCCTCAGCACCATGTCTGCCTGGCTTTTAAATACCTCCAGGGATGGTGACTCCACCACTGCCCTGGGCAGCCTCTGCCAAGTCTTGATAAACTTTTCAGTGGAGGAATTTTTCCTCATAACCATCTTAAACCTCCCCTGGAGCAAGTTGAGGCCATTTCCTCTTGTCCCATCGCCTATTCCTTGGAAGAAGAGACTGACCCCCCCTCACTGTGCTTTCCCCCCATGCTGGAGAGGTGATTGTGAGGGTCTCTGTGCAGCCAGTGTGTCCGACCTGAGCCCATCCATGCCTCCAGCTGCTGTTGGGATATTTTGACGCATCCCTCCCCTTGGTTACGCAAGTACAGGTACTTGGATGCGGCTCCTCACATCTATTTTAGTGCTAATTGCTGTCAATTCCAGCAATCGCTGGCCACCTAAATGATCTTAAACACTATCTGCCTGTGCTGCCCTCCCCAGTAAGTGCAATGATGATAAAAGTACTTCCCCATCTCAGAAAGAAGCAGAAAGATAAATACGTTACAGACTGCAAGGCGCTCAGATGCCACCGTGATTATCTCCTCTTAGACAGATGAGCCGAAGAACAAACAGATACTGCCGATTACGAGTTTAATAAATACAAGGAAGAGATGACCTTGCCTTTATTACTATCTGTACAGTTTAAGGACTAGTTGATTCAATAATAAGAGGCCCAAAGTAAATATTTATGAAACATCACATCACATAAAAATTATAGGTTATTTAAATTTAATTTGCATTTATACTTTCAAATCAGGTTATTATATAGCACAAATGTACTAAAATTAAATTCATAATGCACATTACAGCAATTTGAGCAAATTGTACCTTGAAGCAATTTGTATTTAACATGCAGTCTGTGTGCTTCTTCACTTTCCTGCAGCCTGTAAATAAATTTACAAAGCATTTTCAGTGACAGCCATAGTGTTCCAGTTGTAAATTGATGTAGTCTGAAACAAAGAACAATTACCACTTAAACAGATCCTGTGTTACACTAAATCTTAAAGCATTTGAATTCCCTAGCAAAACAAAAGGAAGTGATTTTTCTTTTCTCTTAATCCATGGCAACAGCTCTTGTCAGGTGGAAAATGTTTGTGTGGTAACCCCTTGCATGTTTGTCTTCCTAAACAACCAGCTGCTGAAGGGGTCAGGCTGCAGCTGAGCTGCTGCAACGGCACAAGACCCACCACCACCCTGGCAGAGCTGGAAATTGGGTGGCTCGGACCCATCTCCCCAGCAGGTGAGGTTCAGTTTGTCACGAAACTCTCCCCAGCAAACAGGTCCATCAAAATGCATTCCCTGAAAATTTCCAGCTCCTCTTTTTCAACCAGAGTCCTGAGAAAAAAAAAATTAATATATCTACATATGAGGCTGTGCAGCAGTTAACAGCTTAAATGTTTTGGAGCAAGAACCCATGGCACTCCTGAGGGGATGCCTGGGAACATCAGTCTGCTGACTCTCGTACCCCTGACTGCACAAACACAACACACACACACACACACACTCATTTACACACTTCTACAAGTTTTTGGCATCTGAATGAAAAGTCACCCCCGCCCAAAATAAAGCAGAGTTGAAATCCCATGGCATTTCCATTTCCAAAGGCTGAATCATGGGGGAAAGCGGGAAGTGGGGGGAGCAGAGCCAGGGTGTGCTGATTTGAGCTGGGATAGAGTTAATTTTCTCCATAGCAGCTTGTACAGGGCTGTGCTTTGGGTTTGTGGTGGGAACATCAGCGCCTCACCCCACCCCACCAGCAGTGGGCTGAGGAGGCACAAGGAGCCCGGGGGGGACACTGCCAGGACAGTGACCCCAGTGACGAAGGGAATATTCCATACCATATGACATCATGCTCAGCATATAGAGCTGGGGGAAGAAGCAGGAAGGGGGGAACATTCAGAGTGATGGTGTTTGTCTTCTAAAGTCACTGTTACAGTGGTGGAGCCTGGCTGCCCTGGGGATGGGTGAACACCAGTTGTCATCATCCAAGGGGACTGGACTGGACCTCAGTGCCCAGGAACTCCCATCCAGCTGGTCTTCCCAACTCCACCCTCATCATCTCAACAGGATGCTTTCTCCATAGTTCAGCTAAATGGAACATTTTTCCCCAAATCTCACCGTTTCACATAGTTTGGGGGTTTGTTTTGGACATTTCAGAAAGAAAAAAGTAAGTATTATCCCACTGTACTGTGGAATCCACCTTCTCCTATAAAAGCCATTGAAAGGGAAGAAAGACACGAAACCTTCTCTTCAGAGATGCAGATCAAAAATGTTGAAAATACTTATATAAATGGGGAAGCTCAGACAGGTTGGGGTTATGTCATGCCTGACTTTCTACTACTGTCAAGTTTACCCCAAAGTAACCTACAGGTGAGGGGGGGAAAAAGCTGATTTTCCTCGCAGCTGTCCAGGTGGGACAAGTCCAGTTTGTGGACTGGGAGCCCTCCAGACACCAGAAAGTCCCATCTGTACCTTGAAGGAGGTGCCGAATTGGATACAAAGAGCCAGGGACCCCCCCCCTGCTGTCTTCTGGACCAGGGATCACGCTGGGTGCTCCATGCAGCAGCCAAGCACGGGGATGTCCCACTGCTCACTGCAAGGATGCACAGCAAAGGCATGGAAACAGTGAAACAGAATAAAGACAAAGTTTCCTCCACAGTGGAAAGTGTGAGTTAATTCGAATGAGATTTTTTTGTGTAGGACAATATTGATTTAAAAGTGACAGATCAAACATAAACATTTCCATTCACAATGACATTTATTTGAACATTTCATTTCAGATGTTGAAATGGTTCTTTTTTAATTAGCATCTTCAGTTTTGCTATTTTAAATTGATTTCTTAAATTGTGTTTATTACATTATTTTTTCTATTGGCTTTCTCTTCCTTTTGGAACAAAAGCAAGCCTTGGACCATCAGCATTTCTTCCCAACACAGGCTGCTTTTCCAATTTATTTAGCAGTCGTATTTCTTGAGTGGTCGATCTCCTTTAATTATTTACTTTCCTTTTTTTGTTCTTCACTGATATCTTTACCTCTTCAATAAGCTAAATGTGAATTTTGAGAAGGCTGGCCCCTGTACTGATTGCTCACGCGATAACCTCCTGCGCAGCCAGGCTGAGGATGCTGTACATCTACCCTACACGTGGGACACACTAGTCCCTCTCAGACAGAAGGTACAAGCTGACAGTGCCACTGTGTGCCTCAGCCCTTCATGCCTGAACTCTGTCAGTGTGTAACGATTTCAACACCGAACACACTTGGAATCACAGAATAATAGAATTCTTCAGCTTGGAAGGGATCTTTAAGATCATTGAGTCCAACCATTAGGCTTCTGAACAGTGAGATGTTTAATAATTTGGCAGTGACATCTGCCAGAGAAGTGCACTGGGTTATTTGACAGTGATTTGGTTAAATCAAGTTTTTGCACCCCAAGACATGGTGGCTGTAGAAAGTTTTGCCGGCACACACATGAATGAGCAGCCAATGCCCATGGTCCATCCTGCATTGCCTGTGGCAGCAAAACCTCTCCTCAAGGGTTTGAAGTAATTGTAGGAAAAGATTTTTTTCTAATTCCCCCTTTTCATTAGGGACTCTGCTGTCTCTCTTCCATAATGTCTTCATTCCCTAACGAGGAGACAGTGTGTCTTTCAAGGTGACTATACAGACAATATATATTGTCAGGCCAGTCTCCTCTGGTTTTCCACCCTTCCTTGTAGGCTGTTTGCTGAACATCTGATTGTCCTCCCTGCCTTTCTGTGTCCAGTCTGTATGGGGTACCCAGCATCCCGAAGCGGGGTGCTCTCCTCCAGCCCAGCCCTGGGTTAGGTTTGCCTTTCATCCCCATAAAGCACAGCGCTGCTGTCAAAATAAACAGGCGCTGCTGACTGGGGTTCGCCTTGTCGTTTCTCTGCAGCCATTGTATTCGTTCCCGTAGAGTTATTTAGCTCCTTCTTTCCATCCAGTATTTATGTAATAAGTAGCTGCAGTGGTCAGTATGGCACTGAAAAACTATTCCTAGAGGGAAGTTTGATCAGGGCAGGGAAGTTGCGTGGCCTTGAACTGGAAACAGAACTGGAAAAGAGGCTGAGGCTGTTCAAAAGGCTCTGGTGGATGTAAGCCATCTCGTTTTCCATGGTGATTTGGCTGTATCCTTGTAGTCACAATATCTGTTAGAGCAAATAGCGTCGCTTCTCTGCTGTTTATCCCTTAGGTATGTAGAGGGAGGAATTTTATCCCTTTTCAGTCTGCATTTTTGTGAAGTGCCTTTATACTTGATGAGATCTGTTACAAAGATAGTCAACTCTTCTTCTCTGGACTTGTTCTTTACTAACAAGAACAATTATATTGTTACTGACTTTTCTGATCCATTTCATCTCAGTTTCATTGCTGAATCCTGAACCTTAGAGACAACATAAAGAAGCATAAATGTATCAGATGGTGCTTGAGAAGTGGGCCAATGGGCCAAGTGGTTGAACCTCCATCCTTCCCATCCACACAGTCCCAGAGTGCTGCTGCAAAGGGTGAGGAGCAAACTCTGCCCGTGCTGGACCCAGCAAAATCTTACAAGGATTTTTCAGACTGAAAAAAAAAATGCCAGAAAAGATTTGGGTCAAAAAAAGAGAGGAAGGATTTCTTGTTATTGGTCGCTATCCTTATTGAGTGCAGTACTGTTCTAGGCCTTGGAAAGTTACGTGTTATTTTCTTCTAAATATGACAAAAGCAAAACCTAGACTAAGTGGTGGGTATTAAATAATGAATATACCAAAAGGATTTGTCATCTGCTAAGCACAAAAAGACTTCACTGCAAAGAGAAGCAGGCCAGCTAGGCCCTATGTGTTTGTTTTTCTTTGTATGGATCATGTATTCCCACTTCTGTTTAAGCCAAATTTACGTTTGGGTAAATGGAAGTGCCTTTCCTTTACAGGAATGCTAATACCAAAATAGTATGTGATTTAATCAGATGAGCTTCGCAGAAAATTCACAGCTCACCCTCACGCCTGCTGGAGTGCAGCGTTGTACAAACAGCATCAGAAATTCTTTGCTTACCTAGCAGAGCCCGGCTGCTTAGTCAGAGCTGCAGAACGCCCCGTTGAGCGTGCAATGCTGAAATAAAGTTTGGATAATTTAGCTTTCTTCTCCGGTGTCGTTTGTCGCGGGGTCAGACTTTTCAGATAATAGCTGCACAAAGCGCCTCGGCGTCCTGTGTGTCTTCTGAATGGAGCTCAGAGCTCTTTCCGCTGGAATGTGTGCTCGGAGATGAGCGAGGGAAATAGAGGCTCTGAATGTTATTCCTGCTTATGTGCTGCATTATTCTTTTTGAAAATTCCCAGAGCTGGCGGTATGTTGTGTGTATTTAAAAGCCCCATGAGGGGAGGAATAAAATACATTCTTCTTCTTTCCTCCATACTTCATGAATAGCTTCTTTCTTGAAAATACAAAATGATACAACCTTGTTTATTTTCTTGTGTCTACTTCTGCTGGTTTTACAGTAATGTTGAAAAATGTACTCTTTCTGTCATTGTTCCTTAAATATTTGCTTTCCTATCTCAGCCTCATGAGTGGAAAACCATGGGAAATGGATGTCTGTGATTTATTAATGTTTTAAGTTCTTCTGGTAGCTGAGAGTTGTAGAAATCACCGCAGTGGGGGCAAAACAAGTAGAGTTGCATTTTCAGATCCTGGTTTCTGTATGTGGAAAGTGGAAAACTATCCTCTGTTTTTTGTTTGTGTTTTTTTTTATTTATGAGCCAGTTCCACAGGTCAGTCAGGTGTTCAAAACTCCAATTAATTTGTGCAAAAAGATTTATATATATATATATATATTTATATATATCAGTTGGTAGTTCTGAGGTATCTTGGCTCCAGGCATCAGAACAGGCAGGAATGCAGCTAGTGTGAATTAGAGTGTGCCTGTAATGAAAGGGGAATGTTGATCTGAGGAAATAGGTGGGCTTAGAGGATGAGATTGGGAAAAAGCAGAACGAGCACGCGTGGGGGTGCGGAGCTGCCAAGCGTCTCTGCTCCTTTGCAATGGCCACCCGTGCAAACTGAGCCCTTGTGGGTGCGGAGGAGCCGGACCTGTTCTGCTGGGCGTGTGTCTGGTTCACACACAAGCTCATGAGAAGCAAGGATGCAGATGAGAAGTCAAATGAGGTGCGTGTTTTGAGTTAAATTAGTATGCCTGTGAACTTCTAAACCACTCTGATATACTTGGTCGTGTATATTTTGAAGACACATCTCTGCATACAGCTTTCTAAAGGTAAGTTCTGGTAGCAGGAAGGGTACAAGGACAGTACAGTGATACAAACAAAGTCACCTTTGGGTTTTATTCTGTCAGGTAAAATGGAGGGATTCTGATGTATTATTTACTAAAGTACTGAAGGTGGCTTTCTGTTCCTCTAAAGTCAAGACAGTGGCTTGCCAACTTGTGGTTTTCATGGACACCAGCAGAGTATCTTCCCCTTGCTTTAATCTTCAGCTCGTTCCAGCTTTCCACCTTCCTTCTGTAAATACTCACGACACGTCTGTGCTCAGCATCTCTGAACGCGGGTGGGACTGGAAGCTGGGGGTAGGAAACTAATTCAAACAAAGGGAGGTACTACTTGAATTTTCTATTTAATTATGTAGGCACTGCCCTTAAGTCTTGGTGAGATGCATACAGGTGGTGGTCCCTCTGTTGACAACAATCTCTGTTACTCAGTTCAGGCCACCTCTTCTGGAAGGAATCCCCCCCATCGCCGCTGACCTGGGGCCTGGCTGATGGTGGGAACCCACAGATCTACAGAACATTCGCAGAGTTGATCACATATACCATTGTTTTTAATAGCCACTGTTTTTAATTGGTGGTTAAAGTGTTAAAATTGGGGAAGAAATGCTCTTTGTGTTGCTGTCCTCTGTGATCTCCTTGGCAATCCCTCTGTTGGGGCAAGTCCTTAGTGTTTTGTGGAGGTTTTGATACAGGCAGGTCCAGCTCACTGCAGTGATAACTGCATCTGCCCTGCCCTTTCATAGTTTTAAGTTTTCTTTCTTTGGCAATTCTTTGATCACCTCCGATCTCAGATCCCTACAAAATCTATTGTTTTCCAGGGTGTGCCACCTCTTGACAGACCAGTTCCCAGTGAGCTGTAGTTCAGTGGGCTCACCCTAAAGCCGGGTAGTCCCCTGGTGCAAGCCTATACCAGCACCTTTGAGGGATTTCCATCCTACATGGACAGCAGAAGACAACGGGATGAGGAAAAGCCCAGGTTTGCTTTTTGACAGGTACCATCGTTTCAGCAGGAGACCAGTAACTGAGGACAGGAATGGGCTGTGCTGAGGGAAACCAGAGCAGGAGCAGGGTCCACATCCTTTGGTGTCACCATGACCAAAACCGGACAGTGTCGTCGTCAGATGCAGGAGGTTCATGAGCAAGTGAAGGTCAGTGAGCACAATAATGTATTGAAGAGTCTTTGGAGTCATTTTATTTCATACCTGAAGTTGTAGGGAATATCCTGTAATAGCGAGGAGCAGGGTGGGAGACAGTTGCTTATTGGTGAAGCTGATGGAAGGGACTGGTTTGGGGTTGACCTACCACTAGCTTGTCTTAGGAAGCTTTTTTTTTTTGCTGTGATAGGCATACCTGCTTCTTACTTGTTCATTACTAGCAGTGACTGCATTTTAGCCTTTCTTTTAAGGTTGAAGAATGAACATTAAAGGTGTATCTAGACAACAGCCTGTCTTTCAAACAACAGCCGCGAAGTTTGTAACCTTCCCCTGTATCCTTGCTTCAGTGTCAGTGTATGTGACTTGGCTGTTGGTGTGGCTGTAACTTAGCACTGAAATAAAACCATTGCCTAATATACGTGGTCAGATATTCCAAAAGCAACAGCAAAATAGTCTTCTCTTTGTGTGGATGACTGTGACTGTCTGGTGAATGTCATCTGTGTTAAAGTGCTTTAAACTGGTTGCCCAACAAGAAATGTGGTACAGCAGTGCTTTGTTAGCATTAACATTTTTTCTGGCCATATCCACTGCAGTTTCCAGGGTCTTATCTTATGTTTCTGGCTCTGGAATTCTGTGTCTCTGGATTTCTAGAAACAGTTTGTTCATCTTTCATGCATTTAGGAAACATATATCATCCCAAAGCAGACTTTATTTTCTCTTTTGCCTAGGGGCTATGTGCACAGAGCACAGCGTAAGTTTTGGTAGCTATGCTTGATTTTAAGAGTAGAATAAATTAATAAGGTAAAACCATTAGTGTACACAAGTTTGGATTAGGAGGGATTCAGATTCTATGAAATTTGCATGAAAAGTGTTTTGGGCTATCTTTAAATTTAAACATTATGTTATATAAATATATTCCTAAGGCTTTTGTATTGAAATTTCTTTTTAGCAGTGCCCCGTGAATTGCAGAAATGCTGTTCCTCAGCAGAAGTAACTGGCTTGGCTATTTTCATAGTCACAGAATGGTTAGAGTTGGAGGGGACCTTAAAGATCACCTAGTCCTAAATCACCTGCCCTGGGCAGGGACACCTCCCACCACACCAGGTTGCTCCAAGCCCCCTCCAACCTGGCCTTGAACCCCTCCAG
>JAOXNH010000067.1:42118437-42129714 GCA_028566575.1 Bartramia longicauda
AGGCTGCTATGAGGTCTCCCCGGAGCCTTCTCTTCTCCAGGCTGAACAACCCCAGCTCCCTCAGCCTGTCCTCATAGCAGAGGTGCTCCAGCCCTCCGATCATCTTTGTGGCCCTTCGCTGGACCCGTTCCAACAGGTCCATGTCCTTATGTTGAGGACTCCAAAGCTGGACACAGTATTCCAGGTGGGGTCTCACAAGCGCAGAGTAGATGGGTAGAATCCCCTCCTGTGACCTGCTGGTCACACTTGATGCAGCCCAGGATGGGGTTGGCTTTCTGGGCTGCTGGTGCACATTGCCGGCTCATGTTGAGCTTCTCATATATTTCCATAATCTGAATGTACGATTTCAGCATCAGACTCCTTCACTCTACGTCTAAAGCTTTATCTACCAAAGAAACAATCTTCTACATACAATTTCACAATCCCCTCCCATTTATCTTACAAGCTGGTAGAACTCAGTCTGGTTGGTCACGTCCATGCACCAAATGACATCCCCTTCTATTTAACTAATCAACGCTAAATTAAATGCTCTAAGTTTCTTTACAGATTGCACTGAATGTGTCCCACCTGTACATGCCGACTGCACCAGACCCACAAATGAAAAAAACATGCTTCTGCCAGATCTGAACCAGCACCAGCTCCGCTTGGTTGGTAGGCACAAGGTGCTATGGTAGAGCTGTCCTTTCCCAGGTCTTCAACAAGCTGCAACAAGCTGGTTTGAGGGGAGGAAAGGGGAAGGAAAAGGAGGTGGCAGAAGGAAATAAGAGAGAACGGTGCACCAGCAAGAATTTCTTCTATTAAAGGAAAGGACAACACTTCTATTAAAGGAAGAGACATTGCAGGAACATGAGAAGAAGAAAAACTAAGGGAGAAGTCGATAGGAGTCAGGCTAAAGTCTGAAGAGGATAAAAGCATATTTGATGTTGAATTTCCTAATCCCACATGTCTCTAGGCAACACGCTCTTTCCCTGCCTTTCTTACGTCCCCCATTGTCCATCTTACACCTAAACTACTTGCAAGTCACAAAGCACTCTCATCTCCAAAACTTGGCCTTGCCAAGTCTCCAATCCACAAGTTTCAACCCTCTTTTGTCTGGTGCGACACCCACTAACAGACTCCTCATCACACAGGAGAGGCTGACCCACACAGAAGACATCTTCTCACGCACCAACCAAACCCAAACCCTAGAAGTCTACACGGGCAACTTTACATCAGCACGGCTAATCAGCATGGGACTGCTGATTTCCTTCTATGCTTTGATTTTTTTTCAGAAAAGCTCAGAAATCACATTATTTGTACAGTTGCAGTAAAAACCACGTCAAAATTGCAGAACTCGGCTGAGAAGTGCTGGCAGCACATAATGACAGCAGCCTGGTTTTACATGAGACCTCCCACACAGTCGGGTACAGACTAGACCCTAGGGCCATCCAGCAATGGATCCTTGTCCTCAGGAATGATGCAGTGAAAGAAAAATAAAATTTAAAAAAAAATTTAAAAATCAAACCTAAACATCTTGTACTCAAGAAGTAGGCAGGTCCCACGTCACTGCCTACATCTGCAGAAGCTGCCAAGGAGCAGTAGACCCACCTTCCCCACAGGGCTGGTCCTTGCCCCCACAAAAAGACATTTACAGGAAAATGCAAATAACTGCCCTCCTCTTTAACCCTAAACAAACAGAAACCAAGGTGTAAACCTTAGGCAAGCCTTATGGAAAATGAGCACCTAGAAAGCAATCCTAGGGATACACCTGAACAGAACCCTTCTCAGTTACTCTGTTGACAATGACAATTATCTTATAGGAGCTGCTCTGCACACACGGGTCACCGAATCCGACGATTGCTTTCAAACAGGAAACCCATTTAAAATACTAGGGAAAAAAAAAAAGTCTTTAACATAGCTAAGTTTTTACAGACCCGAAAACCAGCATACTAAGAAAAGATTTTGTGTTCCTGCCTTTTTCTGTACATACAATACATTTCGTAGGGAAAAATAATTTGCAATTATACAATTGTAACCAATCTGAGTCCTTAACATTACACAGCATTGAGAACTCCACTACCCATATCTTGTAGGAAAAAGTTAATTCTCCAACACAGCATATTTTGAAATACATGTTGATTATATAAAACATCATTTAAAGATACACATATTACACCTTTGGCAGTAACTTCTCAAACTTTCCAAAACATAAAAAGGTTTCTTTCCTCTTTTTACCAGTAGAATAAAACAACCAAATTGAAAACCTAAATCAAAACTTGTATTTATTTGTCTGACCTTTTCCAGATTCTTTTGTTTGTTTGTTTTAAACTGTTACTGTTATTAAAAAAGATCCCCATCTCCACCTCAACACACCTAGGTCAGGTCAGACGGACTTACCAGCATAGCTTCTTAATAAACATATTTTATCTGCCAGTACAGGTTCTAACTTTAATTCTGACAACCTATGACTGGCCAGTCACAACTCTAATGAGATGTGTCTGCCCAAATTAGCAATACACTGACCCAGTCCTCATGCCAGGCTCAATCTAGCCCTCTCTCTCCCAGACACAGCATCAAAGGTAGAAAGGGTGACCAGGCCGGTGTCATCCCTCCACCCCCTGTTCAGAGTGCTTTTGAGAGCACAGTTAACCTTTCTAAGCTTCCAGGCTTCACTGAGTAACAGGATAAACTCACAGCGTAAGTCCAGTGCTGTTCTTCACACTTTACCAGCCACGCAGCCAGGCAGCATCACTACCAACAAAGCAGATGCTTCGGTTTAGCCTAATGGAAAAAGAAAAGTCAGCAGTGAGGGCACGGAACTTCAGGAGCTCCCACCTCCCCTCTCTCCTTTCTCCTCCTTACCATACAGGTCACTGCATACACCAAGAGACGTCCAACCCCCCATGCACAGGGGCAGCCTCGGAAGCAGGACAGGGACACCTCTGGGCAGTTGCTCTCCTAGCCCGAACAACCCTCCACGGGCAACCACTATCCTCTCCCACCACAAATTCCACAGGGGCAACAGAGTCACAGAATTGTCAGAGTTGGAAGGAACCTTCTAGAGATCCTCGAGTCCAACTCCCCTGCTAAAGCAGGGTTGCCCAGAGCACATCACTCAGGTCTGCACCCAGGTGGGGCTTGAAGATCTCCAGAGAAGGGGACTCCACACCCTCCCTGGGCAGCCTGTTCCAGGGCTCTGGTACCCTCACCGTAAAGTTCTTCCTCATAACAGAAACACGGAATTGTTGGAGTTGGAAGGGACCTTCTGGAGATGACCTACTCCAACTCCCCTGCCAAACCCACAGGAGCGCCCCCTCAGCCTCAACAGAGGGGACCTCCCTCCCACAACAACTCTCCACAGAGGGCACCCCTACCCCACAGAGACGATCCCCCTTCACAGGTACCCTCCCGCTCCGTCCTCCTCACAGCAACGCCCACACGACAGACCCTGCCCTGCCCGCGGCGGCCCTTACCCCAGGCCGGCCCCCTCAGGCGCCCCTACCCCGGGGGTACTTACCCCAGGCGGGCCCCCCCATGGCGCCCCTACCCCGGGGGTACTTGTCAGGGCCCCCCCAGCGTCCCTACCCCGGAGGTACTTACCCCGGGGGTCTCTGCCCCGGCCCCTCAGAGCCACCTTCTCCCGCCCAGCCGCATACCACCACCGTCCCGCCACCGCGTGCGCACCGCACCGCCCCCTACGAGCCCCGCCCCCGGAGCACCTTCCCAGCCACCCCATTGGCTGTTTCGCAGCATCACCGGCAGCCATCTTCCCTCCTCGGAGGAAGGGGAAGGAAGAGAACCAGCGGAAGGGGATTGGTGGAGGCGGCGGCGGAGGGGGCGAGACCCACCGTTGCTACGGCAGCGGGGAGAGGGTCTTCCCTGCAGGGCGGGGCGGGCGGCGGCGGCTGAGGCGGCGGCAGCCATTAAGGGTCCGTGAGGGGGAAGGAGTGACCGGCACTGCTCGGCGCGGAAGAGGCGCCCAGCTAGGCCGTGGGCCCGGGAGAGGGGGTGCCAGGCCGCGGCCTGCACCTTCCGACGGAGCCTGGGCCTGCAGGGCCTCACGGCTGGAGCTGTGCCCAGTCCCAGGCACTGCTCTGGTTCCTTTGGCACCCTCCCCCGGGGAAGCTCAAAAAGCAAATGATCTCATCTTCAACCGAGTGGAGTTCGAAAGAGTCAACCCAAAAAGCCTAGCGAGCAAACAGAGAGTGTGCTCTGTGGCACACGAGACCAGATTTGGCCGACTGGATTAGGGACTGAATTTTCCTTTGTAACTCTTCATCTGCAAAACTCACCACGTCCGAAACACAATATCTGTCAAGAAGCCAGGAAATGCCAGACTGACAGGGTTCCAGAGGGTGATGCCCAAGTCCCTTGGCTCCCGACAGTGTCCCTGGGGCTGTGCTGGTGTCCGGCATAGAGCTGCCCTGCTCCAGGAAAGCAGGAACGGAGTGAAGGGATTATTTCCTGGGAGGGATCCAAGCAAGAAGAGAGACAGAAAGGTTAATTAGGTTTCCCTTCAGCTTCCTGTTGCATTTTTGCAGACCCTTATCTTTTTCCAATTTTAAGTTCCAAATAGTACTTTTTTCTTTTTTTTTTTCACTTAGAATTATATAGGCCAGCACATAGAGGTTATTAGAAGAAGGATAGCATACTTAACAACTGCTTCTTTTTATATAATATTGCCCAAAGTGTTAAAATTCAAAATCCCTTGTTCTAGTCTTAAATTTACTGTTCTTCACTGAAGCAGGTTTCGCCCCATTTGCGGAGCGTTGCATGACTCAGGTGGCTGTTACTCAGAAAAGTAATTTGTACTTTTGCTTTTGTACAAGTTAAATTCAGCTCTGTGGTCTTTTAGCTAAACCACAGAATTGGCTAGGTCGGAAGGGTCCTTTCAGATCACCGAGTCCAGCCATATTTTCTGATAAACGCTGTTAAATTGTGGTAAACAGTACTACCAATATCACAGATAAATAAGTAAATTATTTCAAGAAGTATTTTTACACATGGAAATACTTTCATGAGTTTTAAGTTTCCACTGCTGTGTTTTAAATTAAAATCTAAACATTTGAGCTCGCTATATATTTTTCTAGTGAGATAAAAAAGAGCTTTGTCTAAACCCAATAATGTGGTCCATGATTCACATGGATAATAACCATAGAACATTATAAAAACCTGGCTTGTACCTCAGTTTAATGGCCTTCTTACTTCTGACGTATAAAAAAGGCAGAAAGTCAATCAAAAGATACTTCGAAGTACTGACAATTTCAGTTGCCTGTCACTAGTAGTCTGCAAAACTTGAATTCATTCTATGTGCTCTGGTATAACTATTTTTATTTTTATTACTGCCGCTATTTATGGACCTACAAGCACAATAATCTTTCAGTGAGATGACAATACTCTCCTCTGTGATCGCTCTGCAATACCATGAGACAGTTGACTTGGATTTCACAGGTATGGTGATGATTCACCTAGATTTCAGCTTAAAGTCCGCTCGCTAAATAGTTTATTAGGACCAGATATTAATGCAGCTATTTGTATTCACAGAATGACACGGGGTTGGAAGGGACCTCTGGAGATCATCTAGTCCAAACCCCTGCCAAAGCAGGTCCACCCAGAGCAGGTTGCACAGGAACGTGTCCAGGTGGGTTTGAATGTCTCCAGAGAAGGAGACTCCACCACCTCCCTGGGCAGCCTCTTCCAGGGCTCTGCCACCCTCAAAGCAAGGAAGTTCCTCCTCATGTTTAGGTGGAACTTCTTATGTTCAAGTTTGTGCCCATGTCCTCTTGTCCTGTCCCTGGGCACCACTGGAAAAACACTGGCCTCACTTTCTTGACATCCACCCTCTAAGAATTATACTTATTTATATATAATATATATTTAAGTATTGTATTTTTATATATATGTATAATATTGATGGACTTTCAACATCCCTCCAAAATTCAAAATAGAGTTATGACCATGAATCTGCTCTGTGCCTGGCTGCCTTCACAATATTTCCTAGGAAACCCCGTGCATGGAGGTCTCTCCATCACCCCTCGGATGCTTCACCTTCACTCGGCTGCCGTCCTGTTAAATTATTTTTGTGAATAACCCGATTTCGGACATTTGAGGAGCCTCGTGTTCTCTATTCAGACAAGGACCCATGAGCCGTTTGTAAAGTAGTTCGAAAATAACAAGGTAATTATGGAAATGTCACAACCAGATGCTTCTCCTTAATGGTTCCATTGAAATCCTTTTTTTCAGGGCTGAGATCGCTTAAACCTTTAAAAGGGCACAGTCATTTTGGGTGAAACCATTTCAATTGGAGTCCACACGACTGGATCTCCGAATAAACATCAATGAAAGCTCTGTCGAATGTCTGATTTATGGTGAGTTTAAGTATTAAGAATGATTGTTGTATTATGTATATATATATGTAACAACATTGTTAATTGAATGTTGTAGCAAACTATTCAACGAATTTTTTTTTGCCACTTTTAATACAATTTAAGCATCTTTCATTTTTTTTCTGGTTTGTAGAAACGTTTGTGTAAAATCTGAGCAGACTTAGGTATTTGTAGATAGAAGTTGTGTAGTTTGTTAACACACACACCATTTCCTGCCTTAAGGCAAATATTCTCATGGTTGGTAAATACAAAATTTAATTATTTTTTTTTTAAAAAAAGAAAAGGGAAATAAGATCTTTTGAGGAGGATTGTTGAGATTGAGGCATATTGGCCAGTTACAATTTTGTGTTAATTGTGCTTGGTTTGAGTGTTTAAAGTATCCATTCAGATTGCAGTTTGTGAATTTATAAAGTATTCCAACTTAGTCCTAAGAAAAGGAGCCCAGTGCTTGAATCCCTGGAGGGATTTCAAAGCCGGGCAGGTGTGGTGGGTTGATGGTTGGACTCCATGATCTGAAAGGTCCCTTCCAACCTGGGCAATTCCATGACTCTATGAAAACTTCACTGGGCTTGGAGGGCGAGAGCTACACGACCCAAAATGTATCAAAACTTTCAAGTTTGCGAGAAACAACGAAAAAATAACCTCAAGTCGTGATTCGACTGTCTCCAGGCCACACAAACACCTGGGCAGGGTGGCTTTCTCCCTCGAGCAGAGGTGGCTTCACCTCTGGTGTCCCTCCTCCCCACGGTGGGATGGTGCCTTCGCCACATCCCACATCAACAAACATCTCCATTTGCCAGCTCCACGAGCAGGGACGTTGCCTTTGAAGTGACTCAGGAAGGCAGTTTCAGAGCTGCTTCTTGCCTAAATCACCTCTCGGCAGCATCACAGGGACGTACCTCCTCTCTGTTAATTACAGCCTCTTCATTAAAGCCCCGCTGGTGGCTTCTGGGGTGTCAGTGCTGTAGCCACTGCCCGTCCTCGGGTGTCTCGCTGCTTTTCAGGCCATTGAATGTGTCTGTACGTTGGATTTTGGTCTTGGAGCGACAGGCAGTTGGGGCACCGTCCTGTAAAGCTTTAATGGATGTGTAATTGGACTCTGGAAAGGAGTTTTAATTAGTGATTTAGATGGAAACAGCCTGCATTGGCTGGGCTACCAGTGCCCAGTAGAGAGGTCACCATCACTTCCCTACCTCCTACACACCCCCTGGGGCTCTGCTGTCTTACAGCTGCCTTCCTCCCCACTCTTTGGGGTCCGATCCATGGGGTGTAAGTCACACGTGGGACATAAATCCCTGGATGGCGGGGCAGGAGACGTGAGGCTGTAGTCCCTGGTCAACATCTCCATCAGTGACCTGAGCCACATCTCCGGCTCCCGTGGAGCCAGAGGGGGATTTTTTTCCTACAAATCCCAGCCGACTTTCCAATAAACAAGCAAATGGACAAACAGAGGGAGTTTTCCAGCCGGGATGGGCTCTGGCAGTGAAGGGAAACTCTGCCCCTTGGCGTACAAACCACCTCCCCTGCTTGTTTCCTGCCGGGCCAGTAAAGCAGAAATGTTTTACTACCTGGTTTCTGGTTCTGACATCCCCATGGCAACCTCCTCCTCAGTCGAGTCCCCCGTTTAGCTCCGTACAAGTAGGATTTGTTCACAAACGGATAAAGGTTGCAGTATGATATAAAAAAAAGCCACTTCCCCATGTGTTGCTGACGGCCGGTGAATGGGGACGGAAGCCCCGGGGTGAATGTGAGCTCTTGATGGGGTTTGGCAGGACGAGCACTTCCCCAGGTGAGAGGGCTTAATGGTGCAAGAAATATAAAATAAAGGAAATTAAAAGAATAGCACACAGCAGCTGTGATGGGCTACCTTTTAAATACCATGCGGGGACAGCATCACCGGGCTGTGGCCACAGACCTGGGGACAAAACTGGCTGTGACTGGAGATGGGAGAGAAGGTAAATTAAAAGCCTGTGTGAAGCAGGAGGGGGCTCGGGAGTGAGCCCCCTGTGTACAAGCAGAAGCCTGTGCCTTGTTCCCTTCTGTATTGCCCAAAATTGCCCCATCACTGCCCGTGTCGCAAGCTGAGACCCCCGTTTGATGTCCCATGGGAGCTTTTGGGGAAGGGGCTGGCTCAGAGTGCTAAAAAGGCCGGTTGAACCCAGCAGCTCCCAGTGGCTGCCCAAGTCCTGGCACATCCTAAGGCAGCTGCTGTAGGACCTGGTGTGGGATCATGGCAAGGGAACCTGGGCAGAGAGCAACCACCCTGTGCTCGGCTGCAGGGAGCCGGTGGGTGGTGAAAACGTGGCAGGAACAGTAAAAAAGCAGATTTTGAAGGTTACTGGGGGTGACTGGTGGCTGCTGCCCATCCCACACTGTGCCCTCCCACAGGTTCCCACACCATGAGCTTGGCCGAGGACGCGGAGTGGCTGCGGTGGGTGACAAAGCAGTTCGGGAGCATCGCTGGGGAGGACAAAGAAATCGGCTTGGAGGAGTTCAAAACCGCTCTGCAAGTGAAGGAGGTGAGGAGGGGACCGGGGCATGGGGTCCCCTCCTCCAGGCAGCACCGGCAGCTCGACACCCAGCTGTGGTCCCTTCTTGTCCTTAGGGAAAATTTAAGCTTAAACATAGAATTGTGGGATGTCGCGGGAGAGAGGGAGAGAGAAACCTGGGGGTGCTCTGCAGTGAGCAGGAATGCAAAGCATGGGTTAACCACCCGTCATGCAAAATCCATTGGATACCCACATTCTGTCTTCCAACAAGCTTGGCTATTCCCAGTGAATATTCCCTCCTCACCTCATCCCATCCCGTGTCCCCAGGGCTCCCTCCCTCCCTCGGGCAGCCCCCTCCCTGGGTGCCAACACACCCCTCCAAAAACCCAGCCTTCCTTCCTCCCTTCTCTTTTTGGACTATCCCCCTGATTTTCGGCTTTTGCGGGATGATTCCCAGAGCTGGTGGTGAGAGCTTTGTTTGTAGCAGCAGGATCTGGGGTGGTGGGGAGCATCCCACCCCCCTGTCAGAGCGTTTGTCCCCCTCCCCGCAGTCCTTCTTCGCCGAGAGGTTCTTTGCCCTCTTCGACTCGGATGGGAGTGGGACCATCAGTTTGGAGGAGCTGCTGAGAGCCCTGAGCCTGCTGGTACATGGGAATGAGACGGACAAGCTGAGGTTCCTCTTCCAGGTTTACGATGTGGATGGTAAGATGATGAAAAATAGATTAATTTGGGGGGGCTCTCCTCTGAGCATCCAAGTGCTGGCATCGCCACTCGGCTCCGGCGCTGGTCCCCCTCTCGGGTTAAGCAGAGGGTAATGGGGCAGATGGGTCTTCACTGCTGGATCCTCATTCAATGCAAGTGTGTCCCGTGAGGAAGGCATCAAAAATCCACCCAAAACCCAACAATTATCCAACCACCTGGCAGGGTTTCCCATGTTTTTGTTTCACCCCCAGCCGCGGAGAGGAGGGGTCTCTGCTCCACGCGACCATCAGCCCCCAGTCCTGTTGGTATCTGTGGGTCCCAGCACGTTCCCTTCTTCCCCCGCCAGCTGGGAAAGCTGGAAATACCAAAAGCAAAGCTCTTCTCGAGCTGCTCTGACCTGCCTGGGTGTAAAATGCTGACTGGAGAACTGAGAGCTGAGCTGCTCCCTGGTCTGGTGTGTCCCCGTGCCTGGCCACCGGATAAGCACATCCGCATGGCTCTGCCCGCCCCGAGCCCCCGGGGACACAGCCCGTGGGCTCACCTCTTTATTTGTACAAAAACCGGCTGGTTTGGGAGCGAGGGCACGGTCCTTCCTCCCGGAGAGCCCACGTGCTTTAAAGGGAGGCGATTTCTGCATTAAAGGGGGGTGATTTCTGCACAAGAGGTGCAAGATGAAGGTAAAGCCGTGGGATGTCGGGGTCCCTGGTCCCATCGCTCGCCCCCGCGCAGGCAGCGGCTCCATCGACCCGGACGAGCTGCGGGTGGTGCTGGGATGGTGCCTGCGGGAGAGCGCCATATCCCTGCCCGAGGAGCGGCTGGGAGACCTCACCTTGGCACTCTTCGAGGCCGCCGACAAGGACCACAGTGGCTCCATCACCTTCGAGGAGCTCCGGGAGGAGCTGGAGGCTTTCCCAGAGGTCATGGAGAACTTGACCATCAGGTGGGTCCCTCCAGCAGCCCCGAGGGGCTGCGAGTTTCCTTGTGAGCACCTTTTCCCTCCTGCATGGAGGAAAAAAACATGGGATTTATGCCCTCGTGGGGTGCCCAGAGCATGAGGTGCTTGGGCCAGTGCTGGGAGCAACTCAAGTGCCTCATGGTGCCAAGCTGGGTGCAGGGCTCGGATGCAGGGATGGGTGCTGGGGTGGTTGCAGGGATGGTGTTAGGATGGGTGCAGGGCTCAGAGGCAGGGATGGGTGCAGGGATGATGCTGGGATGGGTGCAGGGCTCGGATACTGAGGTGGTGCTGGGATAGGTACACAACTTGGATGCTGGGATGGGTGCAGGGATGATGCTGGGATGGGTGCAGGGATGATGCTGGGATGGGTGCAAGGATGATGCTGGGATGGGTGCACGGCTCAGATGCTGGGATATGGCCAGGGATGGTGCTGGGATGGGTGCAGGGCTCAGATGTAGGGCTAAGATGCAGGACTTGGGTGCAGGGATGGTGTTGGGATGGATGCATGGATGATGCTGGGATGGGCGCAGGGCTCGGATGCTGGGGTGTGTGCAGGGATGGTGCTGGGATGTGTGCAGGGATGGTGCTGGGATGGGTGCAGGGCTCAGATGCTGGGATGTGCGCAGGGATGATGCTGGGATGTGCGCAGGGATGATGCTGGGATGTGCGCAGGGATGGTGCTATATGATGTGTGCAGGGACGGGTGCTGGGATGGGTGCAGGACTGCCCTGGCTTCCCCCTTTCCCCGGGCAAGGATCGATCAGAT
>JAOXNH010000067.1:42155921-42166504 GCA_028566575.1 Bartramia longicauda
TTAAAACCTAAAGTTCATGGTTTAAAGACCTAAAGTTTATGGTTTAAATGCCTAAATTTTAGGGCAACTTTGAGGTTTTTTTTTTTGAGAAGTTGAGCTGTGGCTTCAAGATGTATTTATTCATCAAGCTCTGCTGGTATAAAGGAACCTGAAGACCAAGCTGAGTACAGAAGGCTGCTGGTTGTGTTGTCTTAACTGATTTTCTGAAGTTCTTTCAAAAAATAAAACCTAAACCTTGGGTTAACTGCACTGTGGATCTCAAGCTGAAGGACTAATCGGCTCTTGCCATCCCTGCTGTTTAATGTAGGCTTTCTTAAAAACCCTAAGAAGCTTTTCTCTCCTCCTGGGGCTTTCAGATGTCTCTCTTCCTAATGATAAGTGTCAACAGATGAGATCAGGGCATCTTCTGCAGGACGGCAGAAGTCATTTTTTTTAACCTGAAGGGTTTTTTTTTGGGGGGATGAACTGTTTCTCCATGTAGCTGAGAACCCAAAATAGGTCACGTACTTCATACTGCGAAGGCGGCAAGCGTTTTGGTGATGCTCCTTTGCCAGTGGGATCCACTGGGACCGTCTGGCTGTACTGGAAGGGAAAATGGAGAAAACGAAGGATGAGGCATCTGTGGGAGAAGAGGGAAGACGCTGAGTATAATTAGAGTTGTGATACTCTTTTTTAAAGCTCTTCTTAAAGAGAGTTGTGCACCTCTATTTCATGTTATAACTGGGTTTGAGTGGTTTTTTTCCTTGCCCACATCACAAATTTGCACCGGAGCTGCCATAGGGAAGGTGAATTTAGATGAAAAACCTCCGTTATGTGCCAATCCCACAGCCAAGGTGTCGGAGATCTGCATGCTCCATCCCCTGACAGCCACCTTCCTCCACACCTTACCGGGTTTTGCTATATTTTCCGTGCACAGAGTACTCTTCCAGAAAAATCTCAATTTCCCGGGAAGCTGAAGTGTCGGAAAAGCTGCTCGTTTTTGGGTAGGTGGGAGGAACGGCTTCATCCTGCTCAGCCATATGGTGGTGGTGACTTAGAGCCAGCAGGCTTTTAGGATTAGAAGAGGGGAAGAATTTGGTCACCTCCACAGCCCGGTGGGACAGCTGTAACGCTGCCTTTTTACTGGCAAAAATGCTTTTCAATGCCATGGGCCTCGCAAGCACCAGGCTGCTTCTCACCCCGAGGATGCTCCTGCCACCCGCTCTTGGGCTTGTCTTCCAGCTACTCTACTTGGAAGTAGAGCCTGTTCCTGGCTTCATGGGAGCGTTGCCACCAAGGGATGTGGTGCTTTATCTTCTTTTAAGCTATTTTCAGCTCTTCCCTGGGCAGATGATGAGCTTTCTGCCAACTGCTGCTCTGTGGCTGAAGCTTCCAGTACCTCCTGTGGGTAAGAGCGTGCCACCAACGGCAGGGCCTGCCCAACCATAGCACTTGTGTTGGAAACCTGGTGGAGATAACTGGACCTTGGCACTGGGAGCCTTGGAGAAGATGGTCAAAGGACCAGAGCATCTCTCTGCTGAGGAAAGGCTGAGAGCCCTGGGGCTGTTCAGCTGGAGAAGAGCAGACTGAGAGGGGACCTCATCGATGCTGAGCAATAGCTAAAGGGCAGGGGGGCAAGAGGATGGGGTCAGGCTCTTCCCAGTGGTGCCCGAGGACAGGACAAGGGGCAACGGACACAAACTGGGACATAAGAAGTTCCATCTCAACATGAGGAGGAACTTCTTTGCTGTGAGGGTGGCAGAGCCTGGGAAGAGGCTGCCCAGAGAGGTGTTGGAGTCTCCTTCTCTGGAGATATTCCAAACCCGCCTGGGAACGTGCCTGTGCAACCTGCTCTGGGTGACCCTGCTCTGGCCGGGGGTTGGACTGGATGGTTCCCAGAGGTCCCTTCCGACCCTCACCATTCTGGGATTGTGTGAGATTTGCAGTCACAGCCATGGCCAGTGCCATCCAGAAATGGTGCTGTAACCCAGTGATGCTGTGGGCTCTCCTCTGCCCCAGGACAGAGCTCTGCTCCCTGGAATAATATTGTGAGGCTCCTCCTGAGGGTCTTCTCACAGCCCTTAGTGCCGCTGCCTTGAGACCTGCTCGGGCACGGCTTTCAGAGCTGAAATACAAGGGAAACTGATGCAATAGTTTCATCTTTTGCTTCATTAATCCGTGTAGTAACAATATAATACTTGATAGCTTGGAAGGAGGCAGCGTGAAGGCTCCGTAAGCAGCAGCCAGTTTTCGGAGTTACTGTTTGTGCCCTTAGTGAGGGCTTTAATAGCTTAATCCAGCTGGAAAGCAAGTAGATTTATTAGAGTGTACAATAAATGGGTCATAATTGCGGCAGCAGTCCCTGACAACTGGTTTGCCTGATACGGCATGAAAATATGATACGCAGGCAACTTCAGCTTGAGTTTTGTAGTGATGATGTTTACTAGATTTAGGAGAAAAACAAAGGCACCTCCAGAGTCTCTTGGGAGCCCTTGGCAGAGGCTGGGACTGGCCGGCCGGTCCCGATGCCTCCAGGCAAAGAGACACGGACAAACCCATCCTTTGCAGAGCAGAACAAGGGAACACCCTCAGAGCATCTGAGAAAAAATACATTTTTAGGTTGCAATTACTCTTTGAGCTATACTAGATTATTTTTTTTTAATTAATACAGGGTGATAAATGCCTTTTAAAGCATGCAGCGTATGCAGGGGTTGAGAAAACCAGTGCTTGTCTCCAGGACCAGCATGGAGAGATGGGGTGTGTTCCCCTGGCTCCACCACACACCGCCTTAGGGCGTCTCACTGTGGATTCCTGGAAAAATTGAGGTTGCAGGGGACATCTGGAGATCATCTAGCCCCACCTCCTGTTGAAAGCAGGGCTCAGGCTGGGTTATCCAGCTTGAAGCAACTCGTCCCCTTCGTTGCAATGAAACATGCAAGTTCTTTCCAATTTTTGTATTATTTTTTTTTTTCCCCCAATTTGAGGTGATAAAACATTCCTGATTGCGTGGCAGTAAAAGGCCCGTGTGTCACTAAAATCCTGCTGTTGTGCAAGGCAGTAGTTTATTCTGACTTGTTTTATTTGGTCAGTCTGTCTGTCCAGGGGCAGGAGAAGGTGTCTGTCCCCCCGGGAGCACGAGGGTGGGTGCAGTTGCTCCCTGCATCTTGAGGCAGCAGCTAGATCTGTTTGAAAACCTTGAAAATTTGAGTATCTTTGTGGATACCAACACTGGATGTTCCTGATCCTGAACTGAGATGAAAATCTCAGTTTCTAATAAGAAATGATAACATCAGTATCCATAGAAAAGTGCTTTGACTTTTTGAATTAACTATTACAGAGCAATACACTTTGCTGCTGCTTAATAACAATAGGTGTGTTGATACAAATAACCCTGTATTAGGCTCTAATTGGGCTGGAAAACTGTAGGATAAGCTGCTGGGTACGGCTTCTTCACTTTATATTTCAGATCCTCTCTGTGTAATCATCCACAGATGGAGCACTGGGAGCGGTGAGGATTAGACATAAATCTGTGCTAAAGAGCCAGTGGAGGGGCTGGTAATCCCTGTTCCGTTCCGGCAGATACACTTCTTGCTGTTTGTACACTTGTAATTGCTTGTTTTTTCCTTAAGTGCTAGGAAATCTTGACGACACGCCATGTATTAAAACACTAACTGAATACAGGCACTGGGCAAATCCAGGATAAATAAATTATCAGAAGTGAGGTTTGGCTGTTGGGCCCAGATTCGCATTCCGATAAATTGTAGGCATTGCTGGAATATTTTGAATGGTTTTTTTCCTCAATGCATAACACCTCCAGGTGTGGTGATTGGCAAAACAGTGCTAATTTGTGTGCATCCCAGGGAAGGAAATGGATAATGGAGGAGGCCATAGGAGGTGTATCCATGGAGCCACCAGGAGCAGGTTGAGGCCGCAGGTAAAACACGTTTGGGAAACGCGGCGCCGTCAGGAAGCCGGATGATTCATAAATATCACATTTTAAGACTTAAGTAAGCTTTGGCAAAGGATCTGAAATTTTGATGTCGTTACAATTATCAAAAAGAATTTTCCACGGT
The DNA here is from genome assembly GCA_028566575.1 of Bartramia longicauda. Lineage (NCBI taxonomy): Eukaryota > Metazoa > Chordata > Aves > Charadriiformes > Scolopacidae > Bartramia > Bartramia longicauda. The sequence continues at coordinate 42,159,974 of JAOXNH010000067.1, forward strand.
TATGGAAAGCAATTCCGGAGTTCTTTGGTTTTTCCATTATGGAACACTGTAATGCCGAGCCTAAACAGGATTGTGCTGTGTGGAATAAACAGGAAATGGGGGGGGGAAAAACTCTGTCTGAGGGTTTGTGTGTAACTGAGTGTAACTTGTAGGTTTGGGCATATATTGAGGTTCTGGTCCTGTCGCTGTATTTGGTTAGATTGTGTGGTGTGTCTTCCCTTTAAATACTGAGTTTGCCGTATCTGCGATGGGCAGCCGAGGTTCAGGGTGCTTTATTTTCCCCTCTGCTAACTGGCTTAGTCTGGCAAAGAGGCTTCAAAGTAAATAGGTAGCTTATCGCTATTCAGCAGAAATCCCTGCTCTTAGTGGCAATACTGCCTTTTCTCCGAGGGAGCAAACACGGAGCTGGTGTGTCAGACCCTTCCCACACCTCCGAGACTCCGCAGGCAACTCACTTCTGATTGTTGTTTAAAGGCAGGGAACTTAAATGCCAGCGCTTTAACTTGCTGCCACCGGTGTGTTCCCGGGAAATGGACTTTGGTGTCTTGGGTCCTCGCTCAGTTATTAGTGCAGGAAGAAGGTTTAGTATTTTTAACCAGCTTCAAAATGCTTGGCACTCTTTGCTCCTGTGAGTGGGGGGGTGCAGACCATGGAAACGGGGCTCTTGCTGCACGTGGTGTGTCCTCCGGGGCTTTTAACTCCGCTTAAACACGAGTCATCTCTGTCGGGTGGAAAATCATTGATCTGGTTTATTAAAAGCTGGTCCAGGCACCGTGAGCCAAAAGAGAAGTGACAGCACAGAAGTGGCCACCGGCAGCTCCTGTCGTGTTTGTGTCACCCAGGGGAAACGGAAATAGCCGTGAAAAATAAATAAAAGCACGTGGCCAGCAGCCGTATCCCTGTCTGCCTTCATCCTAAGCCAGTGTCACCCATAACCTGCACAGATGGGACCTTTGGGAGAAAGCTTTACATAATTCTTGCCTCTATCCCAGGTAAAACACATCAGCCCTTTGGCAAACTGTTGTGCCCAGTGTCACCACATGCCACTGTTTAATAACTTTTTAACTCTGGATGTTCAAGTGAGACTTGAAAACCATCTGAAGATGTGCTCTTTCGGGAGGGCTCCGGGCATCCCCTTCCCCTTGAAGTAGGTTCAGGCTGTGGTGTGACCCCAGGAGGACTGACACAGATGATGAAATGTTGTGGTGGCAGAGGGACAGCAGAGGTGCTGGCATCTCCCCTCTCTGCAGAAACCAAATCTCACTCTTGGAAACAAGGTTGGGGTGGTGAGTCCCAGGACCACTGCAGGTTACCCCCTTCCACGCCATTTGGTTTACAATAAATTCACCACAATTAAGATGGGGAAGGCAGAAGTGCTTTTCGTGGAGCATCCTCCCTCTCCCCAGAGGCGCAGACGGTGCTTCTGTGCCCGGGGAGCTGCATCTTCCCACCTGGAAGATACTTTCAGCACAGGAGGACCTGGGGGTATCTCTTACAAACACAACCCCGTGCCAAAGGACCACGGTATTCCCTGCTGGATGTACAAATTTCCTGGATCGATGGTGGTGTCCGAGAGAGGAGCCTCCTGTCTTCGTCCCAGGCTTTGAAGCTGAGCAGTGATGAGTGAAGGACCAGGAGGGACCCCCTGCCCAGCGTTTCGGTGCCCGTCCTCTGCTTCGCCCCATGAAGCATGGCCAGCCATCCCGCTGCTGGTTCTATGGGTTTCATCAGGAAAAGGAAAGTGTCTTTGGCTCTTGTGTAAGGGCCATGGAAAGGCAAACCACCTAACGGGAATTGGAAGTTAATTATTTCAGCTCTGTTTTGAAAATACAACCTGAAAATGAATGTCTGAAACGCATCCATCCCCGCTCGTGAAGGGGAATCAGACCTGCTCACAGTGAAGTGTAGAGTTTACTAGAGAGGTTACTATCCTTCTGTTTCTAGGTTTTATTCTTTTTGCTTTCCCATTTTTTCTTCCAGAGCTGTTCAGACTAATCCGAGGGCCATCCTATCCGCTGGATGCTTGTGGTGATGGTGGAGAAGGGGCATCTTCATTCCTGTGCTTGGAATTTTGCTCTGGTGTCTCAGGGTTTTCAAAAAAGAAAGAGTCCTCTTATAGGTTTTTGACAGTAAATGCAATCATTATATTATATAAATATACAGTATTATATAAAATGCAGTATTTAATAATGCCGAAGGATAATTTCACGTTGATAAGGACAGAAGTGAATGCGATGTCAGTGGTTGGATGAGCTCAAGAAAAGGCTCTGACATTCGGTTAAAATTAGGTTCAGGTTCAAGACGTTTGGCAGATGGAGGTGCTGTGGGTGTTAAAAGCACTATGGACGTGTCAGAAGGATTCAGTGGACACCTCTGCACGTGGAAACATGGCATCAATCTCATCGGTTGCTCCAGTGGAAAAATCCTCTCAAAGAGAGGAGGATGTGATCCAGCATCTGCTGGAATTCACCGTTTCCAGTTTAACGCTCCTGTGTAACTCCCCCTGAGATACTGGAATGAAACTAGAAGGGTTTATTGGGATAGTTCTATCTTAATGGCTCTTGGAAAGCCAAAGAGGTGCTAAATATCCTGGTAGCTCTCCAGTTAATTCCCATTCCTGGAAAGGAGTGAAGGGGTGAACTGGAGAATTAGTGTTTGGGCTGATGTTGGTGTTTGTGAAAAGGAAATGGTCGAGTTGGTGCTCGTTGGGAAAGAATTTGTGTGTGTGTGTATATATCTGTTTGTATGTATGTATATATATATATATGTGTATATACACACATCTAAACACATACTTGTGTATAATTTTCCCCTTGAGTACCCAGAAACCTGGCAATAGTCAGAGAAATTCTTACTTAATGTATTCAGCACAGTTTTGCAGATCAAAAAACCTGTCTTATAAGGGACTTCCTAAGACAGGGAGATGTGTATTTTTAGAATGCAAATAACTTGGTTTTATGTAAGAGCTGAGTAGCAGGACTGAATCTGTCACCCTCAGACACACAGCTGGAACGGTGGATTCCTAATTCACAGCATGGAAGGGGGAGATTTGTCCTTTTTCCAGGCATCATTAATAAAGCAGCGCTAGCAAGATGTTATTTTTATTTAATCCAGTTGTTCTTTGCATTAAACCCAGTGTTTCAGGTGCCTCGGTACCTCACTGGAATGGGCAAAATAAGTTCCTCTGATTGCATCCCAGTTTTGGGGGTACATTTGAAGGGAGTCCTTCACACTGCACGGAATGCTATTTCATTGCAATTTAATTAGAATGCATATAATGAATTGCTACGTAAGGGTAAAAACCAAACAAGTATTAATTTACAGATGGTTTGCTTTGCTGCTGTGGGGCGGTGTAAATCACTGCAGTGCATCCCTCTGCTGTAGCCCAAAGTGGTAATTCGGCGTCGGAATTAAAGGAATTCTGAGCTTCCAGATCTCTGAGAAGTATTTGCCTTTTAAAGCTGTAGCCCCAGCCTTAATTGAGGGGTAGATGTGTCATCCTGCAAAAAGAGGAGAAAAGGAACCTGGCTCTCGGGGATATATTACTTCATACCTCCAAACTACTTCCCCATGTTGTACTCCTTAAGCCCTTTTAAATATGGGATGATATCCTTTTCATAAGAGCAGCAGGGGAATAAACCAATTTAACACAGTCCCTTTGTGGGGTTTAAATTACCTCTTTCTGCTGCTGAAATTCTGAGTTCTTTTTTTCAACTGCATTTGAACAGAAATCCACCTCTCCATTTGACACGGAATAAGCTCCTGCACTCATATTTCTAGATTTATTTTTTTCCCAGTGACTGGTGAGACTTAACATGATGGTTCTCTGAAAATACTCCTCTTTGCTTCATTTATAGTTCATAAAAATTAAATATTTCAGCGGCGTTGCCGGGAAGGGCGCGGATGCTCTGACCTGGAGCATCTCCTGCTCTTCCCTGGAGCCGCAAGATGAGCGTGGGAAATGCTAAATGCTTTACAAATCTCCAAATTCCCTCCTGTCCGAGGCAGCAGAACACAAATAAAATAAAAGCTGGGTGTAAATGGCAGAGCCAGGACCTTTTCACAGCTCTCGAGGCTGTTTTAAAACCCTGGAGTGATGGGCAGGGGGTAACAGGAGATGTAAAAAGTGTAGTGGTGGTGTTTGCCCGTCCCTCTCTCTCCCCATCCCCTGCTAATCCAGATGGCTTAATTAATTTTGAGTTTTATAGGCAGGGGTGAAGCGTGTCAGAAGTGTCGTTCCCCATTTCAAAATGAATTATCCCTTGGTGTGAAAAACAAGCGTGTTTGTTGAGGTCATCCTGGAAGCATCATCGCTAAAAATTATCTGCTGATGCAGAAAATTGGATTTATTCCTCTGCTAGCATTTCCATAAAAACACAATCGTATATAAATTCGTGTTCTCTAAAAGCTTGTAGTAAACTGGGCTTTCAGAAAATAAGACACTTATCTTTCAAAGTCCGGTTTTAAATGACCAGATGGTGCTTACAGTATGGAAGCATAAAACTGGTGAGAGATAATTGATTATTTCCATTTAAAAAGGAGGGAGGGAGGAAGGGAGGGTGTGTGGAACTGGAGGTGAAACTCCTTTTAATGGCTGTAGGGTTGACTCCTGCCTATCAGCAGAATGTCCCCAATATCCATGGCTGTTCCTGGGGCACCTTGTTGAAATCCAGGCCGGATTATGCTGGGGTGACCCCCCCCGGGGGTGTCAGAGGGGGCTGTAATTAAGCAAAGGTTTAGAACTGAACTGAGGGGCTCGGATGCTGCAGCTTAGCAGGGAGGCGAAATTAAACTTCCCATTAATAGGGATTTTATGAAGTGCATCTCCAATATCCCTGCGCCTCTGACAAACGCACGTGTTGTCTGTTTGGAAGGACCTCCTTCCTCAGCAAAAGTAGGGCTTTCTGGGCAGAATTGTGCTGAATTCGCTTCAATTTGCGGATTTATTTCCCGTGCCTGGCTCCTTGTTGGGGCTGTAGTGGGGGTGTCGGAGTGTGCTTTGTGCATCTATATTCCAGAGAAAAAAAATGAGAATCCCTGGAGAGGGTTTACATATTTTCTGCCTTCTCCTGGGGGAGCGCGACATGTCAGCCCATGGAGGTCCTGTCCCTGGGGGATGATCCCGACTTTTCCCAGTCCCTCCTTTGCTGTTGCTGGCATTGACCCCCCCAGGGCTCCGGCTCTATCGTCCCCCCATCCCTTCCTCATAGACATTATCGGTTTAAAAGCACAGTTGAGGTGCAGTAGCATCAAGAATCGATCCAGCCTTTGGTGGCTGAGCTCCATCTCAGAAAATGTTTATAGCTTGTGCTTTAAAAAAAAAAATTTAAAAAAAAAAAAGGCAAAAATAAGCATCTGTTTTTACGTAGGAGTCTCAGTGATTTCCGCAGTGGGAACTAGGAATATTTCTAGGCTCCGGTGTTGGGTTGTAGGGCTGTTTTGTTGGAAATCCCTCTTCCGTGGAGCGGGGTGGGTGGGGGATATGTTCTGCTGGGGGTTTCTCCTCCTCCTGAGCGTTGAGGCTGGTGGGAGTTTGTTGGCCGAGTCCCGGTGGCCGCTGAGCGTCTCGTTAACATCCAGCTTTTAATTTAGAAGGGATTGCCCCTGTTTCTTTGCATCCTTTGCGTTTGGTGAGACAGTCTGCTGCCGCAGGCAGGAGGTGAATCGGGACTCGGTGCATTTGATCTCATAGCTTATGGAGAGCTGGAAAAACTCCAGTTCTCTTCCAGGTGCTCCCGCCTATCCCATTCTCACCCAACACCATCGTGGGGGCGTCAAGAAGAGCGTGGCCAGCAGGTGGAGGGAGGTCATCCTCCCCCTCTGCTCTGCCCTGGGGAGGACACATCTGGAGTACTGGGTCCAGTGCTGGGCTCCCCAGTTCAAGAAGGACAGGGATCCACTGGAGAGAGCCCAGCAGAGGCTACGAAGATGCTCAAGGGACTGGAGCATCTCTCTGCTGAGGAAAGGCTGAGGGACCTGGGGCTGTTCAGCTGGAGAAGAGAAGGCTGAGAGGGGACCTCATCGATGCTGAGCAATAGCTAAAGGGCAGGGGGCAAGAGGATGGGGTCAGGCTCTTCTCAGTGGTGCCCGGGGACAGGACAAGGGGCAACGGGCACAAACTGGAACATGGGAAATTCCATCTCAACATGAGGAGGAACTTTTCTGTGAGAAGGGAAGAGCCCTGGAAGAGGCTGCCCAAAGAGGGTGTAGAGTCTCCTTCTCTGGAGATATTCCATACCCACCTGGATATGTTCCTGTCCAACCTGCTCTGGGTGACCCTGCTCTGGCTGGGGGTTGGACTGGGTGGTCTCCAGAGGTCCCTTCCAAGCCCTAACATTCTGGAATTCTGTGATTCTGTGAATCAAACAAAACCTAATACAACACAAATCAATCCAACCCAACTGAACCAGACCAAATCCAACCCAACCCAATCCATCCAGCCCAGCCCAACCATATCCAACCAACCCAAGCCAACCTAACCCAATCCACCCCAACCTAACCCAATCCAATCCATCCAGCCCAGCCAAGCCC
>JAOXNH010000067.1:42259649-42270493 GCA_028566575.1 Bartramia longicauda
CTAATTTGTATAAATAGCTGATGTCTCTGCCTTACCTGGGCGACCGCGCGCTCGGGACACACATGGAAACTGTTAGGAAGGGAAATGATGGTATTTGGGGGAGACATGGGAAAAATAAACCTTCTGATCGCTCGGTGATGGATCTGCTTGGGGAAAAAGTGACTCTCAGACCTTGGGTTTTTTTCCCTGGCTTGCCAGCTAACTACTTTGGCAGCGTGTGCAAGAGGGGAAAAAAAATCCCTCCTTTTAAAGTGAAGCCAGGGCTGATGTAAATATTTATCTAATATTTTATTACAATCCGAATTTACTTCTTGATTGAAAACATTTCCTAGTAACCTTGTGGAAAATCAAATTAATATGTAATTTAAGTGCCTTGACTTTTTTTATTCTTTTTTTTTTTCACAGTGGTTTTACCAGGAATGCTGCTGTCCGTAGGCTGGGTCTCGAGGTGCGCAGTGGGCGCAGGATGCCTGTGGATGAGCAGACCTTGCCTGGGTTTAAAGCCCTGCTGGGGAATGAGCTGCACCTTTGGGGAACCCTCCAAGGGGAGCTCAGCCCCTCGCCAGCAGCAAACCCCCGCTGCTTTTTCTGCCTCTTTTTAACTGCACGAAGGCGTGTTGATTGATGCTGTGCGATGTCGACCCGAGCCGAGCGCAAGGAAGCAGGCACGGGCATCTCACACTGGCGGTAATTAATGGATTTGGGATGTTCACCTAAACACAACCAGCCCGAGCATTTCTTCCCCTCCCAGCATCACCTTCAGCCCTCTGTCCGTTGTGTGGGCTCTTGAGCAAGCTTCCTTTATCCCCTGCTGCTGACACCAGTCCAAAAAGTGTAAATACTTGTAGGGATGAGGTGATGGGTGAGCTGCCACCGGATAAAACCCGACCACGGGCTGCTGGGATGTGTACATGGGAGCACTGGACACCTCAGCATCTCTTGGTGTTCAAGGGATCTTCCTGCCCACAGCCAGTCCTGGGGCTGCCTGCTCACGCCGACACCTCTCCGAGCATCCCGCTGGCTTTGGTGGCACCAGGGGGTCCAGGCACAGGAGGATTTTGAAGTTCTCCCCATCATCGGACTGGGGCTGGTTGGGAATGTGAGTGGCTTTGAAATCTCTGCCTCAGCTGATGGGAATCACGGAGGATAACGATTTCCAGCCAAGGACCTCTGTGTTCTCACTGGGTCCCTCTGGCACCTCCCATCCGACCTATGGGCATCAAAGAAACCCTCCCCTGGCCTTCCTCCCTTCCAGCCTCAGGTGGGAACCATCGATGGAAACACCCAGCCATGACTTAAAGGCTTCAAGTGATGGCAAAACGATTTTCCCGAGCAACCAGCAGTGATGATTTGTGCTCCTCTATTTACAGAAAGAGCAAGAATAAGGTCATGCCATCCATCAGGATCAGCTCCCACTTCAGCAACGACTCCAATCAGCCAACAAGAGTTCCCTGGGTGACTGTGGCGCTCGAGGGTCTTGGGATGCTCCAGCACCCATCGCTCCCACCGTGGAGGTCTCCAGGCCAAGCCTCTGTCCATCTGTGTTTCCTTTTCCACCACAATCCTCTTCATTGCTATCGCAGAGGGAACGGCATAGCCAGCAGAATTTAAAATTAATCATGTGTTTGCTTCTGTCATCGAGGCAGCCTTGTTTAATGGTATCTGATTCAGCAGAACATAATTACTCAATGGGAAAAAAAAAATTAATCTCTTAAATAATCAAATCTGCACCGATAAGGCTAAATCCAACCCTGCTTCCAACCAAACACACCGGCCAAAAAGAGCGGTTTGGCTTGTACTCGGAGAGCTCTCCTCGCCCGCGGGACGGGGTGGGGATCTGCGGGGGCCTGAGCCCCGGAGCTCAAAGCTCTGTGTGTCCCCTGCTCCACACACCCCCTCTTCCATCCTTACAGCCGAATTTATCCCCGGAACAGTCCCATTTCTGGCTGAATTCACAGCATTAATTAGCGCGCCCGTGTTTCAGGCTGGAGCTTGTTCGGCGTTATCTCCCGTGGCAGCAGCTTCTGTAAAAGACTTTCTCTGCTTTTCTCCCACCCCCCTCCCGTTTTTTACTTTTAATCTCACATTCAGCTTTTCCCATCAAAACAAAAGGATGTTTCATCTAACGAGGATGCCACTAGTGTTTAGGAAGCCTTATTTTTATTGTGTGGTACCAAAAAAAGGAAAAAGAATTCCTTGGAGGCCCGACACTTAAGGCTGGAGTAACCAACTGCTTTTAAATTTGCTTATATAGGAAATATAGGAGTTGTAATGAGCAGGCAACTGAACTCAAATGACTGGCAAGCCAATTAGCTGGCTTTAAAACATTGTATTCATTAGAATGAAAATGAAGCCAAACTTTTTAAAGATAATTGCATCTTTTAAATATCGGTGTTCTTGATCCGCGGTTCTCTCATAAATATGCATTATTATATAATCCCCTAAAAAAACCCCATGCTCCCGTTAATAGGAGCACAAAAAGTGCTCTAAGTGTTTGAATTTATGACATGAAATGAAACAAAAAAAAAGGTAACGAAAGCGAAGAGATCTTGAGTTAAAAAGCTCAGCCTGGCACTTAGCTGTCCCCTGGCATGGGACGGGGTCCTGGGGTCCGGCAGTGGATGGGACAGATCCTGCACCATCCTGGGAGCCCCTGCCAAGGATGGAGGCTGCGGACCTGGATCAGCACCGGGAATCCCCCCCTGGATACTGCAGGTAAGGGGCCACGGGGCTTCTGCTGGCAGCACCGAGCACTTTGGTTCTTGGCATGTCATTGCCTGGTTTCAGTCCCCCAACAGCAATCGGGGTCCCCCACCCTGTCCCCATCCCATCCCGGCATCGAGGAGGGTGTCCTCTGGTAGCATCCATCTTGGGCTGAGCCCAAGAGTTAACATTGAGCCTGAATACTCAATTAGCATGTGATTGATTAGCAGTCGGAGTGTGCCTGGGGTGAGGGGGGACCGTCCATTGCGGTCAGGGCTGCCGGGCCTGGAGGTGATGGCTGATGGGGGCTTCATGTTCCTAAGGCCTTCCCTGGTGTCCCCTGAGGATGAGGAACAGGAGACTGGGAGCGGATGGAGCATTTTCCAAAGCCCCCACTGCACCCACCACAACGACTGCTGTCATCCGTGCCCCAGCCAGGATGCCCATGACCACGCTGGGAATCCCAGGAGCAGAAGGTTATGGTAAATTTGGGCCAAAGTCATGGCGTTTATCTTGCCTGACCTCCCACCATGGGTGTTCTGGCTCTGCAATCCCATTCCGGTCTTCCCAGTACTGAACTGGAGACTTGACCTTGCACCTCCCCAGCTGCTTTTGACCCAAAAACATCCACTTTCTCAGGGAAAAAGGGTGGACATAGAAATACGTGACAAATGTTGGCTGTTGAAAACCCCTCTGTGGGGGGGAAGAGCCGAACATGGGGCAGTGGGGTCCCCGTGATCTGATTAATTGGCCTGGGGAGGGGGGCGGGTGAGGAAACCCCCCCTTGCCTCGTGGCTCCATGGCTTCCCGCTCGCTCAAACAATTTCCTCATTTTATAACCCAACGCAGAGCGCGTGATGAGTTACCTAAAGTGGGAAAGTTTGAAAAAGTCTTGAATTTTTGCACTTGTGCCCGAGTTTGCTGCGTCTGACCCCAGAGCCAAACGGAGGCAGCCCCCAGCCCCCTCTAAAGCCCCCCTGTGTGACAGTTAGGGTCAGCGGGAACTAATCAACCAGGTGTTGCCTTTTTTATTATTATTATTTTTATTTATTTTAACAAGAGGAAATATACAGAGGGTTTTATTCCTGCGTGTGAGGGTGATGGCGGGTCCCTCCGGCGAAGCGGAGTGGCAGCTTTTGAGAGGAAATATTTTTTCAGGGAGGGATTTCACATCACCTGGCAGCCGGAGGGGCCAACGCTGCATCCATCAGCGAGGCTGAAAATGAGAGTGTTGAGAAGGTGAATAAAGACAGAAAAGTAAATTTAGCTTCTCTTCCCCCCCTTCTCCAGGTGATAAGTGCCACCCGCGCTCCGAGCTTTGCTGGAACATCACGCTTTAAGACTAAACTAATAGAATTTGCTAGTGTGTGCCATTTGGAGCTTACGGTGTAAAAAAACCCTAAATTAGTTGTCCCCTGTGGCTTTATTTAAGGCTGTGGGAGAATAAGCCTGTCCAACAGAGAGTGTGGCTGGAAGAAAAGCGACCCGAGGTCAGTGCCTTACCTGGGAAACGCCAAAACTGCTCTTGTATCTCAGTCCAGCTGCCAACCTCTGTGCCATGACTGACGGGAGGGGATTTCCCCAAAAAAACCCTGTGATTCTGGGGTGACATTCACCTCTGGTCCTGGTGTGGTGTTAGGAGCTGGTTTTCACACCAAAAACACGGATGTCTTTAAACAAAACTGGGGGTTGGTCTCTTCTCCCAAGGAACAGGCGATGAAACAAGTGGAAACGGCCTCAAGTTGCTCCAGGGGAGGTTTAGGATGGATTTTAGGACAAAATTTTACACTGAAAGGGTTGTGAAGCCTTGGCAGAGGCTGCCCAGGGCAGTGGTGGAGTCACCATCCCTGGAGGTGTTTAACAGATGAGTAGATGTAGTGCTTAGACATATGGCCTAGTGGTGGTGTTTGTCAGTGTCGGGTTGATGGTTGGACTCAGTGACCTGGAAGGTCCCTTCTAACTTGGCCAATTCCATGATTCCAACCAGTTTGACCAAACTCGCAGCTTTTACTCCCTGTATTCCCAAGGACCGGCCTCTCCGGTGGCTTTTGCTGCACCAGGAGGTTGCTCCCTTCCTGCTCTCTCCCCGCTTACCTGCAAAATCAAGACTTAAAAGACTTATTTAGTTGCCAGACGAGAAGAGACACGAGTTAATCAATGCGTGTATCATATTTTGAGAACCTAAAGCTGGCACATTAATAAATTATTGTTCTCTTCTCACTGAAGAGCTGTAGGTTCAGCCTGACAAGGTGGCACGACACGGAACCAGTGGCATGTTCCTGCTGCTTATTTTTCCTCATTATTCCGGTAATAAGTTGTTGTTATATGATAAAGCAGGATAATTACCAGCTACCTTTGGGAAGGCAGCCATAAGCAACAATTGCAGACTCTATAGCGGCTTGAATTCATTTTCTGCTGGTTTTTCCTTTCTTTTCCAATCTCTCTCAGGGTAAATAGGTTCCTGCGGCTCCTGCCATTTTCGATTCATTCCTGGCTTTGTTAGGAAAATGAAGCTTCAGAATTGAGCATCTTGTCTGTTTGGTGACTTGTGGATGCTGCGTGTGTGGCTGGGAACGCGCCTCCCCCCGCCAGGCTCAAAGATGATGCTCCTCAGGCTGCGTCCGACACCACCTTCGGGACCTGGGGAAGGGTATTTTTTTTCTTTCTCCCTGCCCTTTTGGTGTCTCCAAAAGCGAGGCTTTCTGATGAGAACATGGATGTGGGGCTGGGCCAGGGCTTTCTCCAGCTGCACAAGGGCCAGAGGGGCAGCACGGCAGCATCCATCCCACGGGACAGGCAGAGCAGACACCGGGACGTGACAGCAGCAAAGTGGCCTGAACTTTCTGTAGGCTTTAAAGCTCCGAGGAAACATTTCAATAACCCTACCTCTGTTTATTTTTGTTGCTGTATGGCTGTGCCAGAAACGGCCAGGGAGATTTAAAATCGCTCCCGATTAGGAAACCTTGGAGCATCACCCAGCGAGGCACATTCTTCTGCTGTCTGTCTTAGTTACGCACTAAACCCATGGAAATTGGATTTATAATAGAAATACCAGGACAACCTTTGCTCCTGTGCTGCTGCTGGCTGCTGCCGTGGTGTATTCCTAGTGCACCTTCTCTCCTTCCCTCCCGGCTCCCAGCTCTCCCCCAGCAGTGGGTGCTGCTCTTCACCTCCCATCTCCCCAACGTGAGTGTGTTTGAAAACCCAGCTCCCCTCTATTAAAACACAACCTGCCTTGGCAGGTACCCCAAGCTCCCCAAATCACCCCCCGGGGTGCCCCCAGCTCGCTCTCACTTCAAGTCATGGAAATTTCTTTCTCTTCCCCATCCAGGAGGTTCAACTCTGCTCCCAACCTGCAAGGTCCTTCCTTCCTTGGTGCCCAAAGGATGGCTCCCACCGCCCGCATCCCTAAGGATCAGCCAAGGCACAGACAGCCCTGGGAACTCACCCCATACGATGGGACATACCAGGAGGAAGGAGGACCACGTGTGTGTTGTGAGTCCCACTAGGTCTTTTTCCATGGCTGGAGCTGGGCTTTGGTGGCTCCTCATTTTTGCTTTGCTTGTCTGGTGGCTGTGCCTTGCTGAGCGCGTTTCCATGGGGAGCGACACATTCCCCAACTTCTCTTGGCCGTTTCATGCCAATAAAACTCTTTGGCTTGCTGAAGGGTTGCACCAGGGGCATTGGGAAGGAGGTGTCCCCATGAGGAACGTGTCCTCCTTGGCCATGGCTCCACGCTTCTCCTCACAGCTACTGGCTTTGCAAAATGCTCACCTCTTTTGAGCAGCTTGGCTCTAAACTCTTAGCATCTTTGGTTTGAAAGGCCCAGAAAGTGATTTACTGAGAGGAACAAAGCTTGAACAGTTTAGATCTCAGGTGATGAGATCTCTTCCCTGGACATGGGGGCTCCCGATGCAGGGCTCGCTCTGCCTGCAGCTGCAGGAGCATCGGCGCAGGGACTGGCCTGGGTGGCCCAGCAAGGGCTTTAGCACACGAGAAAATACCTCATGGTGCCTTAACAGCAAATCATCTTGTTCTTAGCTCCTGTTGCTGAAGGAGATAGCGGTGGGGGCGGATGCATTATCAGGTTTTCCTCCCAGAGACGTTTTGCTTTCTGGTTGGTTTCACAAGCTGGTGTGACTGGAGCAGCCCGCTGCCTCGCTGAGTGCTACCAAAGTAGGGCCTGGCATTAAAGAATAATGCTAATTTTTCTTAAGGGTTGGCAGCGCTAATGGCTTTTTTGATTACGCTGGGTGCTTGGTTCTTCTGCTTGGCCAGCAAAGAGCAGACACTGCCTCGGTGAAGGTGCAGCACTTGAAGGGGAGGAGGGGAAGGGGCAGGGATGCCCTCGCCCCTGGTGGCATGGCATTGCCCGGTGACTAGGATGGGTCACCCCTACCTCAAACAGCACCATAAATCCCACTTGCACGGTGTGTTTGACAAACAGGGCCTATTTAATTTTTTCCCCCAGGGTCACTCGAAATTTTCCCGGTGATTTCAGGGAGCTGGATGCAGCCCACGGTGGTGAAAGTGAGGAGCAGAGGGTGGGCAAAGCTCAGGGCACGGAAACACCCCCCCCAAAACATGAGAGCTTGGCACTCCATGAGCTCTGCCAGCTCTGCAGGGGTTTTGTGCCATTGGAAACGTTACCCTACTTGGGTTTATTAATTAATCGGGGCTTTATTTAAGCCCGTGGCTACGCGGTTCCGCAGCGATGATTCATCAGATACCTCCTTATAATGTGTACACAGGGATTTTTATTAGAAGACACTTCTTGAGCAAAAAGCTGGTCGTTACCTGTTTGTCTTCAAACCCCTCATTAGTTACCATGCATTGTGGGCCAACACACAGGCGTCAAACAAGCTTTTTTTCCTCTCTTTCAATGATTAACCCATCTATCAACAGCGTCTGTTTAATATCTCCCACTATAAACAGTCTTTATTTGCAAGTATAGCCAGATGGGCAGATAATTTAAAACATAACTTAGAATCTATTTTAGTTTTTAGAGGCCTAACTTTAAAAAAAAATAAAAAAAAAAAATCATAGAAATGCCCATGCAATCACACGCCCAATTTGTGTGCGTAATTACCTTGATTACATGTGTGCTTGTGGTAATTGTCACCACAGATGGTATTTGGACGCATGAACGGTCACTGGTGCCTGCGAAACCTCTCGGCGTCCCACACCAGGGTAATTGCACATGCAAATGAAATGCCTGCCTCGTGGATGCCACGGAGCGCGACGGGCAGCGCCGGAGCCGGTGCCTTTGGTAAATGCCCTGGAGAGATGGCAGGGGGCTGCAGAGGTGGCCGTAAGACACTCCCCCCCGGCTGGGAAATGCCAAGGGTAACCGGCAGCAAACCGGTGCTGGGGTGGTGCCACTGTTTGTTGATGCTGGTGCTGGTGGGGGACACCCCGTCTGCCCTTTTCCGCTTGGGAAATCTGTCTTCAAATGCCTTTTTTGGGGTAATTCCTTTGGCAGGGTGTGCAGGATGGGTGCGGAGAGCTGGGGCTCAGTGTGCCCCGCGGGAAGGCACAGCCCTGGCTGGCCCTGCGAAGCGCAGGGGGTGGGCACAGGGCTCTGAGAGCTGGGGTTTGCCCCAGGTTGTGCCACCCCCTTGGTGCATCCATGTGACACTGTGTCAGTGCGTTCCTATGTCACCCCAAGAGCGCTTCCCTGTGCCATCCCATTAGCGCATCCTTGTGCCACCCTGCTACTGCATCCCTGTGCCATCCAGCAGTGCATCCCTATACCACCCCGTCAGAGCATCCCTGTGCCACCCCATTAGCACATCCCTGTGCCACCCCATTAGCCCACCCGTGGGCCAGCAGCTCTCGAGGCCGTGGCCCCTGCTCTCTGCGAGCCCCCATCCATGGCTTAGAAGAATTAAAGATGCCTGACGCGGTGCTTACCCGGGGAGGAGAGAGGGACTTAGGAGGCAGTCTATCTAAAAGTTATTATTAATTTTTATTGCTGCATGGATTTAGAGATTTGGAAGAAGATAAATTCCAAACAGACATCCATTACCCAACCGACAGTGTAGCTTAAAGATAACATTTACATTCTGACGGTGTTTATATATATCTGATCCCACTCAATCTGCTCCCTGTTCAAACTTTTTGCCACCTTCAGAAGGATCAATACCTACATCAAAGGTTATATGAAGGTGGCCAGATTCTTTTAAGCTGTTTGCACAGCCCTCAGTTTGCTGTGCTAACACAGGCTGGTACTTCTTCCAATAACTCTGTTTGCCTTGTATTAGGGCTGTTTGCTGAAACACCTACCAGAATCCAATAGAGGACAGGCTTTCTAAACATTTGGTCACATCTGTCAATCAATAACACCAATCGGTTTCCTGATACAAACAGCAAACTCTGCCAAATCTAATATTTGCCCAAACTTTTACTGACTCTTGCTGGTTTTAAACAGTAAAAGGCGACTGAGCAGACATTGGTGCAGAAAGGCTCTGGCTAATATTTAACTCTGGGCAAACAGAGAATAATTCCAGCAATGAAAGGAGCAAAAACAAACAGTGTAATTATTGTCCCCTTTTTATTTGAGATAATTTGCTTAAATGTACAGCTATTATCTGTTAATATGGCGAGGGGTAATTAGAAGGGAGGGAGCGGGGGTTTGGCTGAGGCTGCCAGGCAGGCACACAGCGGTGCAGATTTCAACTCTTGAACCTTGGCCCTTGGGCTGAGAGCGTGTTTGTGCAGGTGATGGTGGAGCAAACAGGGCGATGCTATCGGGCTGGAAAACACCTGACTGGAAAACAACACACACCAAAAGGGGGGAAAAAAAAAAAAGAAAGAAAGAAAAAGTCCTGGGAGGACTCCAGGCAAATCTGAGTTCCTGCTTAAAACAAAAAGGAACAATAGAGGCCAAATGTTTTCCTGGCATGGCTGCCGGGCTGGGATGCCCAGCCAAAAACTGGCCCAAGCCTTTTCCATAAAACCCAGCTTTTCATCTGCAGCTGAAAAAAAACATTGGAGCCAGCCCCAGAGGTGAGCAGGGTGAGAGGATGGATCCAGCCCACAGTGGGACCCACGCAGGGACTGTGCTGTGCCCAGGGCTGGAGACACCTTCATCCTGGTCCCTAGTTCCCGGTAAGGGGTCCCCAAAAAGTGCCACCACCCCTCCTACCCAGGCAGCTGCTCTCGCTGGTGCCGGTCGGGAGGTGGATTGACAGGATGCGGTTCATCTTTAATTCATCGTGTTGTGGAAGGAGAATTAAGTGGGATAGATAACGATCTGCACAGTTTTCCTTTTGGGTAACCAAATACCTCCTTGTGATAAGTGACAATTATTCTAAAAGCTTCTCTTTGCAGGTAAGGTGTTCCAGCTCCGCCGCCTCAAAGCTTCAGGTTTTTTTTCCCCTGGAAAAGGAACTTAATTGGGCTCTGATCCAGAGCAGAAAACACCTAAAAGATGCAGAGAACAATCTTTTCCCCAGCCTGTTCATTGTGAATGCATGGAGTAACAACACAGGTGATGTGTAGTCGCATCTCCGCCGCTTTGTTTATGGCAGGGTGTTGCTAAATATTAGATCATGGTCGTTAGAGAACACTTTTTGTAGGGGAAAACAACTGAAGCAGAGCAGAGGCTTGACACCTGGTATGGAGGGACCATCGTGACACAGGTGATGGTGATGATGGTGCCCAACGGGTGTAAATGGGTGTGAATGGCAGCCCTCATGCCCTCTCAGGGTGAGCAAGGCAGCTCCTCCACCCCAATTGGGTTTCAGGAGCAGCTCCTCTGCCCCATCTGGGGTCCAGGAGCAGCTCCCAGCATTCTTGCCCTGAGTCCCCAGGGCTGTTCACTCAAGCCCTGCTCAGATTTTTCGCTAACCCAGCTCATGCTAAGGCCTGACGTGTTGGGACCAGAGCTGTTCTGCCAAAGTGAGAGTACCAGGTAGGCACATGGGTGGCCAGGAGGGGCTGAAGGGCCACCATGGTCACCTGCAGGTTGCTGTCTCCCACAGCCAGCAGCTTTTGCCTGGCAGTTTTGTCAGAATCTGGGTGATTTATGGAAATGGTATAGACCAAACCTCCAAGCTGGAAGGTATAAAACATTCCCTGGAGGGGTTCAAGGCCAGGCTGGACGGGGCTTGGAGCAACCTGGGCTGGTGGGAGGTGTC
>JAOXNH010000067.1:42363662-42374901 GCA_028566575.1 Bartramia longicauda
AACTGAACACAGCACTCGAGGTGAGGCCTCACCAGTGCCCAGTACAGAGGCACCATCACTGCCCTGCTCCTGCTGGCTATGCTGTTCCTGATACAGGCCAGGATGCTGTTGGCCTTCTTGGCCACCTGGGCACACTGCTGGCTCATGTTAAGGCGGCTGTCCACCAACACCCCCAGGGTCCTCTTCTGCTGGGCAGCTTTCCAG
Source organism: Bartramia longicauda (assembly GCA_028566575.1). Classification (NCBI taxonomy): domain Eukaryota; kingdom Metazoa; phylum Chordata; class Aves; order Charadriiformes; family Scolopacidae; genus Bartramia; species Bartramia longicauda. The sequence continues at coordinate 42,363,867 of JAOXNH010000067.1, forward strand.
CCACTCTTCCCCAACCCAAACAGGTGAAGCCCACACATCTGATAATATTGTTAGCACAGGAATGAGGAAAAAGCTGTGTTTTCCCAATGGTTTGCTAAGATGCCCTTTCTGTGATCAGATTTTTAAATTTTGCTTTCTGTTCATTGTTCCTACTCTGTCATTTATTGCAGTGGCATCGGTCTCTCTTCTGCCCCTTCTTGACATTCAGCCACAGCCTGTGCCTCCGGAGGTGAGACTCACTCAGGGTCACTCTGCTCCCTCAGTTTTAACCCATCTGTGGCACAAGGCTTTTCCTCTGTTCCCTTCTCTTTCAGGGCTTTACATAAGAGCAAATTTAGGTCACCATACATTATTCACAAAGCATGCAGGCATTTTGCTTACCTGTCCATAACGAAAGGCAGAATGGCTTCACTCTCAGCCGTCCTTTCTGGCGCACCCAAGGCCAGGCCATTTGCTACGCTCTCCAGTTGTTTGTATTTTTGTCTGAAAACCAGGACCTCCCACCCTTTTGTGCTCTCCGCTGGTGGAGGTGTTCCCTTACCCACACCTACCTGCCTTGTGCGGGGTTCCAGCTCACCTCTCTCACAGGCATCACCGCCTGGAGGGCAGATCTCCAGCAGCCTTAGGGGGAGCCGGAGACTAAGAGATCCAGTTTCTCGGAGCAGCAGGAGAAATCTCCATCATTTCACGTCTGGCCGCAGAGCCTGCCACCCCTGCTAAGCAGAAACCTTCCCTAAGCTCCTCCGCCTGCCTTTCTTTCCCAGCTGAAAGGGAGAACTAAAGCAGTTCATGTTTCTCCTCGGTACCCAATAAGCAGCTTTGGATAACACCGGGGTCTTTCTTCTCAGGCAGTCATGCTGAAAACCCTCGCAGCTACCAGGGAATCATGTCGAGCATTTGGAGGCATCGATCCATTCAGCCCCGCCGCTGGCCCGACGCCAAGAAACTAAATATTTTTTATTGCGCAGGCAAAGCTAGGAAAATATGAATGACTAGCTCTGATTATGGTGTGCATTAAACCTCCACAGGGAATACCCCTCCCCCCTCATCCCTTATTTTATTTTATAGATCAGGAGCCTTCCCATCCCTGACGGCCCCCTCCCCGCCAAGGGAGCGGGTTAATGATGCCCAATTCCCCTCTTCCCCCCTTAAATGGCATTTTTCTTCCCGTCCGCCTCCGGCCTCTCAAAAGGCCCATTTGTGGGCTCGGGGATGGCAGGAAATCGCTGCAAAGCCGCGGCTCAGCCGGGCTTTGTTCCTGCCAGCTTTTCCCCGAGACAGCGGCATTGTGTGCCCCGGGGCGGGGGGCACGGGCTGAGCATCCCCCCACCCTCCCCACCATGGGAAGGGCAGCCCCCCATAAAGCTCCTACCAGCCTTTTCCCCCCAAAAAATACACCCCCCATCCACGCTAAGGCGCTGCACCCAGGCAAGAAGAAGAACCAAAGGGCCGCTATTAACACGGAGGTGTCAGGGACACACAGGAAAGGCTGTGGTGCTGGAGGTGAGGGCTGCCCTCCACCGCGGTTATTTAGCTGCTTAGTTAACTGCTTGACCTTCCAAGTCCTACTTAACATGGCGTAATAGCCCCGGACCCATCCCGGCAGATTGGATGACCCAAGATAATAGAAGAGTGATGGGGAATAAAACAGCCTTTCCTAAGCGCCAAAGGGTTTTCAGCGGCGCAGCCCTGACCAGGCTCATTCACGGGGCTCAGTCAATTGAAACCCAATCAATAAAAGATTTAACCCAAATCTCATAACCGGCCCGGAGGAGGCGGCTCCGCTCGCCCCGGCACAGCCGACAGCCCAGCAGCCCTGCCAGCCAGGCTGGGGGGGTTTTTGGGTTTTTCCTTGCTTTTTTTTTTTATTAAATAGGACTTGGGCAAAAGGCATCCCTGGAGCTCATGCCCAGAAATCTGATTTTTAAAACAAAAAGATGCAGGCACCAGAAACTGAGAAAATGAGAAAAAAAAGAAAAAAGGACTTACTGCACTTGAGTCTCTCTCTTTTAGAAGAAGCCGGAGTCAGAAGTGAGGTCACAGCCAAATAAAGAGAAGACATAAATAAAGCAGGTTAGAATAAGGCTTTAAACAGGAAAATAAACCTAAAAGCTCCTCCTCGCACGGCTCCTGCCTCAACTCAAAACCCACCCGGGCTCTCCTTGGCTTCGCTTTAAAATTCCCATCCCCATCCATCCAGCTCCCGCTGCCTCCTGCCTCGTTCTTTGTGGGGATGTGATTTATTTGGCAAAACACACGGAGGGAAGGGGAAACGTCCCGAAACACAAAGGGAATGGCATCAGCTGAAGGCGCTCGTACCCGAAGTCCCAGAGCCAGGAGAAGGTCCCAGCTCCGCAGCCGCATCAGCGGGACGCGGTTTAAAATGCTGCTAATTTGCAGGCAAACAGCCCCTGTTTTCCATGGCATCTCCTGGCACATTTGAATCCGTGCAGGAAAACCAACGCAGTTCCGTAATGGCCACCCATAGCATTTCTTCACGGGGAGGAGAACCACCCCAGACACACCAGCAGCGGAGCCCAACAGCCCCCGGGAGGCTGCGGGCAACTGCCCTGCAAATGGGCATATTCCAGGGAAGCCCTCGGATCCCCGGGTGCCAACGGGCTGGGGGATTCAGCAGGACAACCTTCAGTGCCAGTGGTTTGCAACCAAACTCATGTATCGTTTTTTCCCCTTCTAAAAAACTGCTATTAATAAGAAAAAACCATGCAGTTTATTAGTGAATGTTCCCAGTTCCCAGACCACTTAAGAAGTCTCTGAGAGTGATGGAGAGGAGGAGGAGGAGGAAGGCTGCTTCACCGTTAAGGCACTGCTGCCTGGGGACGCGGGAGCTGCAGCACGGCTCCATCAAAGCCTGTGAGGACTCAAACTCGGGGGGCAGCGAGCAAATCACCCTGACAGAGGCCAATCTGTCACTTGTTGGGACAATTAGTGTTCCCTACCCTTAATTAGCAAAGCAAGGACCAAGTCTGGAGGCAGGTCCCCTCCCCTGCCACCTCCAGAGACCATCCTTGAGCATCCTGACCCCAGCCAACAAGAAAGCAGGGAAAGTTTTAGGATCACCTAGGAGCTGCTGCTGGGAATACCCTCCAGCAGCGGCATCACCTCCCTCAGCCTCCCAGGCTGAGTTAAGGAGCTTGAGCATCGTTCAAGGAAAGCTGCATCCCATCCCTTAGACCGTGAGCATCATATTTAGGGGAAGCTGCATCCCATCCCATCCCTTGGATCTTAAGCATCATTATTTAGGGGAAGCTGCATCCCATCCCTTGGACCTTGAGCATCATATGTAGGGAAAGCTGCATCCCTCAAAGCAGCAGCTCATCTCCTGCATCCCGCTCCCCAAGGGATGAGGCGGTGGGAGCAGAGCCATGCCTGGACCAGGGTGTTACCAGCCCCAGGGGATGCAGTGCCCAGCAGCCCCCCGGGGACCCACATCCACCCGACCCCTCATTCTCACCTCTGTGGTCCAGGTCGTGGTGGTTTTTCTCGTCCTTGACGGCGAGGTGTGCCTGGCTCCCCAGGGCGCCGAGAGCCAGCAGCCCCGAGCTGCTGCCGGTGACCGGCGGGATGCCCGGTGGCTGGAGACCCGAGGGATGCGGTGGCAGCTGGACCGGGGGCCCGTGGGCGGCGTGGGAGAGGTGCTGGGCCTGGAGCTGCTGCTGCTGCAATGAGACCACCAGTGAGGTGGGGAGGGGGCAGTGGGACCAGTGACGGGGTGGGGGGGGATGTCGAGGCATCGAGCAGCACCGGGAAGGGGGGTGCCCAGCGAGGAGACGCTGCCCCGCTCGGCTGCCTGGAAGGAGAAGCCCCGTTAGCAGGAGGGACGGAGGGTGCCCGGGCACGGCCCCTGGGGACAGTCCCCTCCACAGCCACCCACAGCACGGCCGGGTGGCACGAGTGCCTGCGTGGCACACACACTCCAGGCCAGACTGCAAGAGTCACCCTCAATTCGAGGTAATTCACATCACTGCACGCTTGGATGGCTTTGCTTTTCAGCAGGTATTAAGCAGGAAAAAAAAATAATAAAGAAATAGCACCTGGAACCCCGAAACGGCTCTGGCTGGAGGGAGCAGCAGCCCCTAAACCACAGTGGGGAAAGGAAACTCAAACATCCAGGACCCTCCCAGGCCATCTCAGAAAGCAAAAGTTTTGCTTCTTTGCTCTGGACCAACTTAAAGGAACCGGAGGGTGAGAGGGAGCCTCCCCGCAGGGTGGCTATGCCCATCCTGTCACTCCTGTCCCCCTCCGACAGCAGCTGGATGTCCCCTGCACTGGGATGGGGATGGTCGAGCCGTGGGTGCAGCCTCAGCCCGGGGCCGGGCATTGGAGGAAGGATGAAAACCCAAACACATCACCCCCCACCCCGTGTTTCTATTTCAACTACAAACTTGAAAACAAGCTGAAATCCCAGTTGCTGGCCACCAGTCAAGGACCTGCCCTTGGTGGTGGCACTTCCAACAGCCCCAGGTCACTACCCCTATGGCTCCTCCACCCCAAGGACACCAGCCACCAGGCCAGGAGGGTCTCGGAGCTGGCACCCGTGTTTCCCACCCTCCTGCCTGCACCCACAGCCACCCTGAGCAGCAATTAGCCGCCAGGGAAAGGTGCATTTGGGCAACTGACTTCCAGTGGGAATCACAGGCTGGAGGGGGGACACTCGAGCTGCAGCAGAGCCCCCCCATGCTTCCCCCAGCTCAGGTCAGGCTTTCTCCCTCCCCAGTGCCACCAAGCACAGCAGAAAGGTTCCACAACACGACAAGTGGGTGCACCTCCATCCCACCCCTCCCACACGGAGGGAAAGCAGAAGAGGACCCTTCCCACTGGAGTCAGTGGGGCTCAGCCCCAGCCGGGGAGTTAGAGGGGGCTGCCACGCCACCACAGCATGGCTCAGCTCAAAGCTCAGCAGGGACACCCCAAAAATACCTCCTGGGTATGAGGGACACTACATTTCCATCAAGGAAACAGAACCATAGAATTGTCTGGGTTGGAAGGGACCTTTCAGGTCATCGAGTCCAACCACCAACCCAACGCTGACAAAGCCACCACTGACCCGTGTCCCTCAGCACCACGTCTGCCCGGCTTTGAAATCCCTCCAGGGATGGGGACTCCACCACTGCCCTGGGCAGCCGCTCCCAAGGCTTCACAACCCTTTCAGTGAAGTAGTTTTTCCTAACATCCATCCTAAACCTCCCCTGGAGCAACTTGAGGCCAGCACCTTGTCCCCAGAGCTGCAAGGGGAGGCACCCAGGTGCCCCCCAAGAGGGTCCAGAGGGGACACGACCCCAGCACAGCCCACAGAAGACACTGGGAAAGCTCTGGGAGGGGGTTTAACCCCAGCTGTGTGTCACAGCTCCAGCCCCTCCTGCAGGGAAGGGGCACTTAAAAAGTTTTCCTCCTGCCCTGGAGCAAGGCTGGTGCCCCCCAGCCTGCAGCCCCCCATGCCCACAGTGTGGCAAAGGGTCCTGGTTGCAAGGCTGCCCATACAGACCCCTGGTGAGGCTGGGGGCACCCCGCACCCCCCAGGTGCACCCCACAAACACCCCACAGGAGGCAAGGTGCAGCTTTTGGGAAAAACCCCCAAACCGCAGCCCCATCTCCAGGGGAAGCAGAGCTTCCACCCACCTCCCCGCTGAAGGACCTGTTTTAGGGGGCAGCAGGAAGGAGAGGGGGGGGGATGATTTGTCACATGCCCATGAGCACCGTGGTACCAAGAAGCCTCTGGTCCCAGGGAAGGGGGTGGGCGCCCCACACCTGCCAGGCACCGGTTTCTAAGCCTTTTTGTGAGGGGGAGAGGGAAACCCCCCCCGGCAGAACACAAGCCGGGGGCAGGGGGGGTCAGATGAGAAAGGCAGCAGCAGCAGTTTCAGGCGGAGGAGATGCATTATCTTAAAAAGCAGCTTCTTCTGGGCAGCGCCGAGGTCTCAGCTGTGGCAGAAGCCAAATGGAGAAGGCAATTAGGCCTCTGCAGCGCTGTTAGAGGAAAAGCATAAATCACCCTGTCCTCAAAAAGCAGGAGCTCTCGGCTTCTGCTGGGCTGCTCCATCCACAGGGCAGAGGAGGGGGAGCATCCTCAGGAGCCCTGGCTGGGGAGGGGTCCTCAAACCGGTGCAAGGAGAGCGCGCTGGCAGGGCGAGGGGGGGACCAGGGCTCATGGTGGGGGTCCCGAGCCCTGGTGAGGGTCCCCAGCCCTCGTGGCTCTGATGGATGGTGCTGGCCGTGTCCCTTGCCAGCACGGAGCACAGTCCCCGTCTCCTCGTCACGCACACGGAGTGAGATCAATCCCTCCGACACGGAAGCAAGAGGAACAGAGCCCCAGCTCTTGCTGAAATCAATGAGGCTCTTTCCAGCCCCAGTCCCAGACGATTTCCAGCCATTTAAGTGAGAGGCAGGGCTGGCCCTTCCATCAGAGCATCACCCTGGAGAACAGACAGCCCCCGATGGGTTTTCCAGCACGATACACTCCCCTCCTGCAAGTTTTCCAGTGGCTGCCACCACCGCCAGGCTGGCATGCAGAGATCCAACGCTTTATCCTCAGCAATCTCCAACATCCATGGTGGGCACTGAATAACGCTCCTCCTGGAGCTTCCCACGCCAGGGTGACATTCCCCACAGCAGCAGGAGCCCCAGAGAAAGGGGGGAACACGGTCTCGTGGGCACCCCAGGTCCATGCAGCAACACTCCAGCCCTGGCGATGGGGGTCCCAGCCTTGGCACGGCCCCAGGAGACCACGTAGCTCCACCAGAAGCATCTGCAGCAGCACCCAGCTGGAGCAGAGCGGGAAGGCAGGAAGAACCACCACCTCCAGCCTCTCCCTCCACCGATGCAGAAAACAACTGGCTTCTTCCCTTTTTTTTTAAGCTGCCAGCAAATACATCCATCCAAGGGCTCGGTGAGCTGCGGAGGACAGGCCCCCCCCAGGCGGGGTCTGAGCCCACCTGCAGCAGCCCCCACTCCAGCTCAGGGGGGTGGAAATACACATCAAGACAATATCCCACTTTAAAGGTGTTTTTTCTCCCCTCTGGTAGGCAGGAACCGGTGAGCAGAATCCATCTGGAAAGACTCCTCCGCGAGGCAGCTCTGGCTCCAAGTCTTATCCCTCCATCTGGCATCGGGGCTGGGCTGCCCACAGCTCCATGGGGCAGCGGAGATCACACCTGGGGGCTGCAGACTCCCAATTCCCGGCACTGCTGGAAGCAGCCATGCCCCGGCCAGGGCACTCCCGTGGCAACAAGATGATGAGCCCAGCACACATTCCCACTGCAGCCGAGGGTGCCCGTGTGGATGCTGGAGGATGCTCAGGCTCTGCTCGTAGCTCCATGGCCACCTTCTTGCCATCCTTCCCGGCTGCATCGCTCCGCTGCTCGTGCACGTCAGCCCAGGGAACAGTCCATGCACATCCCTCCTGGCCCAGTGCTCCGGAATCACGGCTTGGAGACTCCACGGAGAGGGATAAAACCCGCCTGGAGACTCCACGGCACAGAGGGATGTGGCGGAGGCTCAGCAACGCTGCTCTCTTGGCATCTTCTCTGCTGAAAAGCCCACCCTTCCTCCCCTGCCCCTTGTTCCCTTCCCTGGAAAAGGTTGTTTTTAAAATAAAAAATAAAAATACATCACATGGAAGCTTGTTGGAAACAACCCGGGGTGGGGGGGGGCAGGCTGCAGGAGCTCTTCAGCCACCTTCACCACCCAAAAAACACATCCCTGCTTCCGCATCCTCATCGCACAGGGGGACAGGAACATCATGGATGCTCCTGAATCCACATCTCACAAAAACACCCCTCACCTCCGGGCAGGATAGGGGTCCTCCCCCATGAAGCCGTGCCCATGGTGGGGTACGTGTGAGGACACAGGGCAGCCTTCCAGGGCCAGGGACCAAGCTGAAGGGCGAGCTCAGACCCCACACCTCAGGGGGCTGCACTGGGAGCTTCCCATCTGCTGGTGGGACCCCAAACTGGGCTGGATTCCCTGCAAAGCCCAGGACACGGCGCCTGCAGCAAGAAGGAAGGGGCAGGCAAAGGCGCTGCAAACCCAGCCCCAGGGTGACAGCGGGGACATCGGCGTCCCCCAGGTCCGGGCAGGGCGAGAGGAGCTGGTGGGAGCTGCACAGCCAGGGAAGATGTTTTCCTTCTGGAGTCCCCTCGGCGTGTGCCAGACAAATATGGTGAAGATATGAAGGAGGTTACAATTTACGAGAAAGGCTGGCAAGGAATATCTCGTATGTCGAGTGTTTTTAATTGGATTATGTACATCATGCTTCATGCCTTTGTTAACCGATTTAATGGTTCACCACTTAAGTTCACCACTTGCGTTAAATTTAGTAAAGTAGTCTAATCATTTCCAGAGCTATAACCAAATCAAGGGCTCGATTTCACAGAAGCCTGAAGCAGGGGAACTGTGAGACAATGGCCTAGATGCATAAAATTAACAGTTCTTGACCTCAAAAGGGGCAAAAAAAAGGTTTTAATGATTCGGTGTGTCGATTCTGTCTGTGGCACCTGCACCAAGGCGCTGGTGCAGTTCCCTTCTCTCGCTCCGGGGCATGGCAGGGGACAGCAGAGCCACCCATCCCCTCTACCCCAGCGTTGGTGGCCACCAATATGGGGGTGGGTAGCTCTGCTGTCCCATGGGGACACAGAGGGTGTGGGTCCCTGCACACCCCAGTGCTCTGCCCGCTTCCACGCAAGAAAAAACAAACTCGAGCCATCTGCCCCCCCAACGTGAGCAACCCTACAATAACAAACCCCTCTGTGTGCACACAAAGGGGGGAGGAAAAAAAAACCACAACCAAAACAAACCACACCACCAAAAACCCAAACCCCTCTGGCTTTCATGTCTCAGGGAGGGGGGTGGGACCAAGGCAGGTGCAGCAGCCACCGAGCAGCAGGGACTGTGACCCAAACCAGCTCCAAATCTGCCCAAAACACATCTCAGGGATGAGCTCTGCCCTCTCCTCTTCAGCCATCAAGGCACAAGGGCATCGCTCCCCACCCTGGGACCCTCCCCGGAGGGAGGATGGATGGATGGATGGATGAGGGAGAACCATGCTCTCCCCCCGCTGCCGTCCCACCCCAGCGCTCCCCCAGCCGCCCATAACTCCTGCCTCCTGGAAGTTCGTCAGGCAAAGCGATTAAATGCCTGGCTGCTTAATGACAAGACGACACTCTCTCTCTGATCCGAGGAAGCAATTACCTTGAAAATGGGGGTCACAGGCCCCGCTCATTTACCTTAATTGAATTCCAATATCTGCCTCCAGCCGCCTGGGCTCCTGGCTGCGACTTAAAGCAGCTCATCAAAGCCAAGTGTCTCTCTTGTTTGCTGTCACTGCCAGGGATGCTCCTGTCACCTCCCAGCCCTCTGGGAAGGTGCGGGGGCCAGGCAGGAGGCCAGGCAGCTCCTGGTGCCACCGGCCACCCCAGGAGACACAATCCCATGTCCCTGACTGCTTCCCAAGTACCACCATCGCACAAGCCCCACCAGGAGGGATCCGGCTGCAGCCGAGGCTTTTCTCACCCCCAAGGGCTGCAGGAGCCCAGAGCACGTTTCTACACTCAGCACTACCCACAAAACCAGAAAAAGGTACATAAAAGCAAGTAAAATGCAGAGAATCACAAAGATCCCTGTAGCTTGTGAAGGAAGTGCAAATCGTTACTCAAAAAAAAAAAAGCTTGAAAAAATCAGTATTTTTTGGAAAACAGACACCAAAACCCAGGGAAGCTCTGGAGCCACCTCCTCCCGAGGACACTGGTTGGGGACACCAATGTCCCAGCGTTAAGGGAGCTCCAGGAGAGGGCAGGTTTTGCTGCAGGGCTGAGACTGTTCCATCAATTAAAGAGACAATAAAAATTGTTAAGTGTTAAAAACCACCCGAGATCTGCCAGAGAGAGAGAGAGAGCCCGGTCAGACGGGAGCGGGTAAGTCAATGCATGGAACAACAACTCCGTCAACTTTTACAGCACATTTCACATCAACAGCACACGCAGAGACATGCCTGGGCTCAGGGGGGGCCGGGAGGGCTGCCGGGCACCCCAAACGCTCCCCACTCTCACGGAGAGCATCCAATTTGCCTGCCGGAGGCTCCCAGTGCTGCATTAGCGCCCGGGGAGGGGGGACTGGGCTGCCCCAGCAGTGGCTGCCACCCCCCGACTCGCTCGATGCCAGATTGGGGGAGTTTTGGTGGTTTTGGGGGGGCTGTGGGACAAGCAGGGTGTTGGAGCCGCCCTTCTTTAAGCCCGCCTGAGCGCAGGATTGCCTCTGGTTATGGTAAATGATAGGAATAAAAGGGGTATACACACGGTGAGAGGCAGATTGGGAAGTCCACGTACCCCGATGATAGCATTCAACTCCGTCATTGTCACTTGCTTGGCACGTTCAACAGCCTGTGCCACTTGCTGTTGGTGCTGCAGGGACAGAGATCCATGGCCAGGTCAGAGCCAGCCCACAGGGGCATCGAGCCGAGGCATGACCCCCCCAAGAGCTGGTCACCCCTTTTTTTGGTCTATATTTCGCCCACGAGAGCAGCAGGTTCCTGCTCCATGGGGTGCAGGGGGACCGGAGCAGCCCTTCACAGCCTTTTTTGCTCCACAGGCCCAGCACAGAGACCCCTCAGAGGGTCCAGGTTGCCCCCACCCCAAGGGTTTCACAGTGCACATACGGGATCTGAGCCCTGTTTCTCATTGGGCACCCCAGAGCAGCCCCACATCCCCAAAACATGGGTTTGGTGGGAGCAGGTCCATGCCCCCTTGTGAGACACCCCAAGAAGTGCCTTCCTGGGGAAACTGCCCCCCACCCCCCCCCGGAGAAGTAGCATCCCCCATCTGGGCTGTGAAAACATCCTTACCTCTTGTGACAGAAAAGGCATGATCTGAGCTAAAATCGTATTCAGCCTTTTAGCAATTTCTGTCTGCAAGAAAAGGGAAGAAGGAAAAGCAGCAGTTAGTGCCCAGCAACCTCCGGTGAGACTGCACCAGGCTTCCCAGCAGCAGCACCATGCATCCCCCTCCCCGTCCCCCCCATCCCT
>JAOXNH010000067.1:42411036-42430306 GCA_028566575.1 Bartramia longicauda
GGTGTCCCTGCCCAGGGCAGGGGGTGGCACTGGGGGGGCTTTAAGATCCCTTCCCACCCAAACCATTCTGTGATTCTACGATTCTGTGACCTCTGGAAACCAGGCACCCAGTGCTGACGCCAAAGCAGAGCCAAGGGCAGTACCAGGGCAGGGCAAGGAGTCCATCACCCATCCCCAGGAGAGACAAATCATTTTGCTGGCATGACTTCCACAGCCCAGGCCTGTGTCCCACCACAGGAGATGCTCAGACCTCACTGGTGTGACTGCTCATCTCCCAGTGGCCAGATACTTGCCCCACGTGTCATAGCCCAGCAGGGCAGGATTTTGGCCGTGCTGGTGCTCCTGGAGGAACCAGGACCAGGGGAAGTCACAGCCCAGAGCAATGGGAACTTTTAACCCTCGTTCATTTTCACCCCAAATCATTTCTAAAGGAGCAGAAAGTTTATAGTGCTTTTAAACATAAACTGTGCCGCCGTTATCTGCTCAGCAAACAAGGACCTGGCGCTGGGATCTCGTGGTCACTTTGAGCTGCAGCCTTTTATGGCCGCTCATCAGAGCAGAGCAATCTCCCCTTCCTGCCGCCCGAGGGGCCGGATTCAGCGCTGCTCCGCTTGGCATTCAAGCCACATCCTCCTCGTGGAGGACCTATCAGCCAGATACCTGAAAACACATTTTCGACTCCAGTGAGCAATTGACTTTCAAAGCTTGTGATGCTTGTCAGCGTGTCTCCTAGGGCAACACACAGACGGGGGAGAGCAGCCAGCCGGGCTTCCCGCAGAAGAAAAAGAGCACCAAGGTAGAAGAAGATCCTGCTTGTATTTTAACACTATTTATGGACTGCGCAGTACTCGGAGGAGAAAAAAAAACAACACACAAAACAACAACAACAACCAAACCTGCAGAAACTGTGGTCTGTTTTGCTTGGTGGTGCCTTGTCACAGGAGCATCCTCCTGGCTCGGCGCCTGCGGGTACCGGGGAGATGCTGGTACCCACACCTGGGCGGCAGCGGGGGCTCTGCAGGATCAGTCCTGGCACAGGGCTCCACACAAAACGCACATCTGGAAGTTCAACAGCTGGAAGGAAAACCGACCTGAGCCGGAGGGAGCCATGAAGGATGCTTTTGGGCCTCTCTCCAACTTTGCCTGGCTCCCCAGGGATGCAGGGCTGGGGCAGAGGGCAACGATGCAGGATTTGCAGCCGGGAAGCACTCGGGCTTCTGCTCTGCACGTGGCAGCAAAGCCAGGGGCCACAGCCCTTGACAATCTCACCCCAAGCTGCTTATTTCAAGAGCAAGAGACAAGCGGGCTGCAATTTGGGGCTGCCTCTCCGCATTTATCCCTGCAGCCAAAATTGGCCCATTCAAGCAGGCCCTGCCCAAAAGCATCGTCTCTGTCCCCAATTCATGGGTGTGCTCTGATCCCCCCAACCCAGGACCCCAATCTCCCAGACTGGGGGTCTGCAAGGCTCCCCCGGGATGCTGGGGGGTGCAGAGGGAGGCTGGGATGGGGGTGGCAGCGGAGGCAGCACGCTGGCCTCAGCTGCTGATGCTCCCGATTCCTCATGTGATTCCCCCTCATCTTCCCCACTTACACGCTCAATTTATAGCGAGGATGAGAAAGTGTCTTATTCCCAGCGTCAGGCGCGGGATGAACACTCCTGTTTGCCACATGTTTTGTTAGATCGTTAAGACATCAAACAGGCACCTAAAGGAGCTGCAGCTCAGCATCCTCCCCCCCAGTGCGGGGTGCTGGGTGCTGGGGGGAGGCACAGCAGGAACTGGGAGCAGAGGGAGGGATGAATCCAGGGGGGAACCCCCTTCCCACCGCAAGCCCATGGGCTTCCACCCTGCTCCGTGCCAGGGGTGTGAGCTCCCGGGGCTAATGAGGACCATTTCCATGTTGACATTATTACCTGATTCATTGCTGGGTGACACAGATTCTCCATGAAGTTCCTGTTATTATTAAGATCTCTATTACCCCACTATCCAGGCATGAATCTGCCTGAAACTCCGGAGCAGGGGATGAAGACCGACACCCACGGCTCCTGCAGGGTGGCGCGTGATGCTGCCCTCTCTCCCACGCCTGCCTGAGCTTTCCCACCACGTGCTTTCCATCCAGGCGGCAGATTTTTGTCTAGGAGCCACCCGTGCAGTGAGAGGACACTTGCCCTGGGGGGCTGGCACATCTGCCCGCCTCCAAAGTGTCCATGAGTGCCCCTTGCCGTGGTGCAAAGGGGGTTTAACGAGAGCAGGGGAGTGCCAAGAGACACGGCCGGTCCGGCAGGTCCGGCAGGAGAAAAGAGGGTGCTGGGGAGCGAGGGGAAGGGGATGGGAGAGGGGACAAAGCCAGGCATCAACAAGGCAAGAGGATGCAGGTTGGTGTCTGCTTTCCCACCAGGACACACGGAGGGCAGGGGGGGACCAGGGCAGAGATGGGATTTTTTACAGGCCCAGGGGTCCCTGAGGATGAGCATCCCTGGACCGAGGGCTCTGCCCCTGAACCTCCCCCCAGGCATCCCAGCAGGACAGAGGGATGCGGGACCTGGGATGGAGCTGGCTGCAGGACGGAGGGACACGGAGGCCTCACAGGTCGGGGTGCCAGCGTGGCTTTCCCAGCACGTGGGACAGCACAGACGGCACGAAGCCAGCGGGGTCGGCTGACGCTCCCTAAACGTTTCCCTGAAACGCTTAACTCGCCGGGTTATAAAAAAAACAGGAGAAAAACTGAACAATAAAAAAAAAGAAAGCGGAGGTTTGCCTTAGGATGCTGCTGGGAACTGCTGACAAAGCTGCTCCTGACAAAGCCCCAGCAGGAGGGGGGGGAACTGTCTCTTTGCTCTGCCTGTCTCCTGCTGAACAAGGATCACTTTTAATGGGCTGAATACATACAACGTACAGCTGACAACAGAGATGTTAGACTAACCTAACAAGAGAGTGAAACAGAAACAGCACACAGTGAGTAATTAGAATCTAATTAATTTGCATTTCACAAGAGAGTCAGAGATGTCAGAGGGAAAAAATAAAAAAAATAAAAAAATAATTCCCCAAGATTAAAGGGCTGGCGGGGAAGAACGAGGGGGTGAGTGGAAAATGCTCGGCAGAGCCGGGACCGGCAGGCAGCAGCCCGTGGAGCCGGTCGGGATGGGCAGGATTAACCGGCAGCAGGTGGGAAGATGACAGGTCTGGGAGCAGCGGCCAACAAAGGTGTCTGCAGGTCAGCAAAATCCCACCCAAAACACCCAGACAGCAACTTCTTCCCTTGAACTGCATCCCTTACTTTGCAGTATTCTTTCCCCCCTGCTGCTCGGTGGCTGTGCCAGAGGAAAGGAAGGTGGGGAAAATAAAATAAAGATAGTGTGGTGAGAGCATCCAGCCCTGGGAGGTGCCGGGAAGACGGCGGCAGACACGGCGCAGAGCCACTAACAGCGTCCCCGACCATGGCTCTCCTCACAGAGGCAGCTCCTTCCCAAAATTAGCGCTTGCAATATGTTAATCTTTATGTTCAACACCCTATTTCTTAACGCTGGCTGTTCCCGTGAGGCAAGCCTTCCCGGATCTACATAACATCAAGGGAAGATTTACAGCTTGTTTCCATAATGATGACACCAGGCAGAAGATTATGCTGTCAGAGATGCCGGCACATCCACACAAGCCCTAGGGAAGAAAAGCAACCATCACCCCCCCGTAGTGCTACGTGATTATCATCCCTGCCTATCGACAGCTGCCCCGCCAGCCCTGCCTGCATCCCTGCCTGCCCCCATCGCTGCTTGTCCCCCTGCCTGCCCCCCTGCCTGTATCCCTGCGTCTCTGGTCCCTCGTGGGAGTGGGCATGCAGGATGGAGCAGGCACTGAGGGAAACGGGTCTGGCTAAATTCAAGTATCACCAGCCTGAGCTGCAGGCAGCTCCCTGCCTAGTGAAGAGGAGGAGTTTGGAGACCAGGGTCTGCTGAGCCCCCACATATGAAGTCCCATTGGATTTTCACAGAATTGTAGAATAGTTTGGGTGGGAAGGGACCTCTAAAGTCCATCTAGTCCCACCCCCTGCCATGGACAGGGACACTTTCAACTGGACCAGGTTGCTCAAAACTCCATCCAACCTGGCCTGGAACATTTCCAGGGATGGGGCATGGACCCCCTCTCTGGGCAACCTGGGCCAGGCTCTCACCACCCTCAGCGTAAAAAATTTCTTCTTTATATCCAGGCTGAATCTCCCCTCTTTCAGTTTAAAACCATTAGCCCCACTACAGGCCCCGTTAAAAGCCTGTCCCCATCTTCCTTATAAGCTCCCTGGAAGCACTGAAAGGCCACAATAAAGTCTCCATGGAGCCTTCTCCTTCGCTCAACAACCCCAACTCTCAGATTTTGGGGAAGGAGGATGTGCTGATCCCAGTTTTCCCTGGTCCGGGCTAAGGGCATCCATCTCCTCAGCAGCAGTAGGTCCTTCCTGGGCTCTGCCTTCACTGATGCTTTCACAAACCCCATGTCCAGCGCTGGGGAGGAACATCTGGCACATCTGCATGCATTGAAGGGATGGATGGTGACATGGGACAGGCTCCCTGCACCCCCAGCTGCAGCTCAGGGACCATGGAGGTGGCAGCAGGAGATACAAACACAAATCAGATGCAAACAAAACGCAAATCCCAAACCTTGCTGCAGGCAGAGGGGGCTGGAGGCAGCCAGGGGGGTGGGAGACATGGGGCAGAGGGTCCCCCCAGCCCAGCTCAGCACCCCAAGCGGCATTCCGGTGTGAGAGGAGGCTGCAGTGTGTAAATGGGGGAAACCACCCAGGGCAGAGATGCTTCGGGAGTGACTGGAAGCCCGGGAGTGAGGGGAAGCCCTGGGAAGAGCGAGGAGAAGGGGTATGGGCTGCAGCAGGAGGAGAGGGGCTGGGAGAACAAGTCCCCAAACCCAGCCAGAGGTTTTCTTCCCAGGGGACCAGCTCCCAGGGCCCCTCCTGCCCCACCGCGGGGGCATTCCAGCACGGAGAGCCAGCTCCCGAGGTTGCCTTTGCTTTTCTTCTCAAAATGCCTTGCCCTCCCATTTAGGCTGTTGTTTGCAGCACCAAATCAGCACTGTAAACACGCCAAGGGGGTATTTATTTTTCTTGAAAGCAAACTAACAAAACCAGCACATCAGAAGGGAGGCATTTAACTCAGTCGGCTCCTTTCTTTTGTCGGGAATCAAAGGGATGATTATTTGAGCAGGTTTCTTCCAGGCGACCCACTGCCGCAGTGGAGGATGTGCTGCAAGCATCGCTCGAGTTACATGGGCTGAGGGAGAGCAGAGATTTTGGGCAGTGGTGCCAGGGACACACAGGCAAGAGGGGCTGCGTCCCCTGCTCTCGTTGCCATACCCACATCCCACCAAGGAGAGCCATGCGGGAGGCATCGCAGGCAGCACGGATGACTTAATGGAGGTGCACGTCCTCTGCAAAGACATCCTTTTGGGAGGGATCCCGAGCCCAGGGACAGCCCCGTGCAGCAGAGCATCGCCAGCGGCACAGCTCCTGCCATTTTCAAGGCCCCATCCTTCCTTTCTTCCTTCCTCAGGCAAAAAACAACCCAAAACAAAACAACAACAAAAAAAAACCAACACCAAACCCAAACCCTCCCACCGAAGTCAAAGCTTTTTGGAAAACAAACACACAGGGAGTGCTATAGCTGAAGTCAGCGGGCACCCAGCCACGGCCGGGGCGGCAGGATCCAGCCCATCATTTGTGATGTGAGTGCAGCAGCATCACCACAGTGTGATGGGGGGGTGAGTCACCCAACCACTGAAACCAGCTAACCCATCCCTCTGCAACCCAGGGGCTGGGAAGGGAACACACAGGCACTCACCGTTTGGGGTAACTCTTTTCCCCAGGCTGCCCGGAGAGCAGGCAGCTCAGGGGAGCCCCAGCTCAGCAAAACCAGCTGCTGGCACGAATCCTCCACCCCAGGATCTGCCTGGAGCCTCCCACACTGCCCAGCCCCTGCAAGCAATAAATACCCCCCCTGCCCTGGGATGAAGGAGGAGATGGATCTCTGGGAAGCATCGCATTCAGCAGGGGAGAAGCATGGACACGCTGTGGGTTTCAGGGATGCTTTGCCAACAGGCTCCAGCCAAGGGAAGGAGCTGAGCCAGGCAAACCCTGGTGCTGCGACCCCCAGCGTGGGCACAGCCCCGGGCAGGGTGGCCTGGGGACGGGTGAGCAGGGCAGGCGTCACCTCCGGCCTGTGCCAGGCTCAAAACAAGCTCCCCAGAAAGTTGTCTGAGACAGCAGCTGGAAAACACACCAGAGGAATCCTGCCACCAGTCCTGCCACCGGCTCAATTACGCACACTTTGGGGACATTTGCAAACAAAAGAGAGATGACAGATGAGTGCCCTGCTCTCCTGGCATCCACGCCGGGTGGTGATACATCCCCACCTCTGGGATCCGTGGCAGATATTATTCACCCTTCCCATCTCACTTGTCACCGTTCCGCTCTGGAGCAAACGGGGCTGAGAAGGAGGGGAAGCTCCCGGCTCCAGATTTGTCAGCTCGCTAAAGACCCAAATTACTCACATTTACGGAGCCGGATCCACTGTTCCAACCAGAACGCCTGAACTGCAGAGACTGGAGATTCACTGCGGTAATTATGTTAATGTTGATGTGCAGACGGATAACTGGCAGCAAGAAGTTGTTCTGAAGTGTCTATTTATAGTTCAGGGGGGGAAAAAAATAAAATAAACCTTGCCATCTCCAGGCAAACATATGGGCTACCAAGGCAGACAGATTAATGGGAGGAAAAAAGGGAAGGAAAAAGAAATTGGAGTCAGGCAAGCCCTGGGTGCCCGCTCTGCTGGTTCCCATGGCCTGACACTTGCAGGGAGGATGGTTTTGGGGGCTGGCACCTCAGTGGCACCCTGTGCCCCCAGTGTCACCACCTCCCGGGGCTGCCTGTGCCCTGAGGGAGGCCAGGCTGGGCGCCTTGACCCCAGCACTTGCTACCAAACAGCTCTGTTCTGCCCCAAAACCAGCCCCCAGGCATGGGGAGCTCGCTCAGCTTCCCTGGAGCACCCTGACCCTGCAACGCCTGCGCTGCCGGGTACATCACACCTTAATCACCCCTGTGTAAGGGGAGATGGCAGCACAGCCACTGCGGAGAGGGTCGGGAGCCCCAGGGCTGCCCCACAGCCACCAGCCCCACTCTGAGCATCACCCAGCTGGGTGGTGACACCCCTTGCGCCAGGGAATGCCCCCATCCCGTGGGGAAACCCAGAGACACCCCACCGGGTGGGGGGGGAAGGGGGTTAGCAGTGCCCCAGCTGTAATGATGGGCACCTCCCAAAATCTGGTCCTGGCAGCTGCGTCCCCCAGCGCGGTGCCGAGGGTGGCACGGGCGACGCTGTGTTCTCCAGCTCCCAGCAGGATGGGAGATTTACATTTTTTTAGCCTCGTGCTGAATTACAGGGGCCGTCAGTCAGCTCTGAGCTGTTTTGAGCAGGCAGATTTACACAAACACTCAAGGCTCAGTAGACCCAGCGCAGCCTCTTTTATACCAGGCGAGGAGGAAATAAATCACCACTCCCCTCCCCCCCCTTCCACCGTGCTGAAATTTCTCCCAGACATCTTTCAAGCAGGATCACAGGAATTTTTATTTACTATGGAAAAAAAAAAGTAGCCAAAAAAACCCCCAAAGCCACAAAGCAGCAGGAGATTGTGCCTGCCCTTGGCGCATGGGCCACCCAGCCCTGGCAGGCTCTGCCAGGAGGAGCGAGCATCCCTGGCCCTGCCCAGCCCCACGGCACCATCCCCAGGAACCTCCACATCCACCTCTGGAATAACCCGGGGCAGCACCCCCAGACTTCCAACACAACCAGCCAGGACACCCAGGAAGATGGGGATGGACACAGAGATCAGGGTGGCAATGGATGCAGGAGCAAAAGGGTCACTGCACTGAGAAAAATCACACCTGAAAACACTACTTTTTTTTCTTCTCCTTTTTTTCCATAACTGATGCTCTTAAATTCCTGCAGGCTGCCCCAGCACACCCTTCCAGACACTGCTCTAACATGCCATTAGAAAAACAAAGTGCTTTCTCCACTTGATAGCTGGCCTTTTATTTTGGGAGCTGATACATGCAATCACAGTAGCATGGCCCCAGCAATTAGGAAGAAAAGTACTTTTCTTCTCCAGGCCCAATTACCCATCCTGTAATTGACATAATTATTATCTTTCAGTTTTCTAATAATATTTATTGAACACTACAAATTCTCATTCTCAGTGAAGCTGCTCTTGGAGCACAGCAATTTTCGAGTCCTAACAGGGTCCGTGCTGGAAGGAGGGATCAATACAGCCTTTAGCAGAGCCCTCACCGGGGCCGGGGGGAGAGGAGCTTCCAGCACGAAGCTGTGGTGGAAACCACAGGGCACGGGGGGCTCCTGTGCCCTCCAGCACAGCACACAGCTGGGACCAGGCTGGGCTCAGCAAAGGAGCCCCCAGACCCCCAGGATGGGGAAGGGGATGAAAACAGCATCTCTTCCTCACTCAGACCCTCCTGAAGTTCTAACAGGAGCTTTTTGGAGGCTTTCCCACCCCGGCAGCAAAGCCACCTTCCTCCTGCTGGCACCCCCTTTCTCAACAGCCAAATGGATTTTGGACTGGGCATATTCCTGTATACTGGAAATATATACTGGACAACAGGCCAGTTACAAACCCTAAAGGTCTTGAGGGTGGGGAGAGAGAACTAGTCCTGGTTGTAAAGCAAACACACATATTAATCTAACACAGGAGTAAAAAAAAAATATTATATTAATTTTAATTTTATTTTGGCTGCCTGGGGGCCACTGTACCATATGCACAGACAAGTTATGCAGAATTCCTGCATGGAAATGCGCTTGCTGGCTCCTCCGTGTTTATCACCACAACCAGAAAAATCTGTCAAGCTCTTCCCTTCCTCCCGGGCTCTCCGGGAGCGGTGGCTGGAGCCAGCCCACTCCGGGAGGAACAGCCCTGACTTCTCCTGCGCTTCCCCAACAGCGGGGCCAGGGGGGATTAAGTGGGATCCAGAGTCTTGTTCACCCCCACCACTCTCCCGGGTTGATCCAAGCCTGGCAGCTCAGGTTCGGCAGGCAGGGAAGGGTTGAGCTGAACCACAAAGCATCCTCCCTCACCCAATGCTGCTCTCGTTCCCCTCCTGAGCTCCTCCACGAGCTCTCCAGCGTGGGGATGCTGTCCCAGCTCTAATGCCACAGAACACCAGGACCAAACATTCCCCTTGGATGGCAGATTCCATCCAGAGAGGTTTCCAGGCTGCACCCTATATCCCAGGGATAAAGCCTTTCCAATGAAACACAGCAGTAAGAGCAGAATTTGAGACCTTTCTCAGCGCCAGGAGCTTGGGCAGAGACTATCTCCCTTCTCCCCAGGAAGGATGGACCCCCCCCGCCCCCATCTGAGACCAGTGTCCACATCCAGCTTGCTGGGAATTACCTTCTGGCATCTCCAACCCGAATGACTGCAAGGGCCATGGCGCACATCATGGGCTACCGCAGGGTCTGGCTGCAGGTGAAGACCCCACACCTCGATATCCTGGTTTTTTCACCAGTTCTGGTAAAACCCTACAAAAAAAAAAAAACAAACCAAAGTCAATCCCCGAAGAGATTCAGCCCCAGTGACACCAGGAAACCAGGGACAAAGCAAAGCCCACAGCGCCCGTGTCCTTGGCTGGTGCTTTATCCTCAGAACCACCCACCTCCTCCAAACCCACTCTTTTGAGCCACATCCAGAAGCCAAAGGTCTCTCCCAGCCTTTTGAATCCAACACATCAGGACACATTATCCCAACCACTGTTTTTTCTTGCATAATCTAGGTTATTTATGGTCACGATCTCCTAATTGTCCCAGTTATCTGATAAGTGGATGCAGGGAAAGGGTGGGTCAAAGTCATTCTTGGCAGAGCCGCAGCTGTGTCGGGCATCAGCTGCTGCTTTTTGAGAGTCCTCCCAGCTGGAGGTGATAACGGTCTGTGTCTCCTGCCCTCAGCCCCCGGGCAGGCTCCAGGGGACTGCAAACACCCTTGAAATTCACTGCAATGAACATTTCTCAGGCAGAGGTTGTGAAGATGCACCCAACAGATGAACCAGGTTCTTCCATTGTCCCCTCTATAGACTATTACCGTGTAGAATTGAACAAGCATGGAAAAAATACAGCCTTAATCTTTTCCTAAGCTTCTCTTTAGTACTAACATTACTGCTCATGCCAACGTCATCCTTGGATCATCTCAGGAGCTCCAGCAACCTTCCCCAGTGGAGAAACCAGGGCTGTTTTGAGGAGCAATCTCACGTTTCCTGCTCTTCCAGGGTGCGGGAGAATTGTGGGCATGAACAGTGTGCAGAGCATCCACCATCGGGTGCCAGGCATCCGGGAGGGTGGCAGTGTGGGGACACCGTCTCCAGGGAGGCCAGGGAGGGGTTTGGACCTCGGGAAATGCATTGGGATGATGCTGGGTTGAGAACGTGCCCCACCGATCCCCTTGGCGAGCGGAGCCGACCGTGGGGCCAGAGGCCGCTCCGCTCGCGCCGCCGCGCTACCCAAGGCAGACAATGCCCTCCTTGTATTTAAATGTGATTCATTTCATCTAGAGGATAAAATTAGAAAATCAACCTAATTCCCAGGAGCCTTGTTAAATCAATACAACATACATCAAGCAGGCAAGGCACAATGCAAGGCTGAGATAAAATTAGACCGAGTCCCCCTGGGTGGGTTGATATCAGCTCTGCGTTTCAGAATTGGCAGGCACTTTTGCATAATTTATCAATTACAAACAATTTAATTCATCCAGAATAATGAGTTGCAGGGCAGCTTTTGAGGAGTTAAGTGACACGGGGGCTGGTGGCCGCAGTGGACCTCGAGAAACAGCCGCTGGTTTGTGCAAGGTGGGAAAATGGTGGTGTCCCAGGGGCAGGGGCCATCAGCTCCCAGGGACTTGGCCTCCACTTGGGGTGCTGTGAGGACCCAGCCTCGCAAAGCAGGGTCCCCAGCGGGGCCTCGAAGGATGAGGATGCTGAAGCGGAGATGACTCTGCTGTAGATGAAGAGACCAGTGGGACAGTGGGACGGGAGGAGAGGAACAGGACAGTGAAACCCAAGGCTTCCCCACCAGCGCCCTGGAGCCAGGAGTTAGGAGCGCTCCCAGCACTATCTTGCTGTCCCAGAAAGGGAAACACAAAAAGGTTAAGGGTAGGTTATTTGAAAGAACAAAAGTGATAAAAATCAAAAGCATTTCTTCTGCTGAGAGGGAGCCTTTAGAAGGTTATGAAGCATTTCCTTCCTGCAGCCCTCTTTTGTTCCTCTGCCTATTGCCCCGGTGGGGCCGGGGGCCGAGGGCTCGCTCCAGCCCGGAGCCGGGCTCCGTTCTCACAGAAAACAATAGCAATGGCTGGGGGAGAGGGCAGGTTTCGCTGCACGCCAGGAATGGCACCCCCCTTGGAAATGCCTTCTTCCCCCTCTATTTCCCCCACGGCCGAGCACCGGGATCCTGCTCGCTTGCTTTAATGCTGGCTGACGCAGTTATTAAAGCCAAGAAGTTAAGTGGTGCATAATTATGGCATTGTAGTTGCTAATTATAATCCCACAATGAAATCAGTGCTTTGCAGTGAAGGCCGCAAAGACCTGATGGTTTGGAGCAGGCTCATTTCTAACCCCCCGGAATTTCTCCTTAAAGCGGTGAGAACTTGCCAGGAGGATTCGGGGAGAAGGGAGAGGCTGATAAAACCACCCCTCCAACCCCACAACCTCCTCCCCCCTGCCCAGCAGCTCGCTGCACGATGCCTTTTATGAGATAAATGTTATAGAGCGGGCACACACGGCCCACGGAGCATCCCGGCACGGCTGGGGATGCAGGGCAGCCCTCCGCGATTATTCGTGGCAAAGCAGACACCCGGCCCCCCCTCTCCCCCACCGTTCCAGCCCTGGCTCCATCCTTATCTGTTACTACCCCTCTCTGTAGCAGCCTAATAACACTGTCCGCTTTATATCCTAGGTGCTTGATTTATTAGGCAATTTGTTTCTCCTCCGTGGCGCTGGCCTGCTTGTCAGCCGTGTAATGGGATGATGGAAGCGCCAGCCACAGACAGCGGGCATTAAAAGCCAGGCAGATATGACCCGTCGAAGCTTGGTGTCCAAAAATCGATCCCTCGCAATTTTTTGTGCTTTTGGCTTGCCTGAGAAAAGAAACATAAAAATAAATAAATAATAAAAACACAAAAATTAGAGGGGTTCACTGGGGCCTGTGGGAAGCGGGGACGGCAGAGGGGGCCTGGCAGTGGGGTCCCTCCCCTGCCAGCCAGCAAAGAGCCCCAACACAGCGGGGGCTCAGCCTGGTTTGTCCTCCAGCCCATTCCACCCCTTCCCTGTTCAAATGACCCCGGGATCCGTGTGTGCACATGGCCCAGGGACTCCTCTTTAATTAGACCCAAGCTCCTAATGGCTTCTCCATCGATGCTCCTTGGGGTGGGAGCTCGGTGCCTGCATTTCCCCCCCGGGGCTGGGGGAGTGGGGAGGGATGCGCAGTGTGGGACGGGGCACAGGGGGGTCTGCACCCCCTTCCTGAGGATGTGTCCTCTCCCCCGTGTTTAGGGCCAAGCCATGGCAACCTCAGCCAGCCCTCGGAGGGTCTGCAGCGGGTTACTCCGGAGTAAGTGGGGCCTTAGTTAAAGCCCAGGCTGGAAACCACAGCGGGCTCTAATTCACACTGTAATTTATATTTATTAAGGTAATTAACCCGCTTCAGGTAGCAGTGCTGGTGAGCAGCGTGAATCACCGGACCGGGGAGCGAAACCGGGGTGTCTGCAGCAGGCTGGGGTTCAGGGGGCTTCCACTGAGGACCTCCCTCCCACCGCTCCTGCTCCCAGCCCCCTGTTACAACCCCCCCAGCCTGTCCCAGTGCCTCTGCTGCTGGACTGGGGCATCCGAGCGGAGGAAAAGCCGGGCGGGAGAGGGCTGACATCCACCACCGCTCCCCGGGAGATTGCAGCAGCCTCAGCCAGAGCAATAGAGATGCAAGACAGATTGGGGAGCTCCATCACAGCCGGGGCGTCGAGCTGCACCCAGGATCTCCCACACTGATAACCATCGCTGTCAGGGCGGGTACCACATTAGCAACTCAAAGGGGATTAGGAGGGATGTGCCCGCTGGATGCCGGGATGGATGCGCCCGCAGAGCTCACCCCACCGCTCGCCCCGCCGCTGGCAGGGGCCATGGGGTTGTTTTCGGCAGGTTTGGGATGAAATCCTGGCGATAAGGATCTGCCACAGCCCTCGGTGAGGCAGCCGGCACACCCTCCCCGGGAACGGCCCCGCACCTCCATTCTCAGCTCCCCCAGCCAAGGCACTGCCGGGGGTCACTCCGGTTGCCCCCACCTCCAGATCCTCCCAGGAAGGAAGGAGGAACCCCAAAGGAGGTTGGTTTGGGTTTCAGGTCCCCCCCAGAGCCAGGGGGGTCTCCCAGCACCAGCACGAGGGCAGGACGAGCTGGCATGCACGGAAAAAAAATAAATAAAAAAATGAATGAAGCCAAGCAGAAGAAGCCAAAGGTAATAAGGAGCCGGCTGGAAAGCATAAAGCCAAAACCTGTTTTGGCTGGGGGTTGCCGCCCCGACGTGCCAGACGAGGAGCTCTGGGGGAGGATGCTGCTGCCCGGAGGGCGCTTTGGAGATGAAACGGGGTTTTGTAAATATGTGTCTGTACCCAGGCCCGGAGAAGGGCTGGTTGGGGCCGGGACCGCGCAGCCGCTGATCCCCGGGAGGGAGCACCCAGCTCACCCTGACTCACGCTGCTCCTCTCCCCCGGCCACCCCCCGCCAAAGGGCACCCGAAACCCGCCCGCCGCCCGCCTCTGCCCGGCCTGACGCTGCTGTGCACGCCTGAAAAACACCAGGGGAGAAAAAAGGGAAAGTAAAATCTGATTTCAGCACTTTCTGCCTTTTTCTTTCTTCTTTTTTTTTCTCCTTGTTATTATTTTTATTAGCCTCTCTGCTTTGGCTGCGGGGCTTCTCGGAGAGAATGGAGTGTCGCGTGGGTGTTCCCGGCTGCTGGCACTTACCCGGCTTCAGAAAGAAACGCCAATTACTAATTTCATGGAGATAAGCCATTCGGAAGGAGGGGAGGAAAAAAAAATAAAATTTTTATATATATATATATATATAAAAAAAAAAGTCTCCCAGCTTTGAAATGCGAAAGGCGCCTTCATTTATTTCTTTCTTTCGGTGACAGCTCGCGGGGATTGCTCAGTTCAGTCCCCAGACAGAGGGATGGGAGCAGCACCCGAGGGCCATCGTGGGGAGATGGAGTTCAGGTGTATCCATGTTCACACACACACCTCACCCCGTGCCGGTGGGGATCCTGCATCAAGCTGGATGTGCTCCCCAGCCCTCCGACCCCCATGGCCAGCACGGGGCTACCAGGGCTGGAGGGGCCTTGGCCACAGCATCCCACCAGCTCCCACCCATCCCCTCCCCGTTGGCCCCATCCAGGCTCCTGCTCGCCGCCTGGCTCCCACAGCCCCGTAAACACCGAGGGCATGGGCCGGGGAGGGAAAATAATGGTGCAGGGAATTAATCTGGGTGTAGTTTGCATTTTTATTGCTGTAGCCTCAGATTCCAACCTACAGAAAGGTTTCAAAAAGGATTAGATGCCATAAAACCTTTAATAATCCTCCCACATCTTACGTTTAATTATTGTTTTTACACATGCGGAGCCAACATGCCTGTAGCGAGCAATCAAGTATCACATGCCACTCCTCCTGCATTTCTTCTCTCCCGTGTGTCTCCAGCGGTATTAAGCCAGCACCCGGTTTTCCACGGCTCATCCCTGCGATGACGGGGAGCTCTCCTCCTCCTCCTCCTCCCCCCAACCCACACCTCCCACCAAAATACAGCCCTATATAAGCACATCCTGGCCGCTCTCGGGGCGAGTGTGCCACCCAGGGGGAGGCAGCCACCACGGGAGGGGACACGGATGCCACCACCGTGCAGCCCCTGCCCGTGGTGGGAGCTGGGACCAGGGCTGGATGGGTGCCCGGCCCCAGTGGGTACCAGCAGCGGGTAATGGAGGGGGGGGGACACACTCACCGTCCTCACCAGAGCTGCTGAAATCACACTTGGCTGGGAATTAAAAAAAAATATTCCTCGTCTCCAATTATAAACTGCCTGTTTGGAAGGAACATTTTGTCGCTAATTTGGTGCCATCAAAATTATTGCTGTTTCTTCAGGGGGAAAAAAAAAAAAAGAAAGGAAAAAACAAAAACCCCAGACCTTTTAATCAATTTTTTTTCACCTCGACAGCTTTTCCTTAAGCCCAACAGCCATGGAAAGGCCTCTGTACAACAGCCATCTGTAAGAAAAGGTCAAGAGGAAAAGGCTTCCCGATTATTTTTTTTAGTAGGATCTTAGAGGCTCCATTATTCATCGTAAAGCGTTAGATTTATTATGAATAAATTTCGCTTGCCACCCTGCTGGGAGCGGGGAGCGTGGCTTTGTGCCCACAGCAGCGGCCGTGGGGATGGCCCTGGTGCCTGATCCACGGGGACACGTTAGGGGTGGGTGCCCGGCGCTGCACGGGGACATGGGGACACCCTCATGGGTGGCCCCGGAGCCCAGACACAGGGGACTGTGGCATGGGATGTAGATAAATAACTCCATCGCTGCAGACTCTGCTCCATTAGGCTCCCAGTGAACTGCTTTATGATGATGATGATTGTTGTTATTGTAAGTGCCGCTTCCCCCGTCACCCGCAGTGCGGCTCCACGGGGAATCACTTTTGCCCGGTTATTTCTGGGCTGGGGGGACCAGCCGAGGCCAAAGCAGCTCCCCTGCTCCCATGCCTGCTGCTGCTCCCCCGGGACAAGTTGGCATTGTCAAGGAAAACCTTGTATCTTTAGGAATGATCCCCATTTTGCCCCTGGAGCGGTGGTGGTGGCGCAGGCAGAGCTCCGGGAGAGCTGCTCCGACACCCCTTTACCCTCCGAAACGGCACAGGTTTCATTACTCTGCCCGTGACTCATTTCTGATGAAGCCTTTTCTCAGCAGAAACTGGGTGGGTGGGACAGGCGGGCACCCAGAGCTGCTCGCTCTGCCTCTGGAGACCAAGCTGTGCAGCACCAGCAGAGCCAGCATCTCCCGGGAGGTGACACTGGTCTGGCTTTGGGGGGGAGGAAGGATGTTTCAACCTCCCCCTGCTCCCTGGGCAGCATGAGGAGTTAAGAGGCCGGTGCCCGAAGGAAGCCCCCCCTTGGATGGGGCAGGACAGACAGAACAATCACTGGTTTATTTCGGGCAGAGGCAGCGCCCCGTTAAAACACCGCCCTGCCAGTGGGGTGCACATGGCAAAAGCCCTGGCGCCCGGCTCAGGGCAGACAAAGGCAGCCTGTGCTCCCCAGATGTTTTATTCATGCCCAGCCTCGGAGCACAAACAAGCCGGGCTATTCTGCTGCCCGGGGGCTGGATGCAGCCCTGCCTTTGTGCTCCACGGCTGCAGGGATGGGAATTGCAAAGAGGGGCCTGAGCCTTCCCTGCCCTGTGGGACTTGTTGCTCCTCTGCCGGAGAGACTGCCCCCCCGCCCCCCCTCCCCAGGCTGGTTCAGCCCCAGAAATTGCAATGACTTTTCCCATTTCGCTGTTTATTGCACTCATTCCCCTGGTTGCTTTGCCAGGGTCACAGGCTCCGCTCAGGACCGGCGCTTGGTCCCTCCATCGCCGCCTGGAGCCACCGTCCCCGGCGAGGACATGGGACGGTCCCCTGTGCCCAACCTGGCTTCCAATGGCAAGGGGAGGTCACCTGCAAACAAAGCAGAGTCAGCCTTCCTCTCACCCCAATCACTTCTAATTGAATATTAATACCATCTTGATCTTTCTTTAATGCTCCATTTAATCTCAGTGTTTGTCTTATTTTCATTCCAGGCAGTGGATTAGCTGCCCCGGGCACACGTGGTGCCGGGCCACGGCCACTGCAGGTGGAGCTGGAAAGCTACTGCCACACGGAAATAAATTGCTAATTTGACTATTGGAATCGTTAGAAATGAAATTAATAGCCCATGCTGGGGGGTGGCTTCACCTCAGGCCCGCTCAGCAGGATGGAGCAGAGCTACCCCATGGAGGAGAACATGGGCATCTTGGGGTGGAGGACATGGATGTCTCAGGGTGGGGGATATGGGTGTCTCAGGACTCATGGAATAACTGTGCTAAAGCTCCTGCCCGAGGGAGGTAACCACATGGATTTGGGGCGGAGATTGCACGTCTCCCATAGGTAAACAGGCCTCTTTTCTCATTCCGAGGAGTGCAGATGGAGGCGGGACCAGACGTGACCATGCTGGGAGCTCAGGGTCTGCCATCCATGCTGGGTGATCTGTCAAAGCTGGAGATGTCCCATCCTACGTGCAAACCCCGTGCAAGGGCAGTGGGGCAGGAGGGAAGGAGCAGACTGGGGAGGGCAGTGGGGTGGATTCACCTCCGAGAGGCAAAGTGGGCAATGGTTAAGAGATGCCACATATCTGCATCCCCATCTCCCCCCAGCCCCAGGCTCCTGGTGCTGTGTGGTGTCTCATGTTGGGGAAGACCCCGTTGGCTGTGGCAAAGCCAGATCAAACCCAGCATCCAAGGGCTGGCTGCACCCCATCCTCCTGTCTATGTGTGACTTTACTTCCCTGCGTGAGCCCTTGTCCTTCAGAATTCACCGCACAGCTTGGGGCACGGGGCAAACAGGCACCGGCTGAAAATAAGAGGATGAGGAAGACCTTCAAGGCCAGGCTGGATGGGGCTTGGAGCAACCTGGTCTGGTGGAGGTGTCCCTGCCCAGGGCAGGGGGTTGGAACTGGATGGTCTTTAAGATCCCTTCCAACCCAAACCATTCCATGATTCTATGATTACCTGTCAGGCCAGCAAGCTGCAGGGTGAGCGTACGAGGCTCACCAGAACAATTCCCACCACCTCTGACCTCCTCAACGAGGCACGAGAGAAACCAAAGAGCAGTTCATCAATTAATGCTCTCTAAAGAGACAGATGGAATTTCTTTAGGTGAAATACATGAGCAGAGAACACAGATTTTCTAGGGAAAAGAATAAGAATTTTTCAGGTTTTACCAGTATTTCTTCCTGTAGTGTTTGGTTACTGTTATAGCCTCACTATTAACCTGCTGAACATCACTAGTTTCAGAAATAAGCATTTTAAGCTTCTGAGAAGGCAATTTCTAACGCCTTAAAGAGCAACTGTGTGTTACACTCTCTTTTGACCAGTGGTGGATGTCTGCAGCCTCGGAAGAAAACACATCCTTCCTGTCTTCCTCCTCCTGCCACCTCCACCTCCTCCCATTCACAACATGCAAACTCCATCTGGACAGGAAGGAGAGATTGCTGCCTGATGCTAATTAACTGGAATTTACTGGGCTAAACGCATGTGGACCAGGCCAGATATTTTTATTTAAAAAGCCAATTACAATGAGCATTTTTGCCTGATTAGAGTTACCAGCCATGCCATCAGTGTGTGCCTCAAAGCGTGCGGAAGCTCGCTGGTTATTCTTAGTCATACAAGAGCCTGTTCATTTTCTGGAATTATTCGACATACGGCTTCATCATCTTGGCACAACTGTTGCCAGGATTCTTGCTATGGCATCTTTTCTCTAAAATTTATTGCTTCCATCCCCTTTCTACACTGCTCTGGAGAAGCCTATAGAAGTATCCTATACGTATCCTGCTGTCCTGCTGCCTCATCCCACTCATTCCTGAACACATCTGGGACAGGAGAGCGGGCCTGGGAGAAGGGAAAAGGAATGAGAGGTTGCAAAGGAGTAGCCTTCATTCTTCAGGATGCTTTTTCAATCTCTCCAGGATACTTTTGGGTCACATAATTAAATTATTTGCTTAGAAAAAAAATTGTGTAATTAGTTTAGGGTGTTAACTTTTAAAACTATTCAGAGAAAGTTTAAAACTAAACTAACCAGAGAACCAGTTTAGAGAGGTAAAGCTGTTACAGTCACAGAAACTTTCACACAGGCTTCCATTAGGTAGTTAATTCGCATCTGGGTACAACTTGTGGTTGGCTAGGAAAGGCTACGGGATCTGGCGATGAAGCTAGCCAGGTAGTCAGGCAGCTAGCCCGGACTAACTTCAGCGCTGTCTGGGCTGTGTTGTTGTCGTAGATCCCAGAATTGCCTGGGTTGGAAGGGACCTTTCAGCCCATCAAGTCCAACCATCAACCCAACACTGACAGAAACCATCACTAACCCATGGCTCTAAGCACTATGGCTGCCCGGCTTTGA
>JAOXNH010000067.1:42438159-42454614 GCA_028566575.1 Bartramia longicauda
CTTTCACAAATCAGAGCAGGCATTTTTTAGGAGAAAAGGGTTTCGAAGCAAGCTGTTTGGGGTGGGGTTTTTTTTTGCTGCTGAAATTCCCCAGGGAAACATTCCTGGACCCAGAAAACCCAGCGGAGCCACCCAGCCACTTGGCAATTCGGGCAGGAAGGGCCCTCTCCAAGGAGAGCCCCGAGACCTGCCCATCATCTTGTCATTTTATTCAGAGTTTGAAAGTCAGTGAGGTTTTTTTTCATCTGAGTTTCTGGTACAAATTACACGCTGTGGTGTGTGTGGCTCTAAACCATGGCATTGGATTGGGATGAATCTCGCCAGAGGGGCTGGTTCTCCATTAGAGGCTCCCACGCAGCCCCAGACGTGGCCCTGCCTGGCAGAAGGATGCTGGAGACCAGCAGCTCCATACACCAGCTGCCCCATCACCTCAGCCTGGGCTCTTCCCACCCTCTCACTGGCCACAGACTTCATCCCTGAGGCCACCCATCCTGTATGTGATCCAATTCCTCCCTTACCCCCAACAGCTGTTAGCCCAGCATCCCTAACAGCAGCAGATTGCCCAGGACTGAGGGCTTCTGGGCTTCGATTGCCTCCGTGGATGGATGGAGGTCCCCAGCCTCTCCCAGTGCTCAACCACCCTCACCATCAGAAAGCGTTTCTCCATCCCTGTCCTCCATGGCACCTTCCTGCTTGAAGAGGTAATCCCTCCGAGAGAGCCCCAGGTCTTCTCCAGGCTCCCTTCCCACTCAAGGGACAGCCACAGAGCCCATCCAGGTGGGACAGCTCTGGGGGAACGCAGTCCCACAGCCCTGAATGGCACCGGCCCCTCTGTACCGTGTTTCGGATGCTGCCGCTCTCCCTGCGAGTACGTGTGACAGGGATGTCCCCAGCGCTGACAGCCAGGAGCCTGTCGGAGCTGCAGATAAAGTTATCATTAGCATCTATTAGCAATAACAAACAATATCAGCTTCGTTCATTGTTGTAGGTTGGGTTATTAGTGCTGGAGAAACAGCTCCCCTAACGCCCTCGGAGCCAGCCGAGATTCATCTGTGTCTCATTAGCGAAGCCTCCCTTCTTTGTTTGTTCAGTTAAAATTAACTCTCCTCCTGGAAAAAAAGAGGAAGGAGTGAAGAACCACCCTCCCGGCCCAGCAAATCCCATCCCGCTCCCGGCCCCGAGGGCTACCGGGTGACACAAGGGATCGATCCCAAACCCGGGGCAGCCCCGTGTGTTTGTGGCTGGATATGGTCCCTGCTCCCACAAACTGCTCTGTTCTCCACAAAAACCCACACCCCATCGTTGCTCTTCAATAAGAGCTGCATCCCGAGAGGCAGAAATGTCCCAGAAAAAGGGGCTGGGGAGCCACAACCCCTCTCTGCCGCTCTTCACTTCCACTGCCTCCCGCAGAAAGCTCCCCCAAAATGTCCCCAGGTCACCTCCCTGTCCCAGTTCTCCTCCTGACACAGATATTTCCTCCCCAGGCATTTCTGCCCCTCGCACCCCACAGCACCCCATGCCCAGGGCCAGCATCCCCAGGTGGCACCAGGACCTGCAGCACCCTGCCTGCACCTCCTGCCTGCACCTCCTGCCTGCACCTCCTGCCTGCAGCTCTGCCGGGGGCCGTCACAGCGAGGGTGACAGCCTGGCTGGGCTGAGGACAAGGGCAGGCTTCCCAGCTGGGTCCCAGCCCCACCATGAGTGACCTCGCCATCCCTCCTGGGAACATGTCCCCAGAGCCTGGCCCTGGGGAGGTGACACTGCTGTGTGACAGCTTGGCTGGCCCCAGGAGGTACCGACACCGGGGCAGGACGTGAGTAATTGGGGTAGGACGGGGCTTTCCCCGGCCGAGCACGCAAACCCAGGGATTTTTGTGTTTGCATTCACATCTACTTAACCCCACAGATCAGTTAATGCTTTTGTAAAGTTACATCTGCTACTCGTCAGGCTCAGCACTTTCATTCGGTTGCCAAAGCCGCTTGGATATTCATAAAACAAGCCAAAAAGAACCCAAAACCCCAGGGCCCAAACACTGTAGGTTTGTCAACCACAAAGAGCCCAAAATAAATCGAATCTGCAGTCATGGACCTGCACAGCACCCTACACCCCTGGGAATGGGGCTGGGGTGCAGAGATCAAGGCTCTGGCAGAGCAGAAAACCCAAACCTGTACCTGGCCAACACGAGGAGAGGTCTCCCTGTAGGCTGGAGATGCCACGCTGTGATTCCAGGGGTGAGCTGGATCCTCCATCCCCAGCTGAGCTGCACGGGGTGCTGGGGAGATGGGGCAGGAAGAACTTTTTCTCTTTGAGCCCATCATCAGCATTGACAGTAAAAAACCAACCCAAATAAGCCCCAAAGCAGTGGGTGAAGGATGAGCCCAGGGGTCCTGTACCCAGATCCTTGCTTAGGTGGGATGAGGAGCCAGACCCAGAGGACGCCCAGGGATGTTCTTCTGAAAGTTATAGGCCAGTGAGGATTCTTTTGTTGGTTTTGTTTTAAAATTTGGTTATAAAATGACTAAGTGGCTTTTTTTTCTTAGCTAGAATATTGTCACAGGATGGGTTTGTGCTCCCAAGAGCCAGACTCTGTCTCCTGTGGTGGCCTGGGGATTGCTGCTTGGCACGGAGCAAGTTATGTGCCCAGCCTCTGGTCCAGCTCACATCTGTACCACGGAGCCAGCACTCAGTTGTTTCAGTGCTCTATCTAGAAAATTAAAATAAATAAAAAACCCACCTCTGCAGGCCTGGTGCAGGGGTAGGACACCAGCATCACCAGGGCTGTGCGAGGTGGAGACTGGAGGGCACTGGTCAGCAGCTGGGAGGCAGCTTTGCCGTTTTTGCTGCAGAGAACATGAAAGTCTTTAAGGCAAGAAGGCTGTTCAACAGACCCACCCGGGGGCAGCCAGCTCGGCCCTGGTTAGCCTTCCAGTCGAGCGACAATGGCAATTGATCCTGCTGGGAGGCTAAAAAATAAAATAAAATCATCATTCTGGAACAACCTGTTTCAGCTGGAGCGGCCCCGTGCCCGTTAGCAGCCGCGGGAAGGCTGGTTTCCCCAGGCAGCCGAGGTGTGATTAGGGATGGCTCTGGCTCTGCCCACAGGGTGGAACGGCTCAGCCTAATTGAGAGAGAAATGCCAGGATTTGGGCAGAAGGAGACTCCGCCGGGGTCCCCAGCGAAGCCACGGGGAGCTGTGATGAGGAGAGATGCGTGAGAAGAGGGGAAAATGTGGGGATTTGGGGTTGGCGTGGCACAGCGTGGCATGGCATGGCATGATGCTGGGCATGGCCAGGGCTCACCAGGTACGGGAGCCCTGCGGCACCGCTAAGGCTTTTACCAATCCTAAGAACCCCTTCAAAGTCTCATTCTGACTAGGGAGGTACAGAGCTCTCTTTCCTCAGAAATATAAAATCTTTTCCCTCTTGCACATGTCGGGGAAGCAGAAGTCCTGGGCTTAAATGGGATGGGCTGTGCCGTTTTGCCACATTATTTAGCTGCGCTGGAAATGAAGGATGAAGGTGATAAAGGGTTTATTTTAGCAGGCAGCAGCCACTAACTGCTCGGTAATGCACCGAGGAAGAGCTCAGCTCCGCCATCCCGTTTCCCATTCCAGTCACGTGCCCCCAAAATTGCAAATGGAGATTTGTTACATTTCATTTGCTCCCATCCCTGGGAAGCCATTTGCGATGAGTTCACGTCTCCCAGGAGGCTCTATTCCAATCAAAGTGAAAAGAGAGGAAAAAAAAAAAAAAAGTAAGTCACGCTAGGGCGGATGACAACGATATCTCAGATGACAATGATATCTCAGTGCCCATCGCTGGGTGCTGACTGGTGCTACACGTTTTAATAACAGCCAGCACATGTGCAGCCGCAAGGCTGAGGCACCACTCCCAGGCTGAGGGATGCTGAGGGATCACGGCCAGGCTGAGGGATGCTGAGGTACCACTGCCAAGTTGAGGGATGCTGAGGCACTGCTCCCAGGCTGAAGGATGCTGAGGTACCGTTCCCAGGCTGAGGGATGCTGGGGCACTGCTGCCAGGCTGAGGGATGCTGAGGTACCACTGCCAGGCTGAAGGATGCTGAGGAACTGCTGGCAGGCTGAGGGATGCTGGAGTACTGCCCCCGGGATCAGGGATGTTGAGGTACCACTGCCAGGCTGAGGGATGCTGGGGCACTGCTGCCAGGCTGAGGGATGCTGAGGCACTGCTCCCGGGATCAGGGATGTTGAGGTACCACTGCCAGGTTGAGGGATGCTGAGGTACCACTGCCAGGCTGAAGGATGCTGAGGAACTGCTGCCAGGCTGAGGGATGCTGAGGTACCACTGCCAGGCTGAGGGATGCTGAGGGATGCTGAGGTACCCCTGCCAGGCTGAGGGATGCTGAGGAACTGCTGCCAGGCTGAAGGATGCTGGTTGACATATCTCAGCCCAGGTCTCTGCCCTGAGCTGGCTCTGGCTGCCAGCTGCTCTGGGATGGGATGGACACCCACCGCCTTGGCTGTTCAGCTTTTCTCTTTCTCCAAGAGTAGCACCCTGAGGCTGGCCCAATAAAACCAGGGCTTTGGTAAATTCGGAGAGGACAGGCTGAGTGGCTGGTTCAACTTAAGCAATTTTAGTTTTATATTGGCCCGTGCTTTACAAACTCTCGTTAACCAAGTGTACACACACAGAGAAACCCAAAGCAGAGATGGCTGGGGCTTGGTCGCCTTTTTTCTTTTTTTTTCCCTAGTTCCCCCTTTTCAAAGAAAATTTTGTTTTCACTTTAGAGCAGTTTTGTGGGCTGTGGTCTGGTGTTATTGATTAGGGCATGTTATTCTGGAGCAGGAAGCTGCCTGACATACTGCCTGCCTGCTGCTAAATTGAAATCTCCTAATCTTTCCAATCCTTTCAAGCACTGGCAAATGAAAAGGCGGCACATTGTGGAAAATCTCTGCTCAAGGGGAAGCAAGGCGAGATCTGCCAGAGCCAGAGCAGGAGCTGCCGTGGGTCAGAGGGGACCCACTGCCTGGTCGGGGAGGCAGGAGAGGGGTTTGCTGCTCCCGGGATGCCCTCACTCGGGGCAAGGGATGTGGGCTGAAGGATTCAACCGAGGTGCATTGAGCCCTCGTTAGCACGACCTTGCCAAGGGCAGGGGCTGATGGTGATGCCAGTGCCTGGGGCTGCCCTCCTGGGGGGTGGCTGGTGGTGGTGGGCTGGAGGAGACCCCCCCTGGGCTGCAGCATAGCTGGCTGTGATGTCCCAGGCTCTGCACAGGAAAGGGGATTTGATTCCTGTTTGTGGCTGCATTTGAAGCTGGGTAGCTGTGTGCCCACCTTTGCTGTAATGTAAAAGGGGCTTCAGCTGGGTTAGCAGAGACCCCCACCCTTCAGCAGGCTTCTTCTCTCAGCTGTGATTAGCGTAGACCACTAATTACGTGCTGAAAGCCTGCTGCTGTGCTGCTCAGAGCTGTCACCATCTACTGAGTCATGACAGCAAGCTAAAGCAAGGCCCGGGTACGAGGGCAATGTGCTTCTTAATTAACCCCATCCCATAATAACAGCAGAACAGGAGGAATGTTCCTGAAAGCAGCAGACCTCCCGCTGTCCCACGGCACACGCTGCTCGCACCCACGCGAGGAGCCGGGTCTCTCCCGGATGCTGATGGGTGTTTGCAGCACCAGGGGAAATGATTCCTGATTTTTCCCCACCAGTGCCATGTCCCTGGGGCTCTGTAGGGACCGGCTGCCCAAATCCGGCAGCATTTGGGGATGGGGATGGGGATGTACCAGCCTGGGGGGAGGAAGGGGCTGCCCCGGGGCACCAGGGCTTTGTGTGGCTCTGGTTAGGGCAGTGCAGGGCCCTTCAGGAACTCCCCTGGACAGTTTACCACCCTCAGTGATAATCAACCTCACCATTTTTATCAGAGCAGAGCAATAATTTGATGTAAGCCCCGTAGTGCTGAGGTTTAGCTGACCGATAACCAAAAGCATCCTTTGCAGAGGTGGGTGCCTTAGGGACACCAGTGCGTACCCAACAAAGGGCCAATTTACATGCACCCGTCTTGGGACAACAACGTGTCCCCAACTCCATGAGAAATCAAGGATGCCATAAAGCTAAAACCTTGTGAACGCTGTAATTAATCCCTACATCTTGCTCCCGGCCTGTACCAGGCCACCCCTGCACCCCATCCAGGGAAGGGCTGCTCAAAACGGGTTGAATTTCTGGCTGTTTGGCAGCATCTTCCCTTCCACTCCTGCAAACTCACCTTCTCCTTCCTGCTCCCAGGTCCATGACCTGCCCTGCATCCCCAGCCCCAAGCGCGTGTCCCCTCTGAGGGGTCCCTGTGCTGGGGCCACCCCGGGGACATGGGGACGCCAGGAAGGGGGAAAAACCAGGAGCTGCCAGGCACGACTTGGCCTGCTTGTATTTTTAGCGTGTGATGCTGGGAAAAGGAGAGCGTGTTCATTAACCTGCACAGCCAGGAATAACAATTGCCTTCCATCAAGGCCTCATGAATAAGTTGCACCATCTGATTTAGTTATTTATATCCTTCCTGCTGGTAAATTAATTAATGTTTCATTTGCAGCACAGGCAGCCTGTAAGGATGCTTCTCCCCGCTTTGAAAGTGGGCATGTCACAATGTCATCTGCTTTAAAAGGTGTTTTTCCTGGGAAGATGGATGGTAAATATGGACCGCTCGCCCGCTGGTGTTGCTGGGTTGCCTCTTGCCATGCCCTGTGCCGTACCGGCAGCGGAGAGGCACGCCGCAGCCAGCCAGGGTCCGGGGGGTATTTCTACACTGCAAAGGGTCGTTTTTATTCTTCCCACTGGATATTAAGCAACCTTCAGGGTGCAAATCGCCATCCTGTTGCTGGGATGGGTTTCTGGACCATCCATCCAGGGAAAGGATGGGGATGATGGGGGCAGCCCAGGGGCCGTGGGAGCTCGGGGTGCAAAAGGAGATGCTTAAAGGAGAAAGAAATAGTTCTATAAAAGCCTTCAAGGAAACGGACCAAAGGGAAGGGGAATTATTACCTTATCACGGGGCAGCAGGCAAACAAGAAGGTGTTGCAAGGAAGGAGTCTGCTGCCAGGAGCCTGCGTGGAGCTGCTGGGATGGGTGAAGGTCTCTGCTGGCTGCGGGGAGGGCTCAGGGCTACCCAGGGGTGGGCAGAGCCACTGACCCACCCCCCCAACAGCATCTGGGTCTGGGCTGGGGGTGCGAGGCCGCCCCCGTGAAGCCAGGGGAGGGGATAAAATGGCTCCTGGGGCCATGGGAGCTGAGGGTACCCCTGCCCAGGAGGATGTGGGGTGGGGGACTCAGCCACAGGCAGGCAGCTCCGGCGGCTCCCTTGACATCTCATCCCGGTGCTGGCTCTGGGATTTCGCACTCCTGCTCTCGACGGCTGCAGTGGGAAATGCCGACGTCGACGCCCGACTCCCCCGGGATGAAGGTAAGAAGCTGGAAAAATAACCCACACTCCCTAGGTCGCAGCAGTGCTCAGGGCTCCCCCCAGCACACGGACTGCTTCCCTTTCCCCTTTCACAGCAACCCCCTGGGGGCTTTATAGGGGATTAAAGCAAAGTTCTTTTGCTGGGGGAGGGCAAGTGCTGGCACCCCCCCTGGCATGGGCCACTCCAAAGCTCCTGGGAGATGCCCCCTTGTCCCACTCTGCCTGTGTCCCTTCCCGTGAGCGTGTCCCCGTGCCCACAGGCAGCAGTGCTCCTCTGCTTTGATTATTTGCTTATGGCATCCTAATACGCCCAATTATTTTTCAAGGCAGGCAGTTGCGGTTCATTTCCTTCGCCATCAGGCAGGGGCTTGTAGGAGATATTCTAATGCCAGCCTTGTTTTAATTTCCTCGAACAGCATGTTTCCTGTGTGCTAAGTACAGATAAGCTTGGGGCCAGCTATGGGATCGCAGGAGATCCCCATCATCCCATGAGAGAAGGTGCCCCAAAGCTTGTCTGGCCAACTGTACCTTCCCTGGCAGTGACCCACACCTCACAGGTCCCCATATGAGGGACCTCAAGTTCAATGTGCTTCCCAAGACGGAGCTGCAACATGTTGATGTGGGCTGGGTTGGGTTTTTTCCCCAAGGAATATCCCTGGTTTTTCCATGCCGTATGCATGGCGTCCCCATCCCCAGAAGCGTTACGCCAGGGAGCCGTGGGCTTGAACTGAGGCAGGTTTGAGATGAGAAACCCTTCAGCAGAGTGACCCCTGCACACATGGAGCCATTGGCATGGGTGGTTTTTGGGAGCAGGGACCCTGCTGTAACACCGTGGGCAGCCTCGACTCTGACCAGTGAGGGGAACTCCCTGGAGACCTTCACAAACCTCTCCAGCCCTTCTTTGTCCTACATCCATGAAACCAGCAGCAAACCCAGAAATGAAGAATATTGGTGAGAACCAGAATGGCAAACCCAAATCTCGATTTTGGGGGGTTTTTTGGCTCTAAACTCTGTAATTTGGGCCGCCAAGTCT
This sequence comes from Bartramia longicauda, assembly GCA_028566575.1. NCBI lineage: Eukaryota > Metazoa > Chordata > Aves > Charadriiformes > Scolopacidae > Bartramia > Bartramia longicauda. The sequence continues at coordinate 42,446,623 of JAOXNH010000067.1, forward strand.
GACTCATGATGATTGTCCACGACAGAAACTGGAGTTGTGCTCTCCCCAGCAGTGGTGTCATCCTGGGGTGGGCTTTCCTTTGGCCCCTCATTTTTTGGGTGCTTCAAAGAAGGTGATCGGTGACCTCAATCCATCCTCCCCTCCAAACATCACACAGATAACAAAGATATTCCTCTCTGGGCCTTCCTTTCTCACCTCAAACCTCTCCTCTATACCAGAAGGATGGTCCCAGCCCTTCCCCTGCCAAACCCGGGAACGTCCAGTTTCAAGCCCTGGTTTTGTCCATTTGTTTTCTGGATGGTGTTGTCCGTGGGTCTGTCTGTGCCGAGGTGGGGATGCTCAGCTCTTGGCCCCCGTAAACTGTGGCAATAAAGCATGTGCTAGAGAGATGTCACTGGCAGCACTGTTAATGCGTGAGCCTAATGAATATGAATGGTCTCTTCATAAATGTAGCTTTGTGTCATTAAATTCCTTCACACCTCACTGCCCGTGGAAAGGTTACTCAGAATTAAATGTAAATCACATATTTACTGGTACGAAACAGATCAGCGTGTCGAGTTTTTTAAGAAACATATAATTTAATAATGGTGCAATCTCCCCCTAGCAAGGCTTGGGTGAGGGCGTCACGGCGGTCGCTCACTCGGGGTCTCTGTGGAAGGTGATACAGATCTCACACGAGGGGCAATTTACACCGTTTTCTTTCCAAAACAGGAGACTTCAGTTCTTAATCATGTCAGTGGCCCAGAAATGAAAGGAGTTATTTCACCCGTGCCACGCCGCGTAATTAAAAGATTAAGGAACGGCTTCTGTTGTGTTATAAATTAAGGGGCTGGGGCTGGCTGGGGAGGGGAGCAGCAGGGTCAGGACCACCACGGCCGGGAGCACTGGTCCCCGCTGCTGCCAGAAGGGTGACCACCCCCTACCCCCCCAAATTACACCCATCAGCATCCCCAGCCCTCGCTCAGGATGTACTCCAGAGATGATGGCACACGGTTCCACCGAGTAACACGGAAATAAGGCATACTTTATGTTGTTGTTTGCTGTAAAAGCATAGGATTGTGCCCAATTTTCACACGGAGCCCGTGCAGCGTTTGACCCCCCCAGCCCTCAGTAGGATGCTTTGGGTGGTGCAGATGCCCCTCTGCCCCCCCAGCCCCTGCACTGGGAGCGACGCTTGCCGGCGCAGACGGCTTAGCCCATGGATCAGGAAAAAGCAGGCCATTTTTAAGAAGCTCTGAAGAGCCATCCCAGCTGCCCGCCAGTAAAGCCCCCTAACAGACTGCTTTAAACAGCACTAGCACGTATTAGCTTGTAAGGGAGAGCTGATTAGTAATTAAATGGCTTTTAAAAATAAAACCATTAAGACTAATCCCATCAAAATTGGAGCTTCATCCAAGCAACTCTTATTAATTATTGTCCCATCTTGCAGTTTCCAAAGGCTGGGTTGTCATCAGCTCTGTGAATAAATACACATATTCTATGGAATTCTCTCTGGGATGGGTCTGTTTCCCCCTGCCCATCGTTTGAAGGTGAGATCCTCATCCCCTCCTGGTATGTGCATCCCTGCCTCAGGGTTGCTGCCGGCAGCGCTGTCCCGATGGCCAGGAATGCAGCTAGGGATGCAGCCTGGGATACAGCCAAGGATGCGGCCAGGGATGCGGCCGGGGATGCGGCTGCAGCCATGGGCTTTGGTGGGAGCCTGGGGCAGCTTTCCCGAGCTGATAAACCAGGGGCTGAGCCCTGGCTAATCCCCCTGGAGCAGCTAGCCACTCTCTGCAGCGAAGGGAGGTGCAGGTTTCAGCCACAGCACATTGTTATTTCCCTCAAAGTATCAATAATTTCAGGGTTAAAAAAACAAAAGCCTTTTTTTTTTTGCTTGTTTGTATTTTTCCCCTCATCAATACTGGGGCCAGGCAGGCCACTTCCAGACAGTCCCCGGGGCCTACTCAGCTATTAAAGATAGAAATTATATCTTCATAACCCAGGATATTGCTGCTCGCTTATTTATGACTTGCTCCATTTCAAGAATATTTATTCTAGACAGGGAGCCTGATAATTTTCATCCAATCTACTTCTCATAGCTCAGGGCAAAAGAATGGAACAGCTCAATTGAAAGAGCACTTTCCCATTATTGCCAGGTAAGGGCAGAGCGAGCTGATCTCATTTCTGCCCTTGCCTCGCCAGCACCACTGGATTCAGCTCCTTCTTTTTTTTTTTTTTTCCCCTTTCTTTTTCTTTTCTATTTTTTTCTTTTTTAATTCATGGAGGAATGGCAGCCCACACAACCACTTAAAGGAAGTACTGCATAAATCCCAGTGCAGTAATTACCCATTTGGAAACATGACGCTTTATAGGAGAAAAGGCAGCGTGCCAGGATGCTCAGCACGCTACTCCTACTCCAGCTGAAATCCTCCCAGGGCTTGTAGGCAACGGTTAGCGTCTGCAGTCACAGGCTAATAAAACTAAGCCATTACAGCTGGGGCAGGAGAGCTGCAGCCCACAAAGCAGGGAGCTCCCGAGGTGGGAAAAAGCCGTTCACGGGTTACGGAGCGGAGGGAGGAACCAAAGGACCTGCGGCCGCGTGGGAAACACAGTGGCACTGCCCATCCTGGCTGGGTTTGCATCCGAACTGGCACAAGCTGGGGCTGCCTGGGGTCCCAGGGAGCTGTGGGGACCCAGGGCCACCCCTGAGCGATGTCCCCTAAAACCCAGCACCCACCTCCCTCCATCCCACTCCGGCCGGGGAGCACCTTCCTCCACCTGCGCTCCTGCCCGCCGTGCACCTTAAATGTCAGAGGCAATGAAGTGTTGAAAAGGCTTTATTGCTTTTTGTGAAGCCGATTAGGAATATCTTCTGCTAGGTAAAGAGTAATATTGCAATATGAAGGATGGAGGAAGTTGAAGGCAGCCCTGTGTGAATTCCCCACAGAAACCTCTGTTCTCGCAGCCAGAACAGTTATCAAAAAGACAATTTAAGCAGCATTGTGCTCTAACTAGCTGGAGGACAGGGGAGCCGGCCCTGTACAGTAATCTTCCAGCCTGTAGTAAATGAAATTGCAAAAAAATCAGCTTTCCTTCCTGATCTGCAGGGGGTGAAGATGCCAGAAGGAAAGGGTTTGGGTTTTTTTATAACCATTAGCTCAACCCAGCTCTCCCTGCCAACGGCCTGAGCTGCCACGGGGCCGGGCGGCCGCCACGCGAGGATGAAGGCAGCTCAGCATCCTCCCTCCTGCTCTCTGCGGCTCGGCCACGGCTCTTCCCAAGCACCATCCCCTGGGAGAGGATGGAATAAACCCACAGTGTTTGGTCTCTGCGGCTCCTGCCAACACTACCCATCCGAAAAAACCCAACTGGGTATAAAATGGAGAACCCTGTCTCTATTGAAATGAAGGTTGATGCAGCCATGAGATACCAGGTTCAATGACCAAAGGGGTTTCTCGTGAGTGTGATGCCAGGTGAGACCGGAGAGGTTGTTATGGACTGGGGTATTTCTGGGAACAGTGGTTTTGGAAAGCCACCGGGCACCGTGGGCTGAAAGTTACCTTTGAAGATCTCCATTGCTGTGGGGAGAAAGGTCTGCTTCCACGGGGCTGTCCCTGCCTTGCCAGCACGAAGCATCACACCCCGCCACTCACTGCAGGACCTGCGATCGACCCCCTCCTGGTCTCCTCCATAGAACGTGCTGGAAAACAGTGCAGAAAATGGTGCTGGAAAACCAAGGCAGGTTAATGACTCTGGCAGCCAGGGAGGACCTAAGGAAGCATGTGCCAGTCCTCGCTGTTAATGATATTTATTTATGGAGCACCCTGAGTTCACCCCGTGTTTTGGAACAGCAGCACGACGGCCAAATCCAGCCCCTGGTGGGGACTGTGGGAAGCAGAGAGCCATTTCCACCGGCTTTGATGGGAGCTGGACCGAGTCCTGCGGCTCTGATGACATCCCCGTGAATTTACAGCAAATCCTGCCATTAGAAAAATGATAGCTTCCCAACTTGAAATTACTTACAGGCGCGTCGGGGGGGAAAATTCCCTCTAGTTAGTCCTCGGTCAGGCAAAATTGAAAAGAAATTTCTCCAGCTGAAATCCCCAGCCCGCCCACGGGACCTGCTGCCCCCGAGCCACACCACGGCAGCCCCTGGAGTGCTCTGTTATTTGCCACCCAAGAAACCAGGGCAGGTTGAAACCCGGGTCTGGCAGCCCTGGTTCAGTCCTGGCACTCTCCGAAACATCAGGGCTGAGCATGGGGACAACGGGATGATGTGGGTGCTGGCTGTCCGTCTGTCCATCCCAGGGCCACCACCAGCCCAATTGCACAACCAGGAGAAGGCTTTTAATGGCAATTATTCCATCGGAGCTATTAACTAGTCAACCAGAGCAAGGTTTATGACAATTAGTGCCTCTCCAGCAGCCAGGCACCCCCCGCAGCCTTTTCCCCAGCTACCAGCTGGGGGGAGCTGTGCATCCCTCCGAGCATCCCTCTTTTTTGCAGGGAGAAGCCCCAGGGAATCACAGACTGGCAACAGCTCTGGATGGCGAGTACCGGGGGAGCTTCTCAGTTTCTGTAGCCCTCTGGCCAGCAAGAAGCCACGGCTGTTTTCCAGCCCTTAACGAAGGTGAGGGACACAGTTTACAGGTTTTGCCCAAATTTGCAGGTTCTGCCTGAATTCGCAGGCCCCTCCTCGGGCCAAACCGCACGGTCCCTGCTGCATCCTTTAAAATGCAGAGTTTGGCTTCAAAGGGCCATTTCTCTGGATCCGATGCAAGAAAATTCCCTCCGTCTGAGGCAGCTCCACAATTTGGGACACAAACTGCTCCCCGGACCGCTGTGCTCTGGAACCATGCATGGCTCGGGCTGCTTTGTTTTCCTTTTTTTCCTGCCTGTTTGGAGAGAGTGGAGAGCAGAGCCATCCATTACTGCTCGGCAGCCCCGGGGAAGGCTCACGGCCCCGGCAGCAGGTTGTGCCTCACCTGGTTCCCTCCCCGCTCCCCCCCTGTGCCGGTGATTTACTGACAAGGATGATTATCACAGACGGGCGCGGATGGGCCGTTTATCCTCAACCTGCTGCCGTGGCTGCGCAGATCCGCTGCTCAGCTCAGCCCAGCTCGCTGGCTCAGACCCTTCAGGATGCGGCGGAAATCTCCTGGCCCAGCTAAATCTCCACCAAAAAGCCTCCTGCATCCCTGGAGATGCAGCGTTCCGGTCCCCCCGCCGCCCCCAGCACAGCCCCAGGCTCTGGCCATGGGCAAGGGGCACTTCTCCCCTCTAACCTCCCCTTCCTTGAAAAAATAACATCCCGTCCTCAAGGAGAGCAAAGGGGAATAACTCTTTAATCACCCCTGTGCTGAACACCCGTGGTGTGACAGTGCACTGGACCATCTGCACTCCAGAAAGAGGCCTTTTGGTTTTTCCAGAGGTTTTCTCCTGTAAGAGATCAGTCAGAAGCATCTCTTAAAAGCGATGGCGACTGCTTTGGTTTGTGCCTCTTTAGGGAAAGTTGGGAAAGGGTATTTGTTTTCCCACCAGCCAGCAGAAACCTTTGTCTCTGCTTGCTCTCTGTTCCCAGAGCTTTCCCAGGATGGCCAAGCCCGCGCTGACGCTGCCGGGCAGTTTCTGAGCCCGGGCAGCAGATTCGCTCCCGCCTCCTCCGAAGGGAAAGCTCATTATATTGTTGATCCAGGCATCCTTTATCCAGAATCTCACATTCTTATTAGAGGCGTCAATTAAAACAATAGCAGATCAAAGCGCTGCGAAGCATCTCATTTTGGATGATGCCTCCTCCTCTCCACGGCCGGGCTTTTGTTGTCGTTCCTTTGAAGGCACCAGCGTCGTTATTGCGCCAGCATCATCCCGGGGCAAGATGGGCACCAGGAGCATCCCCGCCTCTCTTTCCAGCTGAAGGAGCCCAACGCAAGGGCACAAGGGTGACCTGTTCCCATCCACGCTCTGGGAAAAGCATTCCCTTCCTCCAGGCAGGTGGATGTTTCCCAGGGGCCGCCTGGGCTGAGCCGTCTCTTCCCCCCTGCCTCCAGTGGCTCACGCTGTGACAACTCCTCTCCGCGGCTCCCAGCACGGCCGAGCGCCTGGTCCCGCACGGCCGGTTTAACAGCCGCCCTGATGGACTCCCTCCTCGTCCTTGACCGGCAATTAGCAAGGGCCTGGTGTGATGGGCATCTCCTCTGAATCCTCTGCAGGCTCTTCCAGCTGCTGCTTATTAACGTCTGGGAGCGCAGCTAAAGCAGAGGGCAGCCTGACCCGGGGAAACCGGCAAGCTTTTATTAGCGCTGCAGATAATTACATTTAATAAGGACACTAGCTTTTCCCACACCAGATAGCTGAACCATCAATCTTCCCTTTAATAATAAAACCCTCTCCAACTCATTTACATTCATTGTTCCTTTTGCAACACAACATTACCCACCTTTTATCACCCCGGGATCTCACGCCGTGTGTCGCAGGCGCTGCTGGCACCGCAGTGTGGCCACAGGGATGCTGGTGGCCTTGGCCGAGCACATTCCCAATCCCGAGCCGGGGGCGGTGGGGTGGGCTCACAGCCGTTTGCCCAGGGAAGCCACAACCACCTGAACCACACGTATCTTGCAAAACTTGACAGTAACTCTGTGGTTTGTGGACTCCAGAGCAATTACTCACCTGGTGTGAACCCGCACCACAAGGGTTGCGCCTTCCGAGCCGGGTCTTTACACCGGGACAGGGAGGAATGCTTACGAGCAGGTACCAGGCAGAACTGACACCATTTTTAGAACCAGAAGTAAATGTGTTTTGTGTGTGTGTGTGTTGGGAAGCACAGCATCTCTCAGGAGATTGGAAAAATAATGTATAAATGAATAACAGCGCAGCAAACATTCATCTTCAAAGCTGAAATTGGAGAGGAAAGCTGAGGGTATTATAAATCCTATTTTGCCGCTACTCTGCTGTTATTTGGTTTTGCCAGCTCACACCAGGACACGTATTTCAGTGCAGTTTTTCCCCCCACCCCAGAGCCCCTTGCTGCACCGGTGCCTCCCACATCTGCCACCAAGGGTGGGCAGCAGCCCCCAGCCATGGGACACAGTGGTGGCAGAGGACACAGCTCTGGCTGCCCTTGAAATGTCTTCTCCTGGCCTGGAATGCTGGAAAACACCCATCTTCTGGGTGCAGGAGGGGTGCTGGGCAGGCGTGGGGCTGAGGGGGCTTCTCCCACCCTTCCCACAGGGTGATGAAGAGGGAACAGCATCACGCCGAGACCTGCAGAGCTTGGTGGGGACTTCAGGGGACCGTGGCCCCCCCACCGGTGCAGCTCAAGCGCAGGATGGTCTAGCGAGATGCTGATTTGTGGCAGAAAAGGGGAATCAAAGAGACTTGAAAGCTGCACCTTTCGTCCCACCCTGCGATCCCATCTGGCCATCCCCGCGTGCCCAGACCATCCTCTCGCTGTCCCCGGGCCAGCAGCCATGGCCAAGTGGCTGGTGCCAAAAGCCAGCATGGGAATGACATCATTCCTGACGGGATGGCAGCGCCGGGGGGAGATGGTCACCTGGCAGGAGGAGCCTGGAGTGCCTGGGATACTGGGTGATGCTGCTCGGGACCTCCTGGGACACAGGGTGATGCTGCTCAGGACCTCCTGCTGCTGGATGAGCAGATCCCTCATCAAGCACTACCTGGCCGTGCCCATCGCCTGCGTGCTCTGGCGTGTTCCAACGTGCCGGTGAGCGCAGGCAGCGCAGGCAGGAGCCGCAGGCAGCGGGGGGCAGCCAGCCCCCCCTGCATGATCTCCACTGGGAAGGGGCCAGCAGCCCCCCACCGTGTTTAGTCTGGGCTCAGGGCTTATTATCAGCTCAGCCCCATCCCCGGCGGCTCGGCACACCGCTCCCCACGCACCTCCTCTAATCTTCTCTGATTCCACATCCCCGGGATGAAGCAATAGGCCATCCATCAAGTGCCGGTGTTTAGAGAGAGGGGGGGGATCTGCTGGGCCCCAGGTTTAATTAGGAGCCT
>JAOXNH010000067.1:42474246-42487591 GCA_028566575.1 Bartramia longicauda
GGTTGCCCAGAGAAGCTGTGGCTGCCCCATCCCTGGAGGGGTTCAAGGCCAGGTTGGAGGGGGCTTGGAGCAACCTCATCCAGTTGAAGATGTCCCTGCCCAGGGCAGGGGGTTAGAACTAGACAATCTTTAAGGTCCTTTCCCACCAAACTATTCCATAATTCTATGATTCTGCAGCTGCATCTCAGCAAAAGGAGCCCGGCTGCTGCCCCGGGCTCTGCCCCGACGCGGTGATGGTCACGCTACACAGGATGGGGCACCGTACGCTTGGCAGACACACGTGCAGACACACGTGCACACACGTGTCTGTGCTGCAGGGAGCGGGCAGAGCAGCCTCCACAGACCCCCATCATCCCAGGGAGGTGTTGGAACGTAACCTCTGCTGCACTGAGACCCTGCCTGCTGTCACTCTGCTGTCACTCTGCTGTCACTCTGCTGTCACACCCCTTATGCCGGGAGAGAGAAACCACCATTTCCATTGCTTTAAAATGCACTTAATAAACCAGAAAGCAGCGAACAGCAAGTACTAAATGTGAACTCGAGGACCTTGAGTTTGGTGTTGATCTTGGTACCCCATAGCCAGGCTCTAGCAAAACACCCCGACTCCTCTTTCCATTACCTCTTCCCATTCCCAGTACGGATCTTCACCCTCTCCTTGCATACAGGGGGAGGAAGGAAACCCCAAGGAAAGGCTGGGAGCTGGCAGAGGTCGGACCTAAAGCCAGTGTCCTCCTGACCAGCACTGGGTGTCCACCACCAACCATCCCAGGGCAGCAGGAGACATGGACTGCCCCAGAGAGACGTTTCAGTGCGGGTGGAGAAAGAGCTAAAAGTAGAAGAGGAAAAATCTCCTCTGCCTGGCCCTGGGGATGGGGCTTCACGTTGTAAGCGCAGGACAAAGCACTCTTGATATTAGGTCTGCCAGAGGATTTGAATAGGATTGGCCTGGGCTAACAAACTGTGATCAAAGCTAATCTCTGATTAGCTATAGTGAGGAGATTTAATTTAGTTTAAAGCCTTACCTGAAATGCAGAACTGGGTATTATTGCATATCTGACTGAGGCTGCTGTTGTAAAGCTGAAGTATTTATAGTAGAATTAAAACCTCTCTGAAAGCAATCATCCGAGGAAGCAGCAAAATTGATTGCAGCGCTACTGGTTCCAAACATTCAGAAATCATGAGTCAGTCCCCAAAATGTCACGAGATTTTAAAATGTAATATATTTTGTCTTATTTTTATTTAGTTTGAGAGACTAGTGTTCATTTTTTTAAAGCCATGAAGGTTGAAACCTGACTCTCTTCTAAGGAAAGGGAGATTTCCACCTCACACCATTCCAGGAGCTGGAGGTTTAACAAAAGCCACTAATTATTTTGCGGCTCCGGTGCGAGGGGCCGAGGTGGTGGAGGCCAGCCACAGCCCTTGAACCCCACAGGAGATCCCGGGCGGAGGCTGATGCCCTGCAAAGCGGCCGAGTCTTAGGAACAGCTCCTGGTTTGATGCCCACAGTGCCTTTGCCGGTGGTTCCAGGGATCTTCCTGAAGAACCACAACTCAGGAGAGAGTTTTCCCACAACTCGGAGAGCCTGCCCCAGCAGCGAGGGCTGGTGCAGAGCTCAGGGCAGACCCTGGCTCCGGAGCAGGCACAGATCCTGCCCCTGCCTCCTCCGGCTCCTGCTGGGAGCATCTCATCCCAGGGAGCCCTTTCCCAGGAGCTGGCCCAGCCCTGAGCTCCCCTCTCGCTCCCGTCCCTCCCGCCAGGCTGGGGCAGGGATGCTGGAGGGACACACATGGCACTATGGCAAGTGGGTCTGGACCTGGCCACCCTCCCGTGCATGGGCTGGGCTGCAGCCAGGGCTGGGGAGGGCTGTTTCCCCACCGGACTTCTCCCGATCCTCCAGCTCCTCCAGACACAGCTCCTCCTGCTTCTGCCCCCTCAGGCTCCTCGGCTCCCGACAACGACAAACCTCTCCCACATCTCCCTCTCTCTTCCAGGCCGTGACACTTTTGTCTGTAGGGCATGAAGAAGTGATGCTGACACAGTGGCAGAGAATCCCAGATGGGAGCGTGCCATCCAGCCTGACTGCTGGAGCCCCGGGCTTGACCTTGGCGGGGAGGTGGGGAGCGCTGACGGCTCCCCGTGCCAGCACCCCTCCGAGCCGTGCCTTCCCGAAGATGACAAGGATGGGTAACCCTTGAAGAGCTTTCCTACAGACAGCAGCCTTTGGAGTCAGCCAGGTGCAGTGCCCAGGACCCCACTGCCTTTGTGGGGAGAGCCGGGGGTCCGTGGGGCTTCCCACAGCCCAGAGCCCACAGCGAGTCCCTCGTGCCAGCCAGGGCAGCACACGGGGCAGGACCCCCACCCCAGCAACAGCAGAAATTTCCTCTGAAGTAGGCTGGTAACCCCGAGGTTTGTCTCCTCACTGCTCTGTCCTGTGTATTTCAGGCACCCAGTGGCTTTCTGGGTCAGCCCAGCTGGGCTGGGAGGGGATCCTGGGGTGCTGGAAAAGCAGGGAGGGGGTGACTGCTGGAAAAGCATATCTCTGCAAGCATCATTTCCTTGGGAAAGCAGAGTAAAGGGGAAAAATAACCGTAAGCTAACTAATTCCTATTAGAAATGAGCTTCCCTCGCTCTCCTCATCTCCTGCGAGCGTTCTTGATTAGCTAATAAATGATTAATCGTGCCAAGAAAAGCTGGCTCCTCCGTTTCCTGCTTTCATCCACCAGCTGCCTCCAGGGGATTTCAAATGTCACGGGCAGATGAAACGGCCTCCCCAGGACCCCCCGAGCCCCTCACCAGCCGAGACCCCCCGGGAGGAGATGCTGCAGCCCAGCTCAGGAGCCCATCCCTCCCCCTGCACCTTCATCCTCCACCCGAACACCTGCAAGTGCATCCTCTGCCTCCCCTAAACGCTCTGTAATTTACCTAAGAGGAAGCCACACGCATTGATGCCACAGAAACCAGCAGGCACGTCTCTGGAATCCGTCGCTCCTGACAAGTACTCTATTTTAATGCTCCTAACAGCAATTTTTATTCTAACAGTATGTGAAGGCACTTAGATTTCTATGCAGTTTTTACTTTTTAATCTCATATACTTCTTGCTGGTGTCAAAGTGTCACCATTTAATAGTCTTACTGCAAAAAAAAGAGTGTTTCAGATCTTGTTCTATAGTCCACATTGTGAATACATTAGAGAACCTCTGAATGATTTAAGAGGGATTTTTATACCTCTGAACATGGAGGGAAGGCTAACGTGGGAGTGCACGAGGGGCCCAGCCTCGTCGCTAGTGCTAAAAAGCTGGGCAGTGTTTTCTGCTCCAGGCTCCCCCGAGGCAGTGGGGTTTCAGGAGGGGGAAAAAAGCTGCTGGCACCTCCTCCTCCTCCCCCAGAAACCCCCGCAGATGCCGCCTGGCACGGGGCACGCCAATTTAACTCTCCCAAAGCGATTTTTCCCCTGATGAGTATTTCATTTCACGGGCACTTAACACCGGGAAAGCTGATACCCGGTGCCGGAGGTGCCGGTGCAGCAAGGAGAGCAGGCTCTGCCTGTGAAGCAAGGCCAGTTGCTATCGGAGTGTCCCCAGGTAACAGGCAGGACAATTCCCCGTGGATAACGGGATGTCCCCAGCAGCCTTGGGCAGGCGCAGGCATAGGATGCTCAGCCTCACCCGTTTCTGGCCGGCGTTGGCTCCATCGCTGCCGGAGCAACGATCCCCACAGCATTTCACCCCTCAGCCCTTCCTGCCCAGCAGCCCCCTTCCCCTCCCAGTTCCCAGGGGGTGGGAGGGGGGCAGACATCTCGGGGTGCTTTAAAAGAGGCTCCCAAGGCACCTCTGATAATGAGAACAGGAGACGGCAACATGGTTTCTGGGAGATCAAAGCGCTCCCTCCCCAGCCGTACATGCCCTCAGCAATATAATCATCCTGACAACCCCATCAATATGTATTCCAGCTCCACCAATTCCACCCAATTAGTTCACTAATCTCTCCCCGCCCAGGCACCGTGCGATGGCTGGGCCATGGAGCAGCCTCCGCCACGCTCCCGCCACTGCGGGGACAGGGCTGGGGATGCCGGGGAGCCAGGCACCATCATTATTATTATTATTACTATTATATTACTATTATTGTTACTGCTGTTATTATTTGGGGTATTAGTAAAGATCATTTGCAGCCCATTTGCTCACCTCGGTGGGATTCTGTACAGAAGTTGCTGAGGGCTGACGTGCTCAGTGGGACTCTGACTCTGGGGATTTTTCATATCAATTCAGGCCTCACCCAGGTTTTTGCCCCCTCTCCCTCTGGACACATGGATAAGAGTTTCAGGTGTTGCCCACCGGCACGGGTCAGACCCAGCAGCACTGATGGATGCTCTGGGCCAGCGCAGCACCCAGATGGGGTGTCCCAGACAGCAATTCCCAGCTTTCCGTGGTCTCCACCCTGGGATGTGGGGGGCTGAACCCCAAGTGCAGGGCAAAGCCTAGGGAGCAGGGAGCCCCCAGTACCTGCCTGCTGGCTGAGTGGGGCTACCAGAGTGTCACCAAGCACTTTCCTGCCACCAAGGGCTGTGCTTGGGAGAAACACAGCCCAGACCCCATGTCCCACCACCAGCACCCCCGGGTGACTCCATGGCAGTGGCAGGTGAAGGCTTTCTCCTCTTCCTCACCGTCCTCCTTCTTCCCCCAGAGCCCCAAGGGACCGCACACTGCCCTTGATCCCCATCCAAGGCACTGATGCTCTCGCTGGGCTCCGTCCTCCTCCTGCTTCGGAGCAAGGGTTGTCACCCCGGGGTCTGGAGCACTAATTGTGGAAAGAAAAGAGAGGCAGAAGAAAGCCCTCTCCTTCAGCCAGGGGATTTACACGGCATCGTTTGCTACAGGTTGGCTTTGGCTGCCATAATGATCCAGCTCCTGAGATTACCTGTCAAGCCTCTGTGAATTTTAACTAAAAGGTAAAAGGGTTTAACTGGAAGACGACACCTCTGTGCATACAGAAACAGCTCCGCTCCCGCTTTCCTACAGAGGCAGGTACGCTCCAGACCCCGGCCCGACGCTGAGCAAAGCTACAAATCAAGGGCCAGACATGATTGCAAACATATTCCTCGCTCTCTCCTTTCTTCTGCTACAAAGGAGATTGGAGGCACACATGGGCTTTGCTTACATCTCATTTCAAACAAAATATACAGGCATAAATAACGCCGGCTGGCAGCTCGCAGGCTTCCCGACGGCGCTGCGGAGGAAGATGCCTGATTAGCAGCACTTCTGCAGCGACAGCCCCTCCGCTGCTGTGGGGGGTGACGGCCCCCCGGGGCGAGGGGACAGCCCACGTGGGGGGGACGGTGCTCCCCAGGGTGACCCCAGGGCTCTGCTGCCGTCGCCCCGTCCCCAAGGCTCAGGGATGGCCAAGCTCCAAAAGGAGGGTGAGGAGCAGTGCCAGTGCTGGGATCGTCCGGTCTGGGGAGAGGGGTTGCCCCTTCCAACAACACTTCCTCCGGCTCAAATCCCTCTGGAAAACGCTGGGTCTGTGTTTTTAACGTGCAAGGCACAGAAATCTGTACCTGTAGGAATCTGCACCCAAAATCTAGTTTAAAAAGAAGGAAAATATCTTCTAGGCCCAATGAGGAGTGCCCGGTACGTTGCCTACGCCTTTTTCCATCGCCAAAACTTGGCAATTTCATTGAAAACCAGCAGCGTTTTCAAAAACCAAACCCAGGCAGAGCATCCAAGGCAAGTGGTAGCACAACTAGAGCAGGCTGGCAAATATTTTACAGTGTTATTACATATAAAAAACTGTGATAAAAGATCCTGAGTTCCCCAAGTGGGTTGCACTGCGTGGGTGAAGCAAGTGCAGCTGGAAAAGCTGCCTCGGAGCTCGCAGCCAGCCTTGGCTTTGGGTTTGATTTCATCCCTTTTCTAAAAGCTGTTGTAACCCCCCCATCGGAGCGGTCATCGCCAACAGGGACACGGGGAACACAACGTCCACGTTGTGGTGGCTTTAATTATTTCCAGAATTGATGTCTTCTCAGCTGGAGTGGTTTTATTTTAACAACAGGCTTTAGAGCACCCTGATGTCCTGCCCACCTGAAGGGATACATGTAGCACCAAGGCACCGGGGCCGCCGCAGCGGGAGAGAGCCAGGACCATGGGAACCCCCCGCAACGGGAGCTGCTGCCCTGAGGGAGAGTTTTCCATAGGGAAATATCCAAAGGCCAGACAGGGCTGCTTCCCAGCAAAGCCAGCACTGTGCATCCCTTACTGGGGACAACTCTGGGGTCAGGAGCGATCACAAACCACTGCAGAGGCAAAGAGAAAGCCCTTTTCCCTCTAAACACACTCCAGGGAAGAGATATATTATTTCAGCTGGAGTTGTCCCAAAACTTAAATAATGGCAGCCCAAGGCGAATGCTGAGCCTGGACTGTCCGGCTTTGGAGAACAATAATAAAGGGAAGGCAGGGTCAGGCGGTGAATGGTGCTGGTGGCCCCAGCCCGGCTCACGCTGCCCGAGAGCCCTTGGGAGCCCCAGCCCTCGGGCTACTGGGTACCGGGGGGTGGTTGCCACAGGACCGAGCGGTTGGCGATGGTGGGCGCCTGCGTGGCCAGCTCCAGCGAAGCGGGTTATCGAGCGTGACGGAGATGGGGGGAAGGAGCCACCAGCCCCGGGCTCCTCTCCCCAGCGCTGCTCACCCCGGGGTGGAGAAGCGCATTTGCATCTCCCTCTATTAATGCAGGCACCCAGCTGGAAGATGTAGATGCCTTTTTAATGCACCTACGTTTGAAGCCCGCATACATAGCCGCTCTATTACATGTATAACCTTACACACATGTAGGCACAGAGAAACAGTGATTTATGCAGCGGTATTCCATATGCCGAGGCCCGGGATCCCGGTGCACAGTGGGCAGCGATTTCGGTTTTCCAGAGCTATTTATTTGCGTAGCAGCGGCTGCAGATGATTAATGGAGAGCGCTGCGGTCAGGGCGAGCCCGCTGCTGAAATACGGCCTGGCTTCCAGAAGCCGCCGCCGCTGCATTAATTATTAACTCCGTACAGGAGATTTGCCACTCTCCCAGCACCAGACGCTAAAAGAGTTTCCTACATAAAAGAGCATTAAGTGAAAGCCCGGGTAAAGCCGGTCGCTCGGCAAAGCGACGTCCCGCTTTCAAGACCTATTGCTCGGCAGGAAAATTTACAATCCTTTAATTCCATTTACAAGGCGGCAACACAAAAGGGAGCTGGAGACGGAGGCTGGAAGCTGAGAGACCGAAGGGGAAGAATAAAATAAACAGGAGTCCAAGGGAGCCAGGATCAGCCCCCCCCCCCGCTCTGAAATTCAGCCGCTCATTAAATTCCAGCTGGGATTAGAGGCAGGAAAGCACCGGGTAAAGATTTGGCTGTTGTACAATGGGAGGTATATTAAGTTATATAGGTTCCATCTTGTCCCTATTCATGACTAACTGCGTTGTATATATCCCAGCAGCTAAGCGTAATTTGCTTATAAATAATTGACTTCTTGGCGATTAAAATCTCTTGAGGGTCTCTGGGTTTATTCACAACAAGCCGCCTCGGCCTGCCGTGCAAATTAGGCCTTTCAAACCTGTCTCATCTCCAACAGAAATGTTATGAAGAGTGATTTTTTTATCCCCCGTAATAACCTTCAACTAACCTTTAAACTGAAGTGAATAATTTAAATCTTATTTTCATATCAATGGGGGAGTCAAGCCAAGCAATTATCTTTTATCTGTATACTCTGTCGTCAGAGCAAGGCATAATAAAGTTTTCCCAAGTGGGCAGAGCGAAGCAGCGAGAGGAGGAGAGAGCGGGAGCGCGATGGGATCTGAAGACATTAATGCAAGGATGAATTATTCAGTAATGAGTACAAGATCTGCCATAAAGGATCCGCCAGCGCCCGCTGCACGCCACAAATTGCCGGGTGGGGGGGGTGCAATTAGTGCCGGCGCGGGCACAGCCCTGCCCGGTGGGTGGCCACCACCTCCCAACCCGGGGGGAGGCTGGACCGTGGGCTCCCACCGGGATGCTGGGGGGAAGAAAAGAGGGGGAAAAGGCAAAAAAAAAGGCAACAACAAAATGTCCTCCCCCCAGCAAAGCTGTGGGGGCTGAAATTCCCCACCGTGCTCATTAAAATTCTGCCGCCCGCCTTTCTCCCCCGGTCCCGCCGGACTGTCCATGATCTTTTTTTTATTAATTCATAAAATATCGCACCCGTGATTGAGGCCGCTGATTACAGGAGCCGACAAACAGGAGAGCGGGTGAAATATTGCACGTTTCCTACCCAGCCTCTGCGAGGGAAAACACGGTTGTCATATGAAATATTAATCCTTTCCCCTCGGCCAGGGGCAGAGCCGAGCGGGACGGGCGGCCGGCATCGGCGGAGCAGGGCTGGAGAGCTGTCTGAGAGTGGGGAGAGGCTAGGGGAAAAAACAAAATCCCTGTTAAACTACTGCATCGAGTGTCTTCCCTGAATTGCCTGGAAACTTATTCCTCTTTTCAGGCTTAAATGTGCCTTTAACCCACAGGTGCTGCAGCCACAATTGCCCGTTTCTGCCCCCAAAGCTCTAGGTCTGGGAATTCCCCTGCTGTTGTCTGTAAAAGTGATGCTGGTGCCCATCTCCAGCGGCACCTCTGCTTCCCAGGGGAACTGACCTCACATCACAGAAACAGGGATGGTCCAGGACGGGGACCCTCCTTCCCGGCTCCTGCTCCCCCTGGGCAGCCGCATCCAGCACATCATCCCAGCCCCAGGCAAACACCTGCATCCCAGCAGAGAGACAGACGGGCTGTGAGGGTTTCCTTCCTTGGTTTTGCCACCCCACCGCTGGTGGAGAGCTGGGAAATGAGGGTCAACTGGGGAAAATCCCAGCGGGTGAGAGCCCGGGCTCTCGCTGCCCAAAAACAAGGACTTTGGGCAATAAAAAGCGCCGTAAGAGCACGCTGGATTAGATGTCAGGGCAGCTCTGGCACCAAGCAGTGAATATCTTCATGTAATCTTTCCACTTAAACCAATGATTAAACAGATTTAGCAGATGATTAAACAAATAAAGATTAATGAAACAAGCAAAGTAATCAAATCTTTATGGGGGAATAAATGCATGATTCAAAACAATATTAGGACAAATTGTCTAAAACTAACAGTGAATGTGTTGCTTTTGTCTAAACAGCGTTTGTTATCTTCTCACTTCCTCCCAATCAAAATATTGGCTCAAACCAGGAGGGATCTGAAAACCTAAAACACTATCCAGGATTAAAACAAGAATGATGACTGTTTTGTGGGATCTCCCGTGCCCCTGGGTGCCCGAGGGGCTGTGGGGGTGACCCCCGGGGAGAGCCAGGCTGGGGTGGGTGCAGGGGGAGCACCTCGGGGTGATCCCAGGGGACAGGGAGGGATGGGACAGCCGGAGCACGGCCAAAGGCACCCTGGCATGGGCTCCGGGGCAGCAGCCGCTGCTGCCAGCCCCCCTCGAATTAGTTTTATGGCGACTCAAGGGTTTGCTTTCATATCTGAGCAGCAGCGGTGGATTTTAGAGCTGTAAGTCTTTTTCTTTCATCAATTTTGCATACGGAAAGATCGTGTTTGCTCTAAATACTTTTGTTTTTAAAGCCTCTTAAATTTTTGAAATGAAAATAACAAGGAGGGGGAAGGAACAAAAAAAAGAAAAAGACTTTTCCAGACAAACTGTCAGGAGGCTGCAGCCGCCAAACAAACACAAACAGAGCTCCGCCACCCGAGCAGTTAATTAAGAGAGGAAGGGAAGGAGGTGCCTAACGCAGGGATAATTGCACATGCTCCAGGGGCGGAGGCACAGGCTGCACATCCATGCTCCATGCTCAGCACCACCAGGTTCACCCCAGCAACGCTCCCTGCCAGGACGATGCCCAGACACCCTGCCTGGATGCCCGGGGTTTGCCTTGCCATTGGGGTGATGCTCTTAGATAAAATAACCCAACCCAGCATCACGGGGTAGGGCTCAATGGTTTGACTTACGCCGTTAAACCCTGCCTACACTGGGGAAAAACGGGGTGGCCACTTCACACTAATGCTTCCAGAAATAGCATAAAGGTGCCCTGGGGAGGGATGTGGGGAGTCCATCACCTTCTGCTGCGAGATCACATCCCTCCCTCCGGGCCAGACAAGTGCAGAAGCAGCTTCACCTCGCATCCCTTTGATCTGGTGGGATGGCAGTGTGCATCCCTGCTTCTGGGGTCCCCCCAGCCTGTCCCCCCTTGACCACCCTGCCCTAAGCCCCACAGCAAAGGGCTAAAGTGGAAGAAACCCCCTAAATCTGCCCTCCCTGCCCTCACATGGGGATGCTCAGCTCCAGAGATGGGCTCATTGATGGCCACCCTTGCTCCATCACGGCTGCTCCGTGTGGTGGGGAGCGATCTGATGGCCCTTCCCCAAGGACGGGGACATTCACAGACCCTGCTGGGGACATGCCATCCAGCTGTGGTGCTGCCACCACTCCTCTGCCACCTCCTATGAGCTGCTTCTCTCCTTTGCATAAACTCCCAGTTCTTTGCACATGGTGTGTGCCTGTGAACGGGGAACACAAACTCCATCGGTGTGGGTTTCCCAGGTTTCTGGTCTTGGCAGAGCCTGTGCCTCCACCGTGACCCCCTCAAACACCCCGACCTGTGGGGACACCATCTGGGGAGCCAGGACCGGAGCAGCAGCAGCGACGCAGCCTCCCCTCCCGCCTGGGCTGCCCGGCATCACGCAGGCTCGTTAGTGCCGCCGCCGTTAGCGCCAGCGCCTCGCCGGGAAGGCATTTTCTGCTGCAAAAAGCCTGGGACTGTCACAGCCATCACAGGCACTCCTGGGACGGCGCTGGGAATGCCGCTGCAATAACGGAGTTTATTATTGCTTTTAACTTGGAAAATAAACATCTCGCGCCGCTCGCAACGTTTCCCTGAGGTGAATGGTAACGGCAAAACCACCCGCCTCCCGTTCAGCCCCGGTACGAGGGTGTGGGGCACAGCCATGGGACCTGTCCTGTCTGCAGGGCACCTCAGGATCCAAGGGGATGCAGCTGAGCAGAGCCAAGAAGGGACCTGATTATTCCAGACTCTGAGCGAGCCAGCCATCCACCACATGCAGGAATCGTGCTGCCAGGCCAGCAGCTCCCGGGGGATTTCGGCTGCCCATGTGGCTCCTGAATTAGCCCATGGGTGTGAGCCACACTCCGTGTCAGCCAGTGCCACACGCCTGTCCCTGCCCACCACCATCGCTGGCTTCCTCCTAAAACACAGCAAGCAGCACCATCGTGCTCCACAGGAACGGCCACTAAGGAGCCCAGGTATCTTTTTCTTCTGTCTTCAGCAGAAAAAAAAGTCAAGAGGAGTCAAATGGAGAGGAGAGCACTTGTTCCACAACCAGCCACCTCCTCACCATCGTGCCGTACCCCACCGCGAGGTTTCTGTGGCTGAGCCACGAGCTCCTTCGGAAGCGAGCAGGCAAGGGAAATGCCAGAAAACCCCTGAGAGGGAACCACAGCCGCGATGTTCAGCCTCTACAGCTGGGGCAGAGCCCCTTGTCAGTCAGCTGCAAATCTACACTTGACCTACAACATCCCCCGCAGGGCCCTCTTGCAGGAGACGCCGGCGCAGGCGGCTGCTCTTCCAGCCGGCGGCTGTGCCTGGGATGCTGACGGCAGACGTGACCTTGCCACGCCGGGAATGAGGAGCAGGAGCCGAAAGGCTGGAGGGGAGGAGGAGGAGGAGGTGGCAGGGCATCTTCCTCCAGTGCAACCCCCTGGCATAGCCCATCCTGCCCGTCCTCATCCCCTGCCACACTGGCCACAGTGCCCAGCTGCTCCGCCACCAGCCAGAGCCAGCCACCGGGCCAGCGTGGCCAGCGCTGTGCAGAGCCTCTCGGTCACAATGCCATCCCCCTGTCCTCCTGTCCCTCTGTCCCCCTCAGCCATCCCCCTGTCCTCCTGTCCCTCTGTCCCCCTCAGCCATCCCCCTGTCCTCCTGTCCCTCTGTCCCCCTCAGCTATCCACCTGTCCTCCTGTCCCTCTGTCCCTCCCAGCCATCCACCTGTCCTCCTGTCCCTCTGTCCCCCCCAGATGGGATGGACAAACCCCAGGGCAATCTGCTGTGGGGCACAAGCAGCAGCTCCCATGGGACCAGGGGGATGGCAGGACTGGGGGCATCACTACGGGGGGGACAGTAATGAGTCGGGGATTTCACTGCTCCCTGCAGCCCCTGTCTGAGCCCCAGTCCCTGTCCCTCATGGCCTGGGGAGTCCCCACAGCCCCCGGTGCCCCCAGCGTGGGTCCAGACCCCACATTGACCTTTCTGCTCAGCCGAGGCCACTGCTCTGCTGGGGCACAAAGTGGAGATTTACATCCAGCAGCTGCAGCAGGAGAATCCAGCGAGTCCATGACATGAATTACAAGTCTCCCTCCCCCAAGGAAAGGCTGGAGCCAGCTCAGCATCCCTCCTCTCCTCCTCCCCCCCCACCTTTTTTTTTTGGAGACTCATTACTATATTGTGGATATTCTCCACTAAAGGGCATCTCTTTGAATGCATTTGCTTTTTTATTAATGTGTGCTAAGACAAGTCAAGCCTGATTATCATGAAGACAATTGCTGAATTCCCTCCTGGAGAAATCTCATCTAGACTGTGTAGGCGTTTTAATTTCAGAGACCCATTAATTGGCACAATTGCTTAAGCAGCTGCTTTCCGTGTCATTTTAGGACCACTTTATGAAAAACAGAGCTAAAAAAAAAAAGGAAAAAAAAAGAAAGTATATGACAGGCCAGAGCTTTCTACACAGTAACACAATTAATGCAAGGAGCTTCCTTTGAGCAGCAGAGCAACAAAAAGCCATCCTGCTACCGAAATACGGGCGCCCTGCGCTCGGCTCCGGGGGTGTCCCTGCAGAGCCCTTTGGGAATCAGGCTGGGCAGGGTGCTCAGCAACTTGCTGGTACCCCCCCACAGCCACCAGCTTCCTGGGACATAAAAGAATCAGTAAAAAGGGAAGGAAAAGGCATCCAGCAGAAACCAGCCCAAGGCATATCCCGCCGTGGGCTGCAAACCAAGGGGCTCCAACACTGTGGATGCCCAGGGATGGGGAGGGGGCTTGGGGGTTCCTCCCTGCGGTGGTGGCTTCACCTGCACCTCGGGGGGGGACAGGAGGGGTTGGCGGGGGAAGAGCACCCTCAGCAAGGTGGTGGGGAAGTGAGGGGTGCGGGGGGGCTCTGATGGCCCAGACCCAACTCCACAAGCAAACTTGGATGCTCACAACGACACTGGCATCGCTCCTCCCTGCACCTTAAATGCTCAAAAATGAACAGCTTCAAGGAAAATGGTGGAATTCATCTTGCACTTAG
>JAOXNH010000067.1:42487672-42498200 GCA_028566575.1 Bartramia longicauda
GGTACCCGGGGGGATCCCAGCCTCCCCCAATGTCCCTGTCTCCAGGTGCCATCCTGTGTGCACCCTGCGTTTCACACAGGGCCCCACAACTGCAGCCGGCACCCGCTCCCTTTCCGGGACAGAGCTGAGTTCCCAGAATTAGGTTAATTATTGAATTAATAAGGAACAAATCCTTCACTCCGGGAGAAGTGGCCAGACAGAGTTCTGCGCTAGTCTTTGCTACAGGCAAAAATATACATTCCCATTTATTAATAAATAAAGCCATATCAATGCCCTAAATTATCAGCGGAATATATTTGCTAACCCAAAGCAATGGTAGGAACAATTACTTATTAATAAAGCAATAGCTAAATCTAATTACATCCCCATCAGATCCTGCAAGTAATAAAACCACAGTTGCCTTCCAGAGCCGAGGGACCTCCTGACCTCAAATCAAAGTTTAAACCATCCATCAGCTTCCAATACATTCACAGCACATCCAGCAATTACCATCACCTCCGCTCCGCTCCCCGGCAGGGGCAGGGGTCACCCCATGCACTGCATGGCTGTAAGCTAGAACAGAGCCTTAGAAATCTCATTATCCTGTTAACCATACATTTATCTGACAAGATAAAAGAGACTAGGTGACCAAGCTATCATTAAAGATTAATAGAAAGTATAAAAAATTCAGCTGCAACCAGCATTACTGTTTAGTGCCTGTGATAGGCCTGACAGGATTATTAATCAGGCAGCCAAAAAGATTTAGGTCTTTGCTCTTGGTTTTTCGTTTTAAGTCCTTAGTTTCCCCCCTTCCCACCCCCCCAGCCACAGAAAGCCCAGGTCAGGGAGGACGATGGCTAATTGGTTCTGCGGGGTTTGGACGGTAACGACTCAGACCAATTATAAAATCACCGGGCGTCGAGGTGACAACAAGGCGAGGAACCCGCTGCGGCCGCGGTGCCCGAGCCGGGGCTGGGGCTGTTTATCACCACGGCTCCTCTCCCCGCGCAGGGCTATTAATAAATTGTACAGATCAATGCCTGGATTAATTTTAATAGAGGGCTACAAGGATCACGCCGGTCCCAGGGTGATTTTCCCCTCATTCTTAATTCCATTTAAGTTTAACATGAAAGATTCCCAGGTAACACCTACACAGGAAGAAACGAGATTTCCCTGTTTTCAAGTCTTAAGTATTCTTTTTATTCTGCTTTGCTTTCCCCCTTTTGATCATAAATCAATGTCCTTCCGCCGTGTTCCCGGGAAGCCGGGCTCGCAGGCAGGCTGTGCAGCGCTGCCCTCCATTTCTCCACCCGCCAGGAAAGAAAACCAATAAATTAGGAAAGGGGCTTTTTTACTGCGTGGAGAAGGGGAGCCCAGGCGGGTTGGGGGGTCCCGGGCACCCCCATGGCCCTGCTGCCGGTGGCTCCGCAGGCTCTCCTCACCCCTCTCCCGCAGGGCCCCGCAGCCCGCTCTGCTTTTCCTCCAAACGCACATTTTAAAATAAGAAATATGACTGAAAACACCCTCAGTCTTTGTTGGTGCACCTCCAGAAACCATTCACGTTCCTTTTATTGTCTCGCAGGACAATGTTCCCGCGTGAGCTCGGGATGGCTCCGACCTGCACACGAGTGTCCATCCTGTTCCACAAAACCCGAACGAACCAGAGAAATATGCCACCAAAATCAGCTTCCCATCAGCATCCCTTGCCTTAAAAATAATAATGAAAAATAGGTTTTCCTTGAAAAAAGTGGAAAGGAACCCGCCGAGGCCCTGGCGGGGGCCCTGGGCAGCCCTCTCTGTGCGTGGCTTCTCATCTCTGCCTCCCTGAGCACAGCCCCATGGCTCTGCCCCACGGCTCTGCCCCACACCAACCACGCTCCCCCCGGGGCTTTGCTCCCCAGGAACGGATCCAAGGGAGAGGCAAGGGCAGCAGGTACAGTCGGAGGTGTCGGAGACGCAGCCCAGAGCCCGGCTGGGAAAGCTATCTGCATAACCACGGTGTTTTACATCCCCGGTATCACATGTAATCCTTCCCAAGGAGCATTATCTGCTGCAAAATCACATTTAAAAGCATTTCCCCCCCCACCCGCCCCCCGAATTACCATGCTTTCCATCGATTCAGTCCATTGTGTGAGATCCTGCAGTTGGGCAATTAATCATCAAACCTAATTGAAATTATGCAAAGAGCAAACTGGTCCCATGGAGCCGCTGGGGGAGGTTTGCTGCCCAGGATCGGGGGTGGCAGTGACCGGGGTGTCCCACAGGGACCTGCCACCCCCACGGCACCACGCGTGGCAGCTCCTCCAGGCCCCCTCCCATGCACCCGCTGCAGCACCAGAGCAAGATCCCACTTTTCCCGTGACACGGAAACTCTGCAAATCATCTTCTAAGGGTTTAAAAGCCCTGGGAAGGGAGCAAGGCTTCAGGTGACCTGGGCTCACTGGCCTGCAGAGCTGCTGGCCACACTCCCCAGCACACGGGGCCTGGGAAAAAAACCCTCCCGTGCTCTCGCTTCCTCCGGAAAAAGTGAAGGAAATCCCAGTTCAGGGGAAAGAGGGGTGTTGTGCCAGTGAGAAGCCCACAAAACTCCCCCACCAGCTCCATCCCATCTCCCAGGGTATGTGCCGAAGGGAAGGGAAGGGAAGGGAAGGGGACACCAGAAGCCATCCCCCTGTATCTTGCACCCATTCTCGCTATCAGAGACAGCGCTGTGGTTACACAGACTCTGGGCCTGACCCACACTGCCGGGTACTCTGCTCAAAACTGCACACAGGGACAAAAATAATCCAGGGGGAAGCCAAGAAGGGCGTCCTGCCGCGCTGCAGGAACGTGAACAGCCACATGTCTCAGTTTGCGGGGTTTAAAATAAATTTAATAGAGGCTTCAACACTTCTCTGCTGCTATTCTGGGGATGGCGTGTGGAGCCGATACTCCGTCTGCTAATTGACAGATCGGGCTTGTGATCCAAGAAACACGAGTGTTGTCATCTCGTGAAGCTGTGGCTTTCTCTTGCTTATCATCGGCAGGACAACTGCCACCGTGCCATCGCGCGCCTTGGCAGCATCCCCTCCCTGCACCCCTGCCCTCTCCGCTGGCCCCGTTCCCAGCTCCCCAGGATGGAGGCAGGACCCATCTCCTCCAGGAGGGAGCCAGCTCACTGGGCACGACTCTGGTGAGACCACTTGTGCAAGGCAGATAACCTTCATCTCCTGCCAGCCACCTCCCGTGACCGCCAGCTCCCACCGCCGGCACTGGGAGAGCAGCTCCTTTGAGGAGCCCCAGTCGCACGCCCATGCCCGAGCACACCAGGAGATTTTTGGGAGTTTTCCTACAGAAAGGCTCCTGCAAAACTTCACGCCGCTTCCTGCCCACGAGAACAGGCCGTGCAGGAGAAGAGGGCTTGGATTTGCATCCGCTTTTGCGATCAAAAGCCAAAGATGGTGGTGTCGCCCTCCGAGCCAGGAGAGGCTAAAAAGCCTCTGAGAAGCCCGGTTTTGCATCCGTCCAGGAACTGCTGTGTGGTTGCTGCTGAAACCAAAATAAATCAGTTCCAGCTCTGCAGGACGAGTGCGGGAAGCACGAGCTGGTTAATCCCCACCTGCAGGAAGGCAGGACTTGGCTTCACGGCATCTTTGAAGCCCGCAAGAGCGAGATAAAAGAGAAATGCTAAGGCTTTGCAAAAGGGAGCAGAAGGGGGATGGCAGAGAAGCTGCCACACAGCCAAGCCGGCCCTTTGCCCGTGCCGTGGCTCGGCCGAGCTCGCATCTTCTGTGCCTCTGACAAGCCTCGGATGAAAGGGAAACCTCCAGCATGGGGCACCACCCCACACCCCCCTACTTCAGCGAGCAAAGACCACGCGTTTCTCCTGACTCAAGGGCCACGCGTTGATGCACTCAGGTTTGCTTGGCAGTTTGGGGCAAAAGAATGGCCAGTCTTTGAAATATCGCTTCAGATCTGTAACAGAGCGCGCGGCCAGGCAAGAGTCTGCAGGGTTCAGCAGGGGAATTTCATCCCACGGAAGAGGAAAAGCAAATCCAGATTGGTAGAAAGCTCAATGCATCTCAGAGGGGTCCAAACCACAAGGAAGCGGATCTAAATTTCAAACATTCCCAGGGTTTTGCGGTATCCCTGCCCCGAGGGCTGGGTGGACCCTTCACACAGATGAAAACCAGGTGCCAAAAGCTGTCAGGAGGTGGGCTCGGGCTGCAGCCTCAAGGCTTGTGCGTTTTCAGACGCAGGGTTTCGTTTTGGGGGACATCTAATTCTAAGTAAATACACGTGACTCTGGCTTAAAATATTCCACCGCATCCCGTGGGGCCGGCTTTGCCGTTCATCCCGATCTGGGGAGGAGCACAGTGTTGTGGCTGCCATTAACACACCGACATTTCCCACAGGATCTCCCCGGGGTGGGGGGTAGATGCTGCCGCTCTCCTTGGAGGCTCAGTGCATCCGGCAGAATCCCTTCGTACGGCACTGACTGGAAATATTTGGAGGGAAAAATCCATCCCTTTTCCGGGGAGGAAATGTCCAAAGTAGATAGAAGATAAGTTTGAATTAATTATTTACCTACGTTGGTTCATGGAAAGCTTCCCTGGGAGCCCACCGGGACCAGCAGGCTCCCATCTTTTATCTGTTTAAGGAGCTGAGATGGAAGAGGAGGAGGGGGGGGGCGCAGAGCTTAATGACGGCGGCTGTTGATCATCAACGCGAGAAAAATGAATTGCTTCCCTGAACCTGAAAAATATCAAACTGCATAAATAAATCCATTTAAATTATTAATAAACGAATTTACATTCGCAGCCTGAGCACGAGAATTAATTTCATTTCTTATGCTAAACTGGCCGGTGCGGCTGATGACTCCAGAAATAAAAGGCGCAGAAATGAAGGGGAAAACGAAGGTGGTGGGGTGGTTTTGTAAAGAAAAAGATACCAACTGGAAATTCTTGGCCCTAAGCAAACCCAGCTTCCAGCAGCCGTAAAGGAAAAGCAACAGGAACAAAAAAAGGGTCTTTGTGTTGGAAGGTGTTTGGGGAATGATGGTCCCTCTCCATCCCGGATGCCGGCGAGCACCCGGTGCATCTGCTGGTGCCTCCTCTCCTGGAGGGGGCCTAGGCCAGGGTGTGTAGTGCCAGCTCGTGCACGCTCACAATTATTGAAACCCAAATCTAAGCAAAAACCCCAGATTGAAATGTCCTTCCCAGAAAACACCAGCCGTCCCCTCCAGCCCCTGCCCCGAAGGGCCCCCCCGGCCGCATCCCCCCCGTCTGCCCGTCAAAGGCACTCGTGTGAAACACCAGCACATCGCTGCCTGCTCCCAGGGAAATTAATTAGAAAGCGCTAATTTTAGGTAAAATATTCAGCTACAGTGGAGGCAGGGCTGGAATCCTCCCTGGTTTTCGCCCTTTGTGAGTTCTTACACCAGAAACGGTGCCATGAAGCCCACTGGGCACTGCCTCGGTGGCTGCCACAGACGGGAAACTTTGGGCAGAAATGCTGGGGTTTTGGTGCACTTTCCCATCGTCCCAGTGCTTGTCAGACTGGTGGGGCTTGGACGTGGTGGTTTTGCAGTGCCAAGGCCAGGGCTCGGCTGCGGCAGCTCCTGGTGTCCCAGGGCACAGGAAAAATATCAGCCCCTTCCTCTGTACCACAGACCCCAAAGGGCCTGAAAGTGTGTCCCCCCCCCCCCATCATCTTCTCTTTTCCAGAATGAACAACCTCATTTCTTTCCATCTTCCCTCATCCATCACGCTGCCCGTCCCCACTCACTCTCCCTCTCCCCTGGACCGGCTCCGAGCCATTGGCATCCCCCCTGGGAAGTGGGACCTGGAGCCGGGGGTGGTACCCGAGCGATGCCCACCCCTCTGCCACACAGCATCCCCCGCGCCGGCACGGGACATGGGGACACAGGGAATGTGCCCACGGCTGTGGGCTCTGCTCCCCTCCAGCAGCATGGCTGCAAACACACATCCCAGATAGCACAGCCCCTTTTTTCCCCCCTTTTTATGTTGTTTATCCCGTTCTGCTGGGAACTGGCATTTGTGAGAGATTGCATATAAAAACCTACTTATAAAACAATCTTTCCCTCAGCTGCCCTTTCACTGGAGCCTGTCTGCAGTCTCTGCGCCGGGATGCATTGTTATTTCATGTGATGAGACATTCCAGAAAATGAAATAAAATAAAAATAGACATTTGGAGGGGCTTTTGTTTTGCTTTTTCACAGCTCCCCCCCAGTTTGACTCCTGTGAACACACTTGTCGAGTTGATTTGCTCACGCTGCCTCCTAAGCATGTCCTTGCACCGGAGACACTGCTCTTTTACATTCAGCTTCTCAGAATTAGAAGAAAAAAACTTGGCAAAGCAACAATAGGGGGGGAAAAAAAAATATGAATAATCTCAGAACAGAAGTTGCATTATGTGATGTGGTTGCCATGTGGTTAAGCCTGAGAGAGGATCATGCAGGCGCATTGTGGGAAAAATGATAACAGGCGAAACAATCCCGAGGAACGCTGAGGGTTTTGGAATAAGAGGTTATAATGCAAACCCGGCGGGACCGTGCCGCGGCCCGATGCCAAGCCATGTGGGAGAATCCGCAATAGCCGGGTGGGTGAGCCGGGATGGGGACGGAGGGGGTTAGTGTCCGCCCTGCCTTAGGCAGGCTGGATTCGGGTACCTTTGGCCACGTGGCTTCACAATGTGGGGGTTTAGGGGGGAGGATGCCCAGTGCCTTCACTTTGGGTACCAGTCCCAAACCTCACCAGGGGATAAACCATCACACAAAGTCACAGCTTAAAGTAGGAGACAGACCCACAGCAAAAGCTTGGGCATCGGTGGCTCCGGCGCCTCCGAGGCAGCAGCCGACGGAGCCTCATGGTCTCCTGACACCACACACACTGGCACCGACCAAAATGCCCTCGTTGGTGCTGACTCCTGCAGTCCTGTCCCTAAAAAGCCCAAACGCCCCAAAATCTCACTTCACCTCATCAAACAGATTTCCCTTCCACAGGTCACCCACCGGAGTCAGGCGTTTCAGGCACGGAAACACGGAAACAGCAGCCACCAGCGCACGCAGCTGGCACCCACCTCCCACCCCTTCCCCCTGCCACGCTCCCACCCCTGCCCGGGGTTTGCTCTGCACAAGAAGATGCCCTACCTTCAGCGCCGTCGGAAAGGCGTTGGCCATCACGGGCTCACCATGGAGCTACAGGAGTTGTCTCCAAAACACCACCTCTGGGGCAATGGCTGCAGAGAAAAGGCAGCTTTCAGATCAGCTGAGACTCAGGTGGTTCAGGGGAAGCATTTAGGAACTCTGCACCCCCCCTGTCTTTCCCCCAAGCCCTATAAGGTGCCCTGGGGAACCGTTATTGGGGCAGAACCGGCCCTGCCCCCTCTCACCTGCCTTGCCACTAACGTGTGAGTGGGCGGAAAGTCAGCGCTGGCAGCTGAGCTGTGGGAAATTCAGGAAGCGTGGGGAAATACAGGCACCTTAAAAAAAAAAACAAAAACAAAAAAAAAAGTGGGTAAATCCTGTGAAATTATATCAGCAATGTGAATTCTGCTCTTTATTGCAGCAGCATTAGGCAGCTCACTTTTGGCCCGGGGGGTGCAGCAGGGGTGGGTGCA
This sequence comes from Bartramia longicauda, assembly GCA_028566575.1. Classification (NCBI taxonomy): domain Eukaryota; kingdom Metazoa; phylum Chordata; class Aves; order Charadriiformes; family Scolopacidae; genus Bartramia; species Bartramia longicauda. The sequence continues at coordinate 42,495,272 of JAOXNH010000067.1, forward strand.
GCCACAGGCAGAATGTGCCCTTCGGGGTGACAAGTCACCGGAGCCGTGATTCAGGCGGATCTCACCCGGCCCTGGTCCTGCCCGCAGCGACGGGCGAGCGAACGCCAAGCGTGGGGCAAGGGGAGGAGGCAGACAGCGCTGTGACACACCACACCCCTGGGTTTTGGGGTTCCCACTCCTCGACGAGTGCTGTGGGCAGGGGGGGGGGCTGCCGTCTCCCCCAACTCTGCCAGCCCCGGGGCTGAGCAGCGCCTTCCGAAATCTGGAAGGCAAGGGCTCTGCGGTAAATTAAACACGCCGTGAAGAATTGGCAAAGCAGACCCCGCGCTGGCGCCTTGCTTTGTCTCGGAGTAATTTAGCAGGCTTTAATGAGAATTCATTCACATTATATTGTGAAGAGCTGCTTTTATGGGAGACAAGAGGTGATGAACCAGTCGGAGCGGAGACGACTGGCACAGATGCCACCGTGCATCACCGCTCCCCCTCCTGCCAGGGAGCACCCAAGGAAGAGCCGTGAGGAGCAGAGAGGGAGTAGAGGGGAGGGAAAGAGCTTTTATGGGGGCAAACCCAACCCCTCCACCCCCTCAGGGTGGGAGGAAAGGTGACGGGGCAGTGGGGATGGAGCTGCAGGACCAGCCAACCCACCGCTGGCCCTGGCACTGCCACAATGCCCTGGGGGGGGGTCTGGTCCCCACGGATCAGCCCTGTTTCCACCCAGGGACAAGCTTGCAGTGGCCAGAAGGCTCAAAAGCATCGCTGCTGCCATGGGGTCCTGGTGCGGGGGGACATCGGTGGCACCGTGCCCGCTGCCCTCCATCCAGGGAGGACCCAGCCCCGGGACAGCTCTGCTTCAAGAGTGCCTGGATTCATACAATTAGCGACCGATGCGAGGCGGCGGGATTCGAAACCCTAATTTGGCCTGATTAAAGCTTAATGATTCCAGCTTAATGATTAAAGAAATGCCCCAATTTCCTCGTTCCAAACAGCCCTCGCTGCCAAAACTCAGGTGGAGCGGACACGCATGGGGCTGCAGCTCATGGAGACAACCAGGGGAAAAAAAATCAGGATTTCAATGGCTGGGGCCCAGCGAGAAGGATTCGTGCAAACAGATGAGGCAGTTAGCTAACGAAAGGGAGAAATTAACGTGGTTTAATGAGGGTTTCAGGATGAGTAACAACCTGGCTGCCTCTCAAGCAGAAGAGGATTGCTGTGTGCAGTAATTTGAAGGGCAGCAGAGCCCAGGCTGGGGAGGGTGGGTTCAGCCCCCGCTCCCCCCATCACCCCCAGCCTCCAGCCGGGCTCCTGGCTGAGGGGGAATGCAGGAAAACACTCTGCTCTTTCCCCAAAAACCACTCCAGCACCATGCGAGACAGCCGCCCTGGAGAAGCACAGGCAGAAAATAAAACTCACCCATCTGCGCCCGAGCTCTGGACCCCATTAAAGCGGCGATCGGCGGGGGGAGAGGGGGCAGCCTCAATTCACACAAGGTGCTCTCTTCATGAAAGCATCTTTTGATTATGTTATTGCAGCTATCAAAATATTGCAGAGTTCAGAGCATTCCTCAGGGATCCCCGAGCTCTTCAAAGACCAGAGGACCACGGCTGGGGAAAAAGAAGCCTTTAATTATGTCGGCTTCCATGCTTGTTTCTGCGGTGGAGTTCCTTAAAAAAAAAAAAAAGATGGGTTTAATGAGCAGAAACACATATGGCTTCATTGTTCAAACACAGAAAATAAAGCTGATTTTTTTTTCTCCTTTTTTAATAGACGTGCAAGTTTCTTTTGGGCCCTACGGTATCATCCAGGACTGCATTCCGAGGGGCTCTGGAGCAGAGAAAGTGCATGGGGTGGGAATCAAAGCCTGGTTGCGGAGCTGCCCTCCCGTCTCCCATCCAGGCAGAGGCTTTTCCTCCAAACCCCAGCCTGGCCCCGGCGTTCCCACCATTCCCCATGGCTGTTGCATCCTTCGGCAGGGTTTTCCACCTTCCCAGAGACTTCAGGCTCTGCAAAGCCCCACGGCAGGCTGACAGGGTTTCAGCGTGGTAATCTGCCGCAAACCCCGTCATTTTGTTCAGATGTTCATTTGAATCTAAATGTAAAGGCTCATTTTAATCCCCAAACGTAAACAGCAAACAGCAGAGCTGGGTATTGCACAACAGAAAGCACGGGCCAACCCTACATTTTAAAGAACATATTGAGTATATTCTTCTAATAAATTATCCTATCTAGCAAATTTAATTAATGGGCTAGCGTGCGGTGCAGCCCGCTGAATAAAGTATCTCTATCAGATCTGAAATGCTTTTGGAAGCTTTGAGCACCAATAAAGAGTGTTTTGTTCAAGAACTCACTGGGAACAATTACAAATAATTGCCCAGAAGGGCATGTGCCTCCCTTAAGTGACTACACATTAAAAATGAGGGAGCACAATTAAAACAAAAAAAGAAAAGAAAAAGTCCTAATTATTAACCACAGTAAGAGTGACGAGCTTTGACACAGCAATTCCTGCCCGATCCCACCTCCCTCCCTGCTCCCGGTGCTTGGAGGGATGATTGGGGCTGGATTCTCCTGGGGCAGCTGAGGAGCAAGGAACTTTCTGCGACTGCCCGAGGTGCTGGGATAAATCACAGCCGGAGCCTGGGGTATGGATTTAGGCGTCCTGATGTCCATCCCAATGTCTGTCTCGCTTCCAGCCCCCAGCCCATGCACCGGTGAAACAGCCAATCTGGGAGATCCTGCTGCTGCTCGGCACAAGGCAGGACCAGGCGGCACAAGCCCTGGCTGCAATCGCACTAACGAGAGAATCAGCTCGTTAATCACCAGCCCTAACGTCACGTTTCAAACCCGGGCAGTGCATGAAGAGCGGTGCTGCAGGGACAGAGGAGCAGGTGGTTCCCGTGGTTTTCCAGCCCCGCGGTTTTAAAGCCCTTGACTC
>JAOXNH010000067.1:42537727-42551284 GCA_028566575.1 Bartramia longicauda
CCTGTGAGGGTGGCAGAGCCCTGGAAGAGGCTGCCCAGAGAGGTGGTGGAGTCTCCTTCTCTGGAGACATTCACACCCCACCTGGACACGTTCCTGTGGGACCTGCTCTGGGTGACCCTGGCCAGGGGTTGGACTGGGTGGTCTCCAGAGGTCCCTTCCAGCCCCAGCCATGCTGTGATTCTGTGCAGGAGCTCAGGGAACCCAGCATCACCCTGCCTTCCCCATGGAACGGGCAGGACCTGCTCCAGACCACGTGCCCAGGGCTGCTTTCCTGCCGCAGCGGGAGAAGGCACCAACCACCACTTGCTGCAGCCCTTTCCAGGGGCGACGTGCCCTGTCGGAGCATGGAGTGGAGGAAAACTCAGCCCCAAGTGCTTGGCTGAACACCAGAGCTCTTTGCTCTTCCGAATCCTCTCCAGGCCAGCAGCCCAGCCGAGCACTGCTGCTTTGGGACGCTGCCACATGGCACCGGCGCCGCACAGACAGCTCCTGCGAGAGCTCAGCAGCAGCAGCAGCACCTCCTTCCCCAGGCCCATAAACCTTCCTTGAGCATTGGGACCCTCAGCAGTGCTGCAGGAGCATGGATTGTTTACAACAAGCAAACAAAACTAAAAAAAAAAAGTAGAAAAATGAAAAAAATCAGATCTAACCTCTCTCCCAACAGGAAGAAAAATATTTTTTAAAGTCTTGAAGTTTTTACAGCTGGTGAGGGAGACAACAGGGAGGGCTGGAGGATGGTCCTGGCCAGCAAACTCTAGCCAAAGGAAGAGCATGGGAGAATTCTGAACCAGATAGGAAAAGAGAGATGAAGGAGCCAAGATAAAAACAAGATTGCTGAGAGTCTGGTGCCCATGGAGAAAGGCACCACCAGAGCCTCGGAGCTGAAGATGCACCAGCTATAGCTGGGAAAATTCCCTGGCTTTGAAGACCAGGTCTTCCTGGAGACAAACAGCTCTAATCCACACTCCTGAGTAATTCTCTCTTTGGCAACACATCATACCAGCATTGATTCAAACCTCAGGGCAGCTGTACTGGCTTTAATCTAGGTTTTATTTTTGTAAACTACAGTTTCAAGGAGAATGCTCACAAAGTGGATCTGGGGATGGGTGGCAGGGAGCAGAGCCAGAATCACTAATGTCTGCAGTGGAAACACTTGAGCTTCTTCAAGTGCAGGGACCAAATGTGAAAAGCTTTGATCCTAAAAAAGCTAACAGCCCTGTCAGGAGAAAAGGGGTCAACCTCTTCCACTTCTGCCGGGGCAGCTCCCTCTGCTGCCTGTGCTCACCAGCTGTTACCCACGGACCCGGTCAGCTCCAGATGGGCCCGCAGCAGGATTTCATCCTCAGCGGTCATTAGTCTCCTCTGTAAAGTTATCACCTCTGAAGAAACGAGTCTCCACAGAAATCAGACTTGAAAAGGAAAATGCCATCCGTGCTACCCCATTCGGCAACCAGCTGGAGTCTCCACAGAAAATAAATCACGTCCCACAGGCAAAGGCAGAGAGGAGCCAGTCCCCGTCTCCGACATCCCCTTCACACGTGGTCTGCGAGGATCCAGCAGAGGACTGGGCATGGTGGACACATGGGCCATGGCAGGAGCATCGCCAACAAGCGTGTGTTGGCAAAGACAGACAAGTCCACAGAGGCTGCTCGGGCACTACCCACCACCAGTTCACCCAGTGCCCTCCGTACAGCAGCCATTCAGTCCCAGCTTCCTCCCAGGATGCTGCTCCCAGACATCAGTAGGAGGCGGCCCTGGCCTTGGGGGCCAGACACGGCAAGACACTTCTCTTTCAGCAGAGGAAGATGTATCCCAGCTCCCTACGATCAATGCTTCCCTGAGAAACTGTGCTTGGCTGAGCAGGTCCAGCTGGTTCCAGTGTGATCAGAGCTCCGATGCCAGGCTGGTGCTGGAAGCAGACATCCCCTGCAGCAAGAGGGGCCAGGGATTGCTTTTATTAGAACCTGTAGTTGGTACCAATCCGGGGTCAACTACAAGTGCTTTTAACAGGGAAACAAACAGCCAATCTGACATCTTTGGAAATTAAGAGATCAAGTATTTCAGCCTTGTGCTGGCTCTGAACCGCGGCAGATATACTGCTGCTCTCCAGACAGCCTTGTTTTCTCAATGAAAGAATAATTCAATAGCCTGACTATCCTTTGCCTTTTTTTTTTTTTTTACACTGTGTTGAACACGCTCAGATTGAGAGATGAATTAAAGTGTCTTCAAGGATATTCAGAGCCAGGGGAGATGCTCACGGAAGAGCCGAAACCCTGGCGAGGATGGCTAAGAGAGCTGGCACCTGAGGCTGAGAGCAGAGGAGCATCTCCTCTAGAGAGAGTCTTCTGCACAGGGCACCTCCAGAGCAAACCTTGCTGCTCTCCTGGCACCCATCACCTCACACTGCACAAACAGGGCCCAGGGCCAGAGGATATAACATGGAATGATGAAGCTATGAGGAATTTTTTATAAAAAGTGAGGGACCTTTCCCACATCTTAGTTTTGCTTTCAGTGCTTCTCCTGCTCCTCAGTAATATTTTCAACCAAAGCAGTAGGTTTTTAAAACAGCTTTCCCTGAACTTCAGAACACTCTTGGTTCAGGTTTGATTTCCTCTCAATTCCCGCTCACTTCCCAGGTGTTACCTTGGAATTACCCCCGTGCCACCCAGCACAGCATCCCCCCCAGGCAGCAGGAAGCTGCTCGGCAGCAGCTTGCTCTTCTCCTCGTCTCTGGCACCATCTGCAGGTTGTGATGCCACCCACAGCCCCCGCTCATCCTCCCCCCAAAGGGACGAGCCAAGGGGGCACGGGGAGCAGAAGGGTCTCCCAAACCTGGGTGTTTAACCAGGGAAGGCCAGCACATGGCTGACCACCCACAGGAGAGCCAGAAGAACCACCATACCCCATGTGATGTCTCCCCTATCAACGTGAGATTCACTCCATGGAGCTCATCCAGGGAAGGAAAGAAAATGACTAAGGGTCTGTACGAGGAGGGAGCCTGGGCTCCGAGCAGCAGAGAGCTCTTGGCATCAGCCAGCCCCAGCCTCCATTACATCCAACCTTTCACAAATCCCCGGTGTGTTCATCCTCCCAAGCCCCCCCGGGGAGACACAGCAGCGCTTTTATCACCAGCACACAGACAGAAAGCTGGAACAGAGAGATTTGGGGACCAAACCCACGAGTCCAAAAAGCCAAGCGTCTCTCCCCCAGCTCGCCACATGCAAGCCCTTGGCGATGGGAGAACCAGGGCTGCCCCTGAGCCGTCGGCACAGGGGAAGGAAATGTTCTCAAAGCTCGTGAGCTTAAGATGCCCCTGGGAGCCTCACGGGAGCGTGGGTCTGGTCCCACGTGCTCCGGGGCACAGGGCCAGCTCGCACATGGGGTCGGTGGGAGTCAGGGTTGGAAGATGCCCCAACGAGGTTCAACCAGCACCAGGAGGAAAGAACATACCAACTCACAAAGCCTGAATTCCCCAAAACAAGGCCTGAGTGCTTCACCCCCAGTACTGCCCTCCATTCTCCTGTCCAAACTGGAAGTGAACCAGCCAAGTATCCACACGAGGCAGGGAGAACACATTTTAGGGAGTGCATGCCCCCTGTAACCCTCCCTTTGATCTGCCCAGGAGCCACACACCCCAGGGTGACACCTCACCCCCAGCACATCACTGCTGTCCCGGGGTTCCCAGGGCCACTCCGTGCTCCTGACAGCTTCACCTGCCCCATGGCTGCTTAAAAGGGGAGGGGATGAGCCTAAACAGAGAGGGGATGAGCTTCCCAATGCTGGTGAGAAGGACACGAGCTGCTGTTTCACTTGCCCCATGGCCTGTCACCATCCCTGCCAACAAGCCACTTCCCAGCAGTTACCAGGATTTGGCTGGAGCTAGTTCCTCATTCTTTGTAGGAGGAAACATCAGTGATAGCTCCAGGGAAGGAACTGGGGTGAAAATCCACCGCTAACAGGGGGATGAAGAATCCAGGAGGCGGAAGGTGCTAGTGCTGGTTTGCTCCAATGGGTGGTCTGGTCCAGGGCCCCCGGCTCCCTGCCCAAGCAGCAAAAGAGCCCAAGGATTTTCCACCTCCGAGGGGCTGCCCGGGCGCTGGGCCAGACCCACCGGGGAGGCAGGTTTTCCATCAGGACACACAGAGGAATGGGCCCCCACCATCCCACGCGGGAGCAGGCATGGGGAATTCTTCACCTCGCTCCCCGGCACGGCGGGGGCTGCCTTATCTCCCAGCTCCACCCCGGTTAAACAGCACCTCCCGTGCGGCCAGAAACAGAGGCAGAGACGCTGCCGAGGAGCTCTTGGCTCCCATTTTATCACGGAATGTGCTGAAGGTTTAACATTTCTACTCTGCTTTTATGAACACCTGTAAGTGTTCGCCCAAGTACCCGCTCAGCGGAGCACGGAGGAAATTCCAAATCCCAGACCTGCACCAAGCCATCCCGGTCCCCGCCACACCAGTTGGCTTCACCAGCATTTAAGTTATTATTCCGACACTGGATACCAGCCTTAGAAGAGGCAGAGCCCAGGCATGGGAATAAAAAAAAACCACCACACACAACAAAACAAACCCTTCATTCCACAGACTTTATCACCAAAGAGATTTCAAACGTAACATTCCCGGCACAATGAGAAACGCCGCAGCCCTGGCACATTTCCCTCCCGAAGATTTTGCAAAATACACTTTTTTTTCCCCTCCCCTGCAGCAAAATCAAAGCCAGACTCAGCATCAAATGATTAAAGGTTAACTAAGACTTCAAACAAGTATCATACGATGGGTCATTCTCCTAAGAATTATGGAACATAAACGAGGCTTCAGTTTTAATATCTGCATTGAATTAGGGCCGTGTCTGAAGGCGATGAGCAGAGCTTGGTTACAGATGTGCAATTCGCTCCGCAAACTCTTCGGGAAGAAAAATATTGCTGCACCTGCTAGGTGCAAAATGCTAATCATTCCTCAGCGCTGCAGGGAAAGCGTCCCGAGCTCTGGGTGAAATGAAATTGGAATTATTTTAAAAAAAAAAAAGCAGAAGGTTCCCCCAAAAGCCACTGCCTTTTTGTTCTATGGGAAACAAGGGCCACTGGCGCGGGATGTGAGGAAGCAAACACGAAAGAGGCCAGAAGGAAACTTGGTAAAGCATCCCGTGCTGCAGTTGGGTTTCTCCTGGAGAAACTTGGCCTCTGGAAAACAGGAGCAAGGAAGAGAGGGGAGAGCAACACACCCCATGCTGGAAACCAGTGCCTGCTCCCAGGCACGTCTTTTCACACTTCTCCAGCCCTCACCGAAGCCTAATCACGGCAGCCTTTTAATTAAAAGAAGTGGCTCGGTGCACCTTTTTCCTATTGATCTGGAGTCAACAAGAAACCATAAACCAAGAAATTAAAATAATAATTTATAGCCTTTGGCCTGGCCGCCTGCTAGCTCTGTTTGCCATATTGTACACAATGGCTTCCTGCCTCTGCCAGTGCATAAACTGGATACAAGAGCTCCAAAAAGGGGAAGAAAAAAAAAAAAGAAAAAGCAAACCCCCCACACACAACCCTATAAGGCTTCCTCCTGAAACCAGCTCCGAGGATGGTTTTCAGCTCACCCTTTGTCTGATCTGGGGCCAACCCTTGGTTCCAATCATAACAGAAAGCAGAAGAGATGAAAGGGCGAGCTCTGCCTGGCTCCAGCCCCAGCCAGGTGTACAGCTGGCACCGCAGCCGCCGGCGGGAACGCGCTCCAGCCAAGACATGTTAAAGCAATAAAAAGAAAATGAGTAACATGTGGCTAAAAACATCTATTCATTTCACTTATTTTCTATAAATGGATTTTCCCAGGGCAGTGTTTTGGGGTTTAACAGCGCTCGGTTCCCGGGGCATCCCAGGGGTTCCGAGATGGGGCGATCCCCCCGCCAGGTCTGAAGCTCCGAGTACATCCCCTGCCAACCCACGGCCCGTTGCTTACGGTCCCGAGGGGCTCAAACAGCCGACATAAAACCTCCCAATGACAAAAACTCCTCCCAGGCAAGATGCCAAAGTCGAGCAAACAATTTGTAGGGTATGTTAAGTGTCGGGGGAAGCCACGGAGCTTGTAATGAAGCCACCTCTTGTGTTTCCCACCGGGAGCAGGCAGGACCCAGTGTGCTATGGCAAAGCTACCGAGCCAGACAACAAACCACGGCGGGGGAATGAGGGGGAAGGAAGGTTGGATTAAAATATTATTTTCTGTGGCTTGTTGAACAACATGACGTAGTTATTCCTGGGTAGGGAGAGGACGGGTGCTTGCAAAGAGCATGGAGCCATCTGCTGCTCATCAGATTCCAAAGCAGATTACGGAATCCGGGTGTTTTGGTTATTTAAAAAAAAAATTAAAGAAAAAAAATCACTTATTTCTGTTTCCCAGCCTGTACAGCAGAACCCACAGGGGACAGCCCTGAGGTCAGGGCAGCTCCCACCTGGCGTTTCGGAGCGAGTTTCAGAGAGGAGTGGATGTGATGGGGATGGACGGGAAAGCGGAGCAGAACCAGTGAGGCTGCCCCGGGAGGGCTGGGTTGGGGCACCTTGTCCTCCAAAGCACAGCAGCGAGGCTCAGCTGCATTTCCAGGAGACTCCTCACCCCATACCCCATGGACCTACTTACCTTGATGGGAAAGGCAGCTAAAGGCCTGTAGAAGAGGGGAGGGAGCAGGCGTTAAAGCAGCTGTTTCAGACGGCTCCTGCCACACGCTGGAGTCCTCCACAGATCCCTCTGAGCATCAGGAGGAGTTGATGGAGAGCAGGTTGATCAGTGCACTCCCAGGACACTGAGGAGATGGTGTTGAGTCACCACCAGTGCCCAGGGAGAATGAAGTTTCCCAGGTCTGGAAGAGCCTCAGCACCCAAAGAGCCTGGGCTCGCTCTTCAGGAGCGCTGAGGCGGCAGAACAGCATCTGAAGGATGATGTCGGTGTGAGACCAGAAGAGGCAGAGAGCTGGCCACCAACCAGTTCGGGACACAAGTGATGGGCACCAGAGCCAGGCAAGCAGCACGGCTTCATGGAACAAGCCCTTCCTGACAAAGGCAGCCAAGGGAGACCACCAGGCGTCCCAGCGGGCACGGCTCAGCTGATCCCTACCTCCAGACATCAAAACCATGAGTAATCCCACAGCACGAGGTTTCTCACGGGGCTGAGCAGCTCCGCTTCTGCCGAGGCAGGGCATGACTAACCCTTACCTTTCAGTGCAATTCAATCACATCAGGACAGGGCAGACTACCCTCAGGTCAGAATTAATTGCAATGTCTTCCCCTAAGCACAAGAATTCAGAAGTTCTTTTTTCCCTTAAATTGCCTATTTATGGGGATTCTCATTTTAAGGTAAGTTGTAGAATGAGTTATTCCTTTTAAAGGAATGCATCTCCCACTGACTCCCCTCCTCCTCCTCTTTGTGCCACACAACATTTCCACAGCAAACACAGGGGGAGGCTTTGAAGAAGTGCCCACACAAGCACTCAGAGGAGAAACATCTCTTCCCACTGCCTTCAGCCCAGCGGTACAGATCACGCCGTGCAGCAGGCCTCTTCCCTCCCACTGAAACGCTTCTGCCCAAGAGCATCCCTCTCCTATTCCTTCGTGCTGGGCACTGGCAAAAGGCAGGATCCCTGCCACCTTGTCATCTGCCTGATGTTCATATCAGACAAGGCTTATGGCCCTTGTAACCCCACAGCTCTTTTCAGAAGGTGATAAGGCAGGAAACCACCCGCAGAGCTGGGCCTTCACTCCTCGGAGCTTCCCATGACTCGCAGTTAATGAACAGAATATATATATTTTATTATTTTTTTTCCCAGCATTTTTAACCTCTCCTGGGCATCTCTATTTCAACAGAAACACAAGAGCGTCTCATGCAGCGATGGGAATACTCCAGATAAGCACATTCCTGGGTAAGGGCTTCGCATGGAGGTAGAGCCAGAATCCTCCCGGCAGCTTTCCCTCCCCCGTAACACCCCTTAGACAGCTCCTGACTTGCCGGATGGGTGCAGAGCGAACGCTGTCAATTAGCAGAGGCAGCTGGCACAGAAAGCCCCGGAGCCACGGGGCAGAACATGGTCTCTGCCAGAGCCCCCAGGCAGCAGCTCTGTAAGTACATCACAATTAAACACATCTGAAACTACCAGGGGAAAGAACGCACCCTTCAGAGACAAGCCTGATAGGAAACTCCACGGGACAAGCGAGACACCTTCTCCCCGCGACAGCCCAGCAGTCACTTGCCAAAACAGCAGGTTTGCTCGTCAGGGTCCAGAGCCCCTTCTGCATCTTTATCTTGCCTAGAAAACCGTGCAGCCTTCCCTCCACCTCCCCAGTCCCCTCCAGTCCCAGGGAGGACCCCGAGAAGCTGCCATTGGCAGAACATCTGAAGGTTGAGCAGGTTGCCCAGAGAAGCTATGGCTGCCCCATCCCTGGAGGGGTTCAAGGCCAGGTTGGAGGGGGCTTGGAGCAACCTGGTCTGGTGGAAGGAGGTCATCCAGGAGACAAGGGCAGGGGGGTGAGACTGGATGGGCTTTCAGGTCCCTTCCAATCGGAACCATTCTGTGATTCTATGAGTCTGGGTCTATGAGTCTATGAAAAAGTCTCCCTAGGACAAGGGCCTTCCATTGCCTTTCTAGCAGTTTTTTTTGAAGAATGCAGGGATCCCTATGAGTCATCATAAAATTGCATTTATATATCTATTTCACAAAGTATTCTCCGTTCTTGGAGGTGTTCAAGATCTGGCTGGACAAAGCCACAGCCCTCCAGGGCTCTCCACCAGGGCAGTTTTTCTCTGCTACAATGTTGGCGATAAGGAGACAACTCAGTCCAAGTTCAAACCACATTTTGAAGACCTTCTCTCCACTGCAAACAGCCTGTCATGAGGAAGCCTTCACTAACGGGACCAGCAATAACAGAGAAAGCGCCAAGAGCCACGTTGGAAGTGGCACCACTGGCGTCCACAGGCAGCTCCGGTACCGTGCCATGGGCAAAGCACTCTTCTCCCTGTGCACATTCTCCAGCATTTTGTCAAGTCCTATTTTAAATAACTGGGTTTCCACCACCCTTCAGAAATACAGTATTAAGCAGTACTAGAGCTTTTCTTGGAAAACTTTTCCTGTTGTGGAGTCTCCATTTCCCACTATCAGCCTCACCTTTTAACTTCAGGTTGTCCCTCATCAGGCTACACTAAACAGCTTTGCTCCTTGCCTGGCTATCTAATGACTATTTGCCCAAGCCATGCGTAATTTAATTCCTTTAAAATTTCCTCTTTAGCTTGTCCTTCAATCATTTTGTGGCTGTTCTGAATGCCCTCTACTTCCCCTGTGACCGACATACCCAGATCTACTGCTGTGCTCCCCTGGATGTGCAGGACTCCTGCTGTCTCTGTTGCCTACACATCTGTAGGGTGATGCTTTTGTGAAGCCTACGTGCAGACTAGTGTCAAATTTGTTGCCCCCTTCTACTCCAAGATTTTCTTACCCATAATCACTGCACATCTTTCCCTTTATAACAAGTATTTACAATCTGTGCTGTTTCCTTTGAGGTTCTTGAAATATTTTCCCAAATTTAGTCCCTCTTTCTGTTTCCTCCTCTCTCTCAAGCTGCCCTTGACTCTTTGCACCCCCTCTTTTGCATTCTCAGGCCTGAGCAATAACCACTCATTCAGTTAGAGACATAGGCTTTATAAAAATCTTAGCCTTTTTTAATGAACCTTTTGGACGATGCTGAGGCCAGTATGGACGTAGCCTTTCTGGACATTCTTGTATCTGCTGCTAAATGGGAAGTGGAGCATCTTACAAAAAAAAAGTTAAGAATTGTGATGTAATCTATCTCGGCTGCATTTCCCTGGCTATGATGGAGAAGAAAGGGTGTGAAAGGTAGGAAAGGCCTGCTGAACTTTTCAGAGTTGCAGATCCTTAAACACAGGCTTTGACAGGTCTTCTGAAGCAGAGACTTCTACGCTGAGAAAAGTTCCTTTGGAGGGCCCCTGCAATGTGAGAAGACATCTCAGAAGCTCCTCTGACACATTAGGCTTCCAGTTGGAAAAAGGCCTCTGAAAATAAGGACATTAAAATTCCCTTTACATGTTCATAACAGAAACTCTGCAAAGGTATTGCCCCTGCAGCAAGACAGAGACAAGAAGAAACGGCTTCAAGTTGTTCCAGGGGAGGTTTAGATTGGATATTAGGAAAAATTTTTACACTGAAAGGGTATTAAGCATTGGAACAGATTGCCCAGGGAAGTGGTTGAGTAACCTGAGGTATTTAAAAGTTGGGTAGATGTGGTGCTTAGAGATAAGGTTTAGTGATGGTTTTTGTTGGTCTTAGGCTGATGGTTGGACTTTCAATGATCTGAAAGGTCCCTTCCAACCTCGGCGATTCTGTGTTCTATGAAGCCTGCCCACTTCAAGAGCACAGGAAAGGACTGAGTGGTACTTGGACAGTGCCAGGCACCTAATGTCCATGCCATGGAAAGAGGCAATAGAATAGCACTATATCTTACTCTGGTTCATGTCATCAGGATGGTAAGAATGCAAGTCGGTGTAGAGCACGAATAATGAGAAGAGCATCTTTAATGTGGGAGCCAAGAGGAATAAACTCTCCCAGACAGGGTTTAACATTGCGTCCCCAGCCAGAGAATAGGGCTTCTCGTGCTTCAACCTTCTTATGCTTCCCTGAAATCTCCTGCTCTTCTTCCCAAGGACTGAACCCTGGCCTGGACCTTGAACCCCAACCACCGGAGTGGCTCCTCTCCCTGCCTGTCTTGTTTGGGGGAAGCATTCATGCACTTCCCCAACAAATATCAGCCACTGTGATGGCTCCAACGCCTGGTGAGCATGTCAGCTAGCCCACTGAGCCAGGCCCCAGCTCCACCCCCTGCTGAAACAGCTCCACACTAAATACAAACATCTAATGGAACGTAATTACCATCTGCTGCTTTCCAAAGCAACACATCCGAATTACCAATTGGGAAATAATTACAGCCCACAAGTCTCCATCACAAGGGCCTCAGCTTCCCTCTGGAATCTGCATAACTTCCCAATTCTTCCCAAACTGCATCCCTGCTGCAGGTGCTGACACATCTCTTACCTTCCTTTGGTTGCTGAAATGCACCAAGCATCAGGAAAGTATTTGTTGAAGGAGTGAATAGTGAGATCCATTCTCTGAGGGCTTGTCTTGTATCAGCCAGAGGCATTTCACAAGCATTTGATGTTACTTGCCCCTTAAGCAAGAATTTGAAGCTGTGAGGGAAGGCAGGGCGGTACAAGCCAAACTTCTGTTCACTGCTTTCAGGAATTTCATCACCTATTTAAAAAACTAAAGCAAAGAAAGGGAACCAGTTCCTTGCAAGAGGGTTCTCCAGGGTGTGAGTTCCACAACACAAACCACAGCACCGAATCCTCTGCACAAAAACCCACACACATCTGCCTGCGTGAGGGGGCACTTTTCACCCAGGCTGAAAACTCCGGGTGAAAAGTAAGCAAATATATATTAAAAATGGACTTCTTTGCTTTGCTCTGTCTTTGCCTCGCCCTTCTTCCAGCCTGGCAGTGATCAGTGCCTCCCTGCCAGCCTGCAAGCACTGCTGTGTGCACCGGGGCGTTCAGCTGGTGCTCCAGCTATGCAGAATCACAGTCATCCGAGACTCCTTTTGCAGGGCATTCAGCTTGTCCCACAGCAGCAAAATAGAGTGTATTTCATTGTGTCAGAGCCTCCCTAATAGCTGGTTGTGTATCAAAAGGGAGGCGGAGAGAGCAGCTTCTGATCTGTGCACTGATAACAGAATGATTAGCGAGGCCTGACTCAGATTTTTGCTCTCTTCACAGGCTGAGGACTTCATTAGCCCACAGTTAAGGGTGCAAATATCTGACAGCTCCTTGTAAGGTGGAGGCTTTTAGCTCTCCTGAATGTAATGTGCTTTTCTTCTGTGTCCCGACATTAGTAAGTCCAGATCACCAGGGAGCCTGGGAAGTCCTTCATAGAGAATGGCTGCAGAAGGAAGAAACTTTGCACTACAAACTCCATTTCTACTTGATGTGCAAATTACACTCTTCCAGGTCCAGTTTTTAAAAGGTTACTTTTTGGAAGCACTGTTTGGAGGGAGCTGTCCTCCATAGAACTATGAGAAATGGAAGAATGTCTTTGTGTGATGACTGAAGAAAGACCCAAGCCATTTCCATATGATGTAGAATCATAGAATCGTAGAATGGTTGGGCTTGGAAGGGACCTTAAAGATCATCCAATCCCACTCCCTGCCCTGGGCAGGGACACCTCCCACCAGACCAGGTCGCTCAAAGCCTCCTCCAACCTGGCCTTGAACCCCTCCAGGGATGGGGCAGCCACAGCTTCTCTGGGCAACCTGGGCCAGGCTCTCACCACCCTCACAGTGAAAAAAATAATCATCGGATCATCGAGCTGCTTTTGAAATGAGATCAATCTTTTCATGCAGTGCCAGATACAGCTCTTAATTGTCCTGTCGTGATGCGTTATTCCTTTGCTAATAGTTTGAGTTATTTCTTTGTTAACCTTTACACAGCCAATAACAAATTAAGCATCATTATCTGAGTTTAAAATAGGCTGTAAATCTTGAAGCTCTGGTTAATACTCAGGTACTTACAACGAGGGAGCAATAAAAGGGCATTTAATGACACTCTGAAGCGCAACGTGGGAAGTGTTATAAGCAAAAGAGAAGAAAACAGGGCAGTTATGAATTGTCCACGGAAGACGAGTTTACATAAATGACAGTGTTCTTAAAATGTGTCTTTGATCAAAGTGGAGAGATGTTCTTAGCAAATTGCTAACAAATAATACGGTTCCAATGCTTTAAGTTGCTTTGGCTTGACAAAATTGAAGGCATATAGTAAACTTTTCAACAAAATCACTCGGTATTCTGCAAAGAACATTGGCATGAGAGATTTTAAGGTTTGATCTATTCTCTATTACGAGTATTTATTTCTCTCTGTGACCTGTGCCTTTGGTTCGATACAGCCATGTTCTGCTTTCCAAGGGGGATGCTTCGGTTCCGAAGCTGCCTGGAACACACACCAGACCCAGAGAAAGTGAGCGGGGAGTTGTTGTTAATTGCTTCTCATTTCCCCACTGGGTCACCCCAGAGAATTCTCATGTCTGGCCTTCAAACAAATAAGAGGGAGGACTTTGGCGTCTTGCATGTGGGCTCTCATACTAATCCGAAGTAGCAGACAAGCTGCTTAAATTCTGTAACTTTAGATCTTTGGAGTTTCACACCTAACTTTGTGTATCCCCATTTTGCTCATGGGTATAATGAGGCCTACATTTGGTAAACCTGTATCTGGTGTTGTGAATGCTAAATGAATTATCTGCGAGCTGATTTATAGGGGAATGCAGGAGACTGCAAATATTCATTATTATCCAATGGATTTACAAAGATCCCTTCTGTCTACTTCATTTCTATCCATGCATGAACCGTTTGGGGCTATAATTAAAAGGAGGGCTTAAGCTATAAAATTCAAGTTGGACTATTGTCCCGGTTTGAAGTAAAACCGAACCAATTTTCTGTTCTGTAACTTTACATCCTAGCCAGGCCTC
>JAOXNH010000067.1:42551384-42569492 GCA_028566575.1 Bartramia longicauda
TTCAAGGCCAGGTTGGAGGGGGCTTGGAGCAACCTGCTCTGGTGGGAGGTGTCCCTGCCCAGGGCAGGGGGTTGGAACTGGATGATCTTCAAGGTCCCTCCCAACTCAAACCATTTGTGATTCTATGAATAACCACGTAGCCAAACCTGGACCTGGAAATTCACCTCCAAATCTCACCCAGCTTCAAGAAGAAAACAGGAATAAAACCAGCTTGCAACACAACAGCCAGAGACGAACCACACCAAGAGCCCCTCTTTTAAGTGTTTTGATCACTTTTCAGCACCAAGGTGCCTGATGGAGGATGAGAACAGGCTGTGAGCGGGTGGCCCAGAAGTGCTGATCCGGTATAAACTCCCTGAGCCAGCTCAAACACATTCCTGAAGCGTTGGCACATCAACTTTGCCCCGGCAGGCTCTGTGCCAGATCAGGTCACCTCTGTCCTCAGCCCGGCGTTATCTGATGGCAGAGGAGAGGTTAGGGCAGAGCAGGGACCATCTGTTATCCCACAGCTGGCACCAGCCCCACCAAAGCCAGGGCCGAGCCCAGGACTGCCTGTTCCAGCTCCTCTGACAAATCCGATGACAGGATGGCGCTGGAGGGAGACAAATTTGTCCTGCCAGGTGATCTGGTGGCAGACAGTTAATGATTGCTAACCCGCAGTCGGGAACACTTGGAAGGCAGCCCACGCTGCACAGCTACCGCTGGGAATTCCGCCTGATCCCAGGAGACATCCCTAACAAGCGCATACATCACCGACCGGCACAACCTCCCCGCTGCCGAGCGAGAGCCGGGGCAGACGGAAGAGGCAGGAAGACAGAGCGGAGCAGGTTGTCCCGAGCAGAACCATGGGCTCCCCAGAGGTCCCACAGCATCCATCCGCCTCAGGTGTTCCCCAGGGCTGAGGGAAGGAGCATCACCTCGGATATGGCCTGGTTTTTTGGCACAGCTGTGACTGGTTGTGTCTCACCACACAGACTCCAGACAGAGGGATGCTGTGGAGTAAAAGGGAGTTGCCGCTTCTCTTCAACTCTCCCTACAACTCACTGAGCACCCGGAGGTTGTGTGTGATTTAAACAGTGTTTGTGACACGACACATCCGTCCTTCACTGCATCGGGAACAGAAGGGGTAAATCGACTCCTTAACATCCAACCCCAAATCCTATTTCTGTGATTACCTCTGTAATGCCCAGGAACTCAGAGCAGCCCCGTACCTCACAGCCCCTCTAACTAGAGGTAAATAAACCCAGCCAGGCCAAAATACAGAACTCAAGAGACAAGGAATATCATCCAGACGAACAGACTGTAGCCTAGCGTACTGTCCTGGCCAGCGCAGAGCTACCATCTCACTGCTCTTAGCAGACACAGCCACAAAACTTTTTTTTTTCAACTCAGTTTTCCAGTGTGAAGCATCAGACACCACAACCGGGTGACACAGTCACTGCACAACCCAGTGACACATTCCTCTCAGCCAGCCCAAAGCTCCAGCTGGGGTCTCCAAAGGCAAAGCCCCTTGCAGGGCAGTAATCGCAGTGTCCTCACGCTGGGGCAGTAAAAACAAACACCTCCTCAGCTGCCACCCCCATCCCTGGGGGGGCTTTCTGGTCAGTTGTTGCCTTTTTTCTTTTTTTTCTTTTTTTTTTTTAAATAAGGTCAACTCAATTAGAATGAATAAAACCCCTCTTTAAAGAGCCAGCCGACAGCCAGTGCCAGTGCTTCCAAAGGCACACGAGCACTTTAGAAGCAGATTGGTTTATTTGTTCCATGTAATTTACTTTAAAATGCCTCCCTGGATTCCCCATCAATTGCACTTGAGATACTGCAAAGGTGACCTGGGAAGCTTCTGAATCCCGTGCTCTATCCCGTGCCACAGGGAAGCCCTGCTCCTGCCAGAGCTGGGTGTGTGGAGGGGGGGCACAGGGGCTGTGCTGGTCTCTGTGGTGGGGGGTGGTTAAATAATCTCACTCCAGCTTCTCAAGGCCAGGGTCCTGGCAGGGTCAGCAGTGAGTGTCCCCATCCAGCCTCCACTGAGGGGCAGGGGAAGCACCCGGGGAGTGGAAGGGGACAGCCACCTGCAGCCTGCAGCTGGTCACCCGGTGAAGCACCAATAATCCTACAGCTCTCCATCGCCCTCCCTTCACCCCTAAAGCCATCAGCTCCAGGGCAGCTCAGGAGAACAAGCAGATTAAACACTCTAACGCTCACAGAGAAATTAATACTCAGCTGAAGATGTGACATTGCATGGGACATCTCCATCCTCCAGAACATCCCTCGTTGTGAGCAACGGAGCACTCCTCTGCTGGGACTGGGCCACGGCACGGAGCACCTCCCAGCACAGGGAAAAGCTGTCCCTGGTGTCCCTTCCTGAGGGTGGCCAGCTTTGGTCAGTGCAGCTGAAGGAGCCTTTTCCTCAACAGCACCTCCCATAGCAAAATTCAAAACTTGGCCCCGGAGGAACCAGGAGGTGACAGCTCTTTTGTCCCACTGCAGATGGGAAGTTCTTTCAGCTCTCCTGAAGTTTCAGCCCTGGTCTGCTGGGAGGTGGCCCTGCCCAGGGCAGGGAGTTGGAACTGGATGCTCTTTAAGGTCTCTTCCAACCCAAACTGTTCTGTGATTGTAGGTGGGTAGGCAGGGGAACACCCGTGGGATCCTGAGAGCCCTCTCCTGTGCTCAGGAGACCCCAGCTCTTTTTATACCCTCATTCAGCAGAGAGAGAAATCGCAGGAGCCTGCCAGGATTATCCAAAGCTGCCCAAATCAATGTATTTTTGTACTCCTCTTGCCCTCCTCAGTCGATGCTGGAATTCCCAGCCCCTGCAAGATGAGCATTTAAAGGTCTTGCACCCCATCACCTACACCTTCAGTTCCACCGCGACAGCTTCAGCTCTCCCATCCATCCCGCAGCGAGCAGTGGTTGCTGTAGACCCCCAGGTTCCGCAGGGGCGCAGGAGACAAGGACGCAGCTCCCTCTTTGTCAGGATGCTCTCTCCCTGCTCCATTTCAAACCGGGATCTGCTCTTCAAATTCTGTCCCCCCTGCCATTGGAAGCGTGATAAACGCACACCCCCTCGCAGACGTGGGGGGACTCGTGCCCTGCAGAAGCGCTGCTGCAGGAGGGGGCTCTGTGCCTCGTCGGGCAGTGTGGTGAGTCAGGAACACATCCCCATGTAGTGAAGTTTGCCAGTTCTCTGCCTCAGCCCAGCACAATTAGCTCTGCAGCTGCTTTCCACCCATGTCCTACAAGGATCAACAAGCCCTCGGGCACATCATTTCAGCATCCTCCTCGGAGCAGCAGCAGATATTCTGGGGTAATTTTTACACTTCAGCTCTGAAGCAGAAGGCAGGTGTAGGTCCCTCCCTGCCTTACCGACAGGAATTGAAGAGTTCAGTGTTTCTGCATGTGTCACTGGCTGAAACTCTGCTGAGCATTTCCGTGGTTTTCCAGCTTTTTCTTCTCACCAGACCAGCCAGCACTGTCCTGCTCCCGGAGGTGGAGGCTGCCCCCTGAAGTACAACTTGACAGATCTCTCCATCTCTCCCAACCCAGGCACCACCAGCACAAACCAGCATTTTCACAACCTCCCCTCAGCCGGCACCAGAGCAGGGAAGGGCCTCTGCCTTTTCATCCATCCTTGAGCTAAAATTCCAACTTTTGGAGATGTGATGTAACTCGCCGGAGTCCTCCCACGGGCAGGGCTCTCCTTGCTGCAGCTGTCGAGCCTGGAGGGCAACGTCCTCTCTGATTTTAAGGCCACGCACTGGTAGCTTCAATATCACACCTCAGCACCCACTCTGCCACTTCCAGTACGTTCCTGTAACTGCTCACCAGCCGGAACATATTCCGGTTTCATAATTGCAAGTCAGGCCCATAAATACTTAATGGGTATTTCTCAACCCATTTCTTTTAACAACCTGTCCATTATTCCTGCTTGCAGCAAGTATTGCTTTTAAGTCCTTGGCCTCCTACAGACACAGAGCACTCCACCCACCCGCTTTGGCTGTTTCCCTGAAGCTCGACCCACTGCCATCCCCTGGAAGGGTTTTTATTCTGGTACCCCACAGCTGGTACTTCCCCCCCACCCCATCCCCAAGTTCCTATTCCTGCTTTTTCCCAGTGAATTTCTCATTGACAAAAAGCTGTCTCCTTCACCTCCCCCATCCTCGCTTCCCTCAATAAACCCTTCACTGCTTCTTTCAGAGGAATTTGCAGTCTGGACTGCAGCTGGGTGGTCAGAAGATCGCCCTTTTTCATAGCTGTGATGTTTATAGACAACTATTTTAAACCAAAGGCACAAGTATTCCCACCCATCGAGCCCCAGAGCTGGCTGGAGACAAAGAGTCACTTGTCCAAGTCCATCGTAACCAGATGATGCTACAACTTCCCTCAATCCACCCTCACCATCTCTAGGTTTGTCCATTATTCACTGTCCCACAAGGCCTGAACCCCAGCGAGCAGCACAGCAAGACAACACCAACTAAAGTGTCCCTGCATCCCAAATAATTCCTGTACCACACCTGACCCTCGAGGTGAGAGCAACTCTGAAACACCTCCCGTCTTACTTTGAAATACCCCCACATGAGATTATAAATCTCCAACTTGGTGCCCTGCTGAGAATTTTTTAAAGTCTCCTCTGTTGTATTCTAAGAGCATATAAGCAAAAAAACCCCAACATTTAATGAACTGTAAAACTAATTATGATGAAATAAAACTAGCTGTTCACAAAGTGGAAAAACATCACATTTTCATGTCCTATTTTCCTTTAAAATGTATTCCCTGCCCATCCTCTAGCATACTTTGCAAATGCAAAAATAAATATTCTTCACAGCAGAGTGCTGGCTTGAAGGCTACGAGTCCAACAATAAAAAGCTTCACAATTTAATGGCCCTTAAATGCTCAACATCTTTTTCACTTAATGCAAAATCCATCTGATCTAATAGCTGTGACTGAATTACATGTATGATTTTTTCTATTAAAGTTAATTTTCTGAGTTGGCAGAGCAATACAAGCATTAGATTAAGAAAGCAGTAATCTCTATAAACTTTACAGGATTCAGGGATATTTCCGAGTCAGCTACTCAAAACAAAACGAGTCACATATTCACTTTAAGAAGTGCTATTCCATAGCAGGAGCATTGTGCCAACAACAGTTATAGGCTGCATTACCCTATTAATGTTGCTTTACTGTTCCACGGAGCAGATCCCAAAATGCCTCCTGAAGCACCCCCAGAACTCTCAGGTACATTTCATCCACATTGGACATCTTTGTGACCTCCCATTCCTTCCTTGCATTTATCAGTGACATTTGTCCATGACTGCAGAAATACAGACAGCTTCCTCCACTGGGCGGGTGGATTTCACCAAACACATGGATTATTGCTGCCACGGGAACCTCACTGACACAGACACAGCCCAGACTGAACCTTCACCTTCATGAATCAACCGAGCCAAAACCCCCCAAACTTAGAGCATTGCCAAGGGACTTGTTTCTTCCATTTGAGCCTGGAGACATCCCTCTTTGGGCAGTATTTAAACAATCCACACCTACTAAAACCCAAAACACTAAGCTCACCCTAAAACCATAGCACGCAGTATCACCAACACCAAGGTAACAAAAGTCTGAGCTACAATCTATTACGTGAAATATTGAATTGCTGTGTTCCTAAGGAAATTCAGATTTAGTTGATCATCTCTACGGTTTTATCTTGCATTTATTTCTAAAGTTGGACTTTTTTTTTCCCCAGCTAAGTACTTGAAAGCCCAGGTAGGACTTTTCTCCCCAGGAGCAATCCTGCTGTTACGAACAGTGTTATTAGGCAAAAGACAAAATAACTGCAGTTAAAACTGCCACCAAGCTGGGAAGAGCTCTGGGGCACTGCTCCTCCAAAAGGGAGACACTTTCTGCCGTCCAACTGGAATGTTACTGCAGACGATACACACCTGGGCTTGGTGGGTTTCCCCCTGCCCTGCTATGGGTCAAGGAGTGCAATAACTGAGTGTTTTCACCCAGCAGCTCGCTACTGAAGATGCTTCCAGCTGGTGTTTAAGTGCATGTTGATCTTCTCCCCTCCCTTTAAAACAAAGATGGCAAAAGTAAAAAAACTCCAGTGGAAATTACTTTTTCTACTAAGAAACAAATTAGGATGCAAATATAATTGAAAAAGCTTTTAAATAATTAGCCTCACTCCACAGAAAAAAAGAAAACTAACATGGTTGGAGATCAGAATACCCTTATATTACACCTGATATATAAAGCCATCAGAAAATTATAAGTGGAAAGCACTTCCCAATACCCCACAGATTAACAGTAAAGCTGACAGAACACATCCGCTGGCAGAAGGACAGTTTAGACACATCAAATCTTGAAACAGTTCCTCTTCAGAAAAAACTCATATATATATATACACACACACTCATACTTTTTATTCCAAGGTCAAATTAGATCTTTACAAGAACCCTGAAGAGAACTTCTGCTGACTAAGAATACAAGCAACTCCTCCAAAGATTCGAGGAAGAAAACATTCTTCTGGTCATTGTTTAACCACAGCAAAGTTTCCCTAATCCTGCTCACACCCCAACAACTGAACAACCCGATTCATTTTCATGCCCCACTGGCTGGACAAGATATCCAAATAACCAAAAATTAAGTTAATGGTGAAATTAGAGCGCCCTTCCCTTTCAAGTCACACCAAATGAATGGACTTTGGTAGCGCCAAGCAGTGATTCCACAAAGATCACTCAGCGTGAGATGCAGCTGCAGTGCCAGCTGTTAACTGAATTTCTGTTCTTACCAGCAGCAGGAGGACTCGGCGGGCTCACCCCAAACTACCCACTGACAGAACACACTGCTTGTCCCTGGCAGCGCAGGGGTGGCCAGAGTCCATTTACTCTGAAGAATTAACTGGTAGAAGCTTTGAGTCTCGATCAACGACACCTGAATATTACCAGCCATAAACTCCAGAAATAGAAGAACCCAATAACCCCAGTGAACATCTGAAAAATCAATGTGTGACCTGGTATTTGAGATTATTCAAGCAAGTTCCA
The DNA here is from genome assembly GCA_028566575.1 of Bartramia longicauda. Taxonomy (NCBI): domain Eukaryota; kingdom Metazoa; phylum Chordata; class Aves; order Charadriiformes; family Scolopacidae; genus Bartramia; species Bartramia longicauda. The sequence continues at coordinate 42,558,422 of JAOXNH010000067.1, forward strand.
CAGCCTTCACTACCCGCACTATTTTGCCAACCTATTTACATTTCTTTACCTTTTACAGCATTAACCACGACAATACGAAGAAGAAAACTTTTTATTGATAAGGTAATAGGAGAGAAATTTAGAAAAACACACATAGAACTCCCTCAATAAGGAAACATACAATATCAAAATATGCCAGAGTTAGTATATCAAAACAAACTCTCTAGTAAGAGTTTCAAGTAATGCAATCATAAAAGAATTTGGCTAAAAAGTAACATATATACTGAGATGTTCTCTGTAATAGTCCTCTAAGAAATTAAAGGAAAGCAGCAGTAGATCTGTTTAACTACAGACACATATTTAGTAAATATATTAAGTGTATTTATATAATAAAAACTGCCCTGCACATTCATCACTAGGTCTGTATCCTCCTCTATGTGGCAGTTGTCTCTTCAATTCTACAAGACTCTGCCCAAAAAGGAACAAAAAAAGGAAACAAACATAATACTACTAAAAAAAAGCAAGACCTAAGCCTGAGGTACAGCTTGTGGGGAAGCCCAGGCAACTCAAGGCAGAGAACTCTGCGCTCCGACTTAAGTCTTATTTTTCAGGAACGTGGAAGAGGAAGTAGAGGAAGTTTGTCTTTTCTATGTCAGGATCCCAGATTCCTACTCGCTGGTTATTAAATGCTTTTGACTGAGCAGACTGAAGTTACCACAGCTACTGACAGCTCTGTTACAGCAGCCACATACCTTGTCAGACTCATTTCCCAGTTTCTTCCTTTGAATAGTCCCAAATTTTGTGTGTTTCCTTTCATAAAACTTACTTATGGGAACATCATCCTTCAGTTAAAAGTGAAGCCCTGTCTCGTTTAATAGGTAGATTCCAAGCAAATAAAAATTCTCACTTCATTAATCCTTATTATTTGCATCTTTCCCCATAAATAAGATTATAGTACATAATTTACAGTTAAGAGGAAAATACCTTGAACTTCCATGAGATAGTGTTTGAAAATCCAATACCTGAATTATCTCGTGTACAGCTTAATGAGCTGCTCAGTCTGCACCCATATTAGGCCTAATGAAGAATGAAATTATAAAGAAGCAGGACTATTGCTTTTAGATCAAAATGCTGCTCTGCAAACCATGACACTCCACTCCCAGACACTACTTTAGCCCACAGTAATCAGTATTACAAAGCATTCCTGAAAAATCTTGGGGAAGGGGAGGCAAACATAAAAGTTAGTGTTTTGATAGTAAAACCTGATTTTTAAGTCTTGCAAAAAAGCAAAGGCACTACATCTTAAGCTTATATTTAAATAAAGTCTGTAACTTGGCCAGCCAAGTTACAACATATACCTAAATACTTCCCATCTACCTTTGCAGCTGATTTATTAAGCGTCTCTTAGTGTGTCTTCATCAGCTTATGTGACAAAACAGCCACTTTCTCTTAATCATTAAAGGAGATACACAGCTACAATACTTAGCCAAGCTCATTTGAATAGAGTTTATTTTCAACCATTCCATGAGAGTTCAAGTTATAGGATAAACTGGGAGTTTCTGGGTATAGACCTTGCTTTAAAAAGTGGTCAATCAGACATTAAAATAATTTAACTACCATGTCATCATTTTGACATTCAGCTTGTCTATCAATTTTAAAAGACGTTCTACATCTTTTATTCATCTAATGAGAGGTGTCAGATCTGAAACTCAGTAGCCCTATTTTTCCGCTTTCCAAGAAGAAAATATTCCAGCTAAGTTGTTTCATATTTGGAGGTTCTAATTGCAGCTATATTATCATAATTATATAAGTCTCCTGAAGGTTATCACTACCGTCACCACAGCACTCCTACAAGACACAGCAGCCTTCAAGAGCAATGGCACTAAGCACATCAGCAAACGAGTCCCTGTCTCATGCGGATGATCTGTAGTAAAGCAGCTTGGACGTCTTCATCCATGTGACCCTAGAGCAAGCAAACGCTTCGTTAAATTAAAAATCCCACAGAGTGTCAACCATCCATCACTAACATTGGGGTAACTTTGAAGAATCTCCTAAAGTCTTAATTCACTGCTGTATTTTCACCACTCTCTGGGTAAATCTGCAATATTTTAGGAATCTTGTTATTTTTCTCTCATGAGGAAGGAGGGTCACTGACACAGCAGTTTCCTTCATGAAAACATGTGGGAAAAAAAACCCAAACCTGTTCCTACCCTCTGGCTCCACAGCTACTGCTGTAGGAACAGTCCCTCTTTTGCATCCTGAAGTATCTGAAGTCGTAAGACTTCATGAGAGCCACTGGATAACTCTGCATTAAGCTTCCAGCTTCTACTGAACTTCTCTCCAGCATTCCCTGAGCTGATGCAGGATTGATAACATGCTCACATCACCACCGTCCTCCAAAGCGGATTGTTACACGTCATTACACATAGACAAGTGGTGATAAGATGGTACAATAAGACTACAGCTGTGGTAGGTGTTCGCTTTTTTGTTGGATCAGTCCTTTCTAAGTTAAAACTCTCAACATGAGAAGAGGTACTTGATGCTAGTTTCAAGTTTGAGGTCTTCCAGCATGGCAGTTAGGAATGTGTCTCAGGGATCTCTATGTTGAGATGACAGAGTAAAACGATCTGAATTTGGGACTCTCATACCTGTACAGCACTGAGGAGATGGGTCCGATAAACTGAGACTACCTCTTGATGCTGCCTTTTGGCATCCTATAAAGGAAGGAAAAGGAGGTCAAGTCATCAACTTTTTAATATCTACTCTTGCCTATTTCCAGCTTTTAGGGCTTGGTTTTGTGCCCTTATAGCCTAGCCAGAGCAGAAGTTCAAGCTTAAAGTTAGCTATACCTCCGCTATTAATCAAGAAAAAAAAGTCACTGCTTTACTTTTTTTCCTGCTTACTTGCAGCAAAGCAATGCTGCTGACAGGCTGTCAAGGAGGTGCTAAGATTAAACACTTTTTTCCTCAACAGCATTAGCTATTTGCTGTGAAACCACTCAATTTAAGAACACATTGCCTTGTAAGGGTCAACTTTGCAAAGATGTATTCTGCTTCTGTGGAGGTTTACAAACAGCTAACTGCTCACATACACAGCTTTAACTACGAGCTTTACTGAAGGGGCCACAAACGTGCTTGTGACCGAACTCCCAGCGCTTCCCATGAAGTGCTCCCCTTCATTGTTGGTGTTTCATAAGGAATACACAGTGTTTGCAGACAAGGGAACACAGTCAAAGCCATTAAGGGCCACCTCACTTTCTTTCAAAGTGAGAAAATACATAACTGGTGGTTTTTTGAAAGAAAATATTAACCTGGAACTTGCATACAGAAACGGGCTTGGTGTGAACAATAGCAGCTTATCTCATAAGCACAAATTCTCTCTAAATTCTGTCGTTTTTAATCTGAAAAAGTTCCCAAATGTTGTAACTGCACTGTGTAGAAGGAAGCAGACAAATTTTCAGAGAAGCAAACAGTCATGGGGGAAAAAAAATAAAATTAATGAATGCTCTACTTTAGAGATCAAAGTTCACAGCCAGCCCCAGGGCTCCAGTGGCCACATCCATATTTCCTTGTTCACACCAGGCCTGTAGGCGACTGTAAGGGATGGTACTGCATTTCAGACAGTGCCTGGCAGGAGTACTTACCGCTAACTGCTGCTGCAGGCCTTTCACTTGGTTCTGGAGCATTTCAACCTGCTGGTTCTGCCTCTTTGAGGGGATCCCAGTGGTGTATGTGAGCTGAGACAAGCCATTAAGAGCCTGCTTTAACCGCTCCACATCATTAAGCAGTTCTGTGATCTTTTTTAAAAAAGCACACAAAAGCCTCAGTTAAGGATGTCTCACTGAAAACTAATATTCTTTAACATTCTTTAAAGACTGATGAAAATTGGCAAGCATTGAAGGGTCTCTGTTCTAGCTTGCCATGGCACTGCCTAAGAGACTTCTCAAAGACAGAGGACTTCATTTTCATGCCATGCTATCACTGGTTCCCATTCCGCTTCCTAGAATTGGAATCTGTAAGGTCTGGACCCTGAGGGTCGGGCAGCAACATAAATGATTTACACTCTAAAAATATTCTAGGTCTCATTTCTAAGAAGAGCAGTGAACCATCAGAAGGCCAGAGACGCTAAACAAACAGCTCCAGTGGAAGAATGAGCCGATATCCCAAAAGTCTAAAACCCAGCTTGGACGAAGAGAGTTTAAATACAACCCATGATGTTCGAAGCACACAAGGAATTAGAAAAGCTTAGTACAATGCTAACAAAACCAGGACTTCCCCTTAGCAGATGTGGGCCAGTCCAGGGTACCTAATGCTCAGGGGACAGAGCATTAGTAGCTCTATTTGAAGCCCAGCTAATGCTCCCGACACCTCCAGTTCAGGGGTATGGAACTACCCCCCACGTCCTACCTTGTTATCCTTGGCCTCCACCTGCTTTGCAGACTCCTGTATTCTCTTCTGCAAGTCGATAATTGTCGTCAAGGATTTATCACACCTCTCTTTCTGGTCTTTAATTTCTTGCTCAATGCTGCAGCTCCGTAACTGAAGCATATCCTTCTCATCCTTTAAAGAGAGCTCGCTTTTTTTAGCTTGCAAAGCCTCCTCACACGCTTCCTTGTACTTCTTGCTCATACTGGACAAGTTTTCAGCTATGCTGTTAATCTGGGCCTCCAGAGCACTCTTCATGGATTTGTATTCTGAGATGTCGATCACTTCTTTGCTCTCTAGGTCTGTCAAAGCTTGCTGAGTAAACTGAATCTCAGACTGCAACTTCAGGATTTCCTCATTTTTAACTTGGTTTTCTTCTTCCTTTTCTCTCAAGCTGTTTTTGATGGCTGCAATTTCTTGTTCAAGCGTTTCCTTCATTTGTATATATTCTACCAAGGGTATTGAAGACTTTTTTAGACCTGACAATTCCTGCTGTAGTTCTCCTACTTTTAGTGTTTCTTTGTCGTAACATTCCTTCTTATTTCTGAGGGCTTCCTTGAGCTCCTCTATCGTGTGACCAAGAGCCTTCTTCAAGGCTTCAATCTGTTCTGTTGCCAGAAGTGGAGCCTGTGCAGCCATAGGCTGTGGGGGACTCTCTTGTAGCTCGTCTCTCTCCTCTTTGTCCCCTGTGTATTTCCCCAGCAATTCCCTCAATTGCTGGTTCAGCTCCTCCATTTTGCTTGTGAACATTTTTTCCATTTCCCGGGATTTCTCAGCGAGGATATAGTTCTGCTGCAGGTCATTTTGGATGGACAAAATGCCGTTCTTGAGCTTTTCGTTCTCCTCTTTGCATTTCTGGGTTTCCTCCTCACTTTCTCTGCACTTCTGCATCTGCCCCTGCAACTGCGCTTTCAACTCTTTCACTGTGGCTTCGAAGCTTTGTTCTCTGTCTTCAAAGGAGGCAACCGGGGCATATTTCAACTGAATGCACTCTTGAATTGTGTCAAGTTCCTTCTTTTGGGCTTCAATTTCTTCATGCAACTGTAAAATTTCTTCTTGACCCCTCTTGTATTCAGCCGTAATGGCAGCGTTGTTCTCCTGAAGTTCTTGCAGGCTTTTATTTAAAGCAGTCACTGCAGTTTCATGATCTTTGAAACTTATATACTCACTCTGTAATTGGTTCTGTAAGAGTTTCACCTTGGTTTTCAGAGCTCCATTTTCTTCATTTACCCTCATGGATTCTTGCTTTATCTCTTCAGTTTTTTCCTTCAGGTCTGACAGCTCCTGATTAGTCTTCTCCAGTGTGTTATTGAAGACTGTTTTCATCTCCTCGTGTGTCGCAGCCAACACATACTGATCCCTGAGCGTCTCCTTTAGGGCTGCATTTTCAGAGACTAGTTTGCACACTTTGGCTTGTTCATCAGCGTATTTTTTCTGAAGCTCAGCAAGCTGCTTTTCAAGTTCCATACCGTTAGATCTTAAAGCTTCCACTTCTTTTTTGTGCTGCTCTGGAGACAGGTACACAGCCTGGAAGTGGCCAATATTCTCACTTAAGCTGTTCTTCTCTGCCAGCAACTTCTCAGCTTCCACTTTGCTTTCGTTGTACTTCTTTGTTACTTCAAAAAGCTTTTTGGTCAGGTCCCCAACAGCCAGGTCATTTGTTTTCTTCAATTCTTCGTGAATTTTTAAAGGCACATTCTGGCTTTTAATTTCTGTTTTCAGCACTTGGATTTGCTGCTTAAGCATCTTGTTATCAATCTGCAATCTTTCCAGTTCCTTCTGCAGAGTCTGATTCTTCTGTGACAATTCAGAAATTGTCTTCCCCAGTTCCTCATTTTTCTGCTCAAACCCACTCCTCATTTGTTCGTGGTCTTCTGGCCTTACCTGCTGAGCCAGTTTAGCTCTCTGGCTCTCAGATTCCCTCTTTAAAAGCAGAATCTCTGCCTGCAATTTTTCGTACTCTCCTTCCATCTCTGCCAACTTCCTGGCTTTCTCATTCACTTCGTTTGATAACGAACTCTTCATGTTTTCAAATTTCTCTGAAGTTACAGAGTGGGCTAACTTTGCCACTGTTTCTTTGAGCTGCCCTTCTAACTCCATGACATTTCTCCCCCTTTTATCTCGCTCCATCTCCAACTTCACAAGTTCCTTCTGCAACCTTTTATTTTCCTCCACCAGCCTTCCTTCATCTCTCTTAAATTCTGCCACCAGCAATTCATTCTGCTTAATCTGGTTCCTCAGTTTTCCCACTTCAGCAGAGGCCCCTTCGTACTTCGTCTTCATTTCTTTCAACTGATCCTTCAGCTCCTCTGTTATTTTACTGTTTCCCAAAGCAGCTTCGTTAGTCAGGTGATCTTTCAGAGCTAGAAAGTGGGTCTGCATTTGCTTAACTTTGCCTTCAGAGTCAAACATCCTTTTCTGCACATCTTTTAAAGCATCTTCCAGCTGTTTTATCTGTCCATCAGATTCCGCCTTGGTTCTTTCACACTCTGATGCCAAAGCTTTACACTCGGATACCTTGTGAGACAGTTCTCTCTGCAATTTGCTGATTTCTTCTTTCGCTGCACTGTAGCAGGTCCTCACGTTGTCAAGTTCCTTCTTTAAAGCTTCCTTCTCCGAGCTGGATGACTGGGTAGGCAGGGAGAGCTCCAGGGGCCTCAGCATAGACCTTGACTGAAGATAAATTGGCACAAAAACAGATACGTGCTTGAGTTTGACAAGTCATATACACAGGAGTTGTCATAGACATAACTGTCTTAAATCTGTTGATACGAGCATAAAATGTCAGAGAGATTTCATTTTTTCCCTTAGAAACACACTAATCTACTCTTGCCCATATTACAGAACACACGTATTTCAGCTTTTAACAGTAAAAAAATCTTGACTTTAGCTCTACATTACTGTTTTTCCCCAGTCATCAGACCCTGCTGAGAATAAAGTATATTCATTGTGTTTCTCGTTATTCATATTTAATGACTCATCTGCCAGAAGAAATTTAAGAGAAATTTCCCCATCCCTCAAGCACGGGAATGTAATTTTAAAAGGAATCAGAAAAGAGCGTGTCATGGTCAACAGAACCTTCTCTCTGAAATGTCTAAGGAAACAACAGTCATTTACTGTTGAGTAAAGGCTACAGAAAACCCCACAGAACAGTTCTGGTGGCCTACCATGTGCTCTTCCCTCCCAGCCAGGGTGGCTATTGATGGCACAAGTTTGCTCCAATCATCTCATTCACGTCCCAGGGACCAGAAAGCAGTAGGTGGCTTCCAGACACGACTGGCTTAAAGCCACTCAATTCCTGCTTGGGACATGGTTTGGGGCTTTGGGGTTGGTTTGCTTTTTGTGTCAATGTTCCCACCTACTATTTTTAAAAAAAAAATAATCATGTATCAACTAACTTTAAACTTCAACTAAGAATCAAAAAAAACCTCCCAAGGCCATTGGAATAACCTTATGTAAAACATGGCAGAAGAGACTGGATTTCTCTGTCTTACCAGCAGAACACACAAATACATTCACCAGTGAGCGCTGGCAAGAAAGCACAGGAGGTACAGATTTATTTCTTGTCATCACTCACTCCTGGAAGCATTACAGCTGAAACACTCAAGCGTGAGAACAGCTTGTCTGTTAGGACCAGTCCCTACCAGAAATAACTCACTGTAAGGGTCTGATCAACCTCATTCATAACTGAATTGTTACTTTAAAAGGTAGGTACTCATCAGCCAATTATCATATAGCTGGCAGGAAAGTAAAGTCTTCTAAATTTCAAGAAGAAAAAAAAATTTAGAGATGAAAAACAATTGCAGTTTACACTGTGACAGATGACCCAGTATTAAGAATGCTCATTACACAGCAGACCGTTCAGCATCCAACAATTTCACTGCATTTAGAGCGATGTCACATTTGTAACTCTAGAGGGCACCAACAGTTAAAAATGAACATTGCAAAGCAAGGGGTACTGAAAGTGCACTCAGCAGCAGTGTTTAAAATATGTACATTTGTAAGCATAGTTATGCTTGTGAAAGCTAAATATCTTAGAAGTCTCTCAAGTAGCAAAATATTTATTACCTGTGATTCCACAGCAAACCCTTGGCCTTGCTTCAGTAATAAGTCTTCCTTTCCTAGATTTGCAAAGCAAACAGCATTTAGTCTCTGTTTAAAACCAGTAACACAATCACAAGAACTACAATTTTCCTTCCTAATTTTACTGTGTTCCATGGGACTGCACCAGGCTGCAGGCTGGTATTTAAGCAATTGGTGTTAAAACAACTCCACCTTAAGACACAAAGGAAGTCTGGACAAATTCTTCCTAATAAAAGACACCCCTACTGTGCTAGTAAGGCAGATAAATTGCTCAGCAAAACAGTGCTGAAAGCACCTTGCGCTGGCTGCGTGTCTGCACAGGAGCACAGCAGGAAAAAGCATCCCCTTGTGCTCCCAATAAATGATCCTGACAGGCAGCCAAGCAGCTCTCCCGACAGCTCAGGACAGATTAATAACATTTGAAGTTACACAAGAGCAAGACAGGCCTGTAACCAAGTTGGATGCAAGAGACTTCAGTTTCTGGGAATGGAATCATTTCTAATAGAAGTGTAAGCTGAGGCCTTGTGTTTAAAGTCTCTTTCAAACCTGCCTACATTCGCTTTTCACGATGTCCATAGTTTTCTCATCATGAGCTGGACATGAATGTTGCTTAAAATAGGAAGAATGGAAAGGGGAAGACTCAGTTGGGAGCCCAGACCCTGATCAGCTTGTTTTTCATGTTATTGGAAGATGCAGCAGAGTTACAGTGCACATTTCACCAGATCACTCACTCCTGAGCGAGACTGATGGACAGTGCCCTGTAGGAACACGGCCGGGCTCAGCTGACTCCGTCCTGAGCCTGGGAGCGTGGGGAAACACACGTTAGCCTCGGCTATAATTAAGGCCAACTAAAGAAAGATGACAAAAAACCCCACCCGTTGTCTACATATTCCAACACCGCATCAGGCATGGGAAGTGTTAAGAATTAACTATACTTACTATTACCAAAGCCACTTCCAGATCCCACAAGGTCAACCTAAAAGCAAAGAGCAACACACACAAAAACAAAAGCTGAAAATTCATTTCATATTTTTACTGTATGTTAAGCTAAGGATTAAAGGGCAGGGAAAGCTTTTACAATGAGATAACAATTTAAGACTTTCAAGAATTTAAAATTGCTTAAGTATTTACTGTTGTAAATACCAATTTCTGTATCACATTTCAAATCAGTTAACGTACTTCATAATATTTGAGTTTAGCTTTGAGAGCTTCAATAGTTCTTAAGCTTTCTTCCTGCTGCTTTTCCTTGGTAGTTAGGATTTTCTTCAGCTCATCTTTCTGAAAGAGAGAGAATGCCAATAGCAAAAGCCACAAGAAGGGCCAGATTTATCAGATCTCAAGCAGCTTTTAAAAAAACTTTATGGAGAACTTCAACCAAGATCAGCACCTAAAGAATCCCCTGCATTTTTGGTCCTAAAGTTCTTCTACAACAGTGCTCCTCCACAAGAGGAGTCCTGAAGAGTGAGTCAAGGGAATATAGACCAGTATAATTTACTATTAATTTATTCATGTTAATTAGTCTTGCATTACTGAAAGTCACTAAAGAGATACTTATAATATGAAGTCTGCTTTAAAGATGCCATCAGGATTACATATAGTATTTGTAATAACAGAAAAGCTGTGCAGCTGTATAAATGGAGTACATAGCAGTAGATATTTAGCATTTAGAGATACTTTTTCTTTTCTCTGTAGCTTTAAATACCATTATTAAATGTGGTATTATATTTCTATAGAAGAATTACTGTATTTAAAACCTATAGAATTTATAGAATCTTCTTATAGAAGAATACATTTAAAATCTCTATTTCTATAGAAGAAATACAGTAGAACTATTTCTTAGTTCTACTCCACTTTAAGGTGATGTATCGTACCTCATTTTCAAGATCATCTGCAAACATTTGCTCCTGCAAAAATAACAAAAAAATCCCCCCCAAATCATTTTTTTCAATAATGTTTAAGGGGCTCACACACAGTTCATTAGTTGATAAGTCTACCCCAGTCTAACACTACATGTTCTGACAGCTCCCCTTTCAGTTCCCATCTAACCTCTGGCAAGAGAAATAAAGCAGAACAGAAATTAGGAATGTCTGAGATCTCTTGATGTGCATTCTAGGAAACTAGAATATCTTTTCAGTTATCTAGATCATATGCTACTGAGGCAGAAAAGTAGAGTTTTTCAGTAGAGGTTTGATTTTGGAGAGTGACAATTAAGCAGAGAGTTTGTTTTATAAAGGCAATGGCAAAGAGCGAAGCTGAGATAAACCAATGATTCCAAGAAATATTCTGTCCATGTGCTGCATTAGGGGAAGCTGCACACAATTTTTACATACACCCCTACAAAATACAGTGAAGGAACAAATGTGAGCCTCAACAAAAGAAAAAAATCCTGAGTTTTTCTTCAATTGTACTGGTCAAATTCAGACCTCTAAGAAGAGGAGGGAACTTCTTAAATGAGAAATTCCCTATTGAAAACCTTTGTTTCTGTTTTTGCCAACTGAAAATTTTTATGTTTCCACTTAGAGTAACAACTGGAAAAGAAGCAGTGGCTACGATCAAGTACTGACACACAACACCTACAGTTAATT
>JAOXNH010000067.1:42579094-42598086 GCA_028566575.1 Bartramia longicauda
GCATACTTTGCCATACAGATGTTTCTTCCCAGATTTTTTTAAAAATTAATTATTTGCACATGATCTCTGTTTTTCTTTAGCTATTCAGAGTAAATGGGATCACTGAAAAAGGTGGTAGGGCAAATGAACCATGACCTTGAGACTGGTATGTTCCCACAGCCTGGTCTGTTCCCCTTACCAACAGCTCCATGTCTAGAATAGAAACGCCACTGCTCTATTTACAACATGAAACATGTGAGTAGAGGCTCTGACACTCTCCCATTGGAAATAATTTGTTTCTGTCTGAAGGCTATTCTGCAGTTCCTCTGCAGACGTGAGTAGAATCACTGTTTTGCTCTGCAAGAATTGTGCCTTGCAGCACAGAAGGAGCAACTCCGATCCACAGGGTCAGTCATTTCATCTTCAGGTTGCAAGGGTACCCCCTGCTTGCTAAGCTTTCACTTAGTCGTTGAATAATGTATTTATACCTGTTGTCTTCCACATACAGAGCATCTTCCTGTCTCAAATGACTTTCTGTGTTACAGTTCATCAGGCATAGATATAGCATCTCCATTGATGTAACCATGTTCTGCTTTGCTAACCAGAAAACCGTTGACTCCTGAAAAATACAGCCTACAGATCAATAAACAACATGTTTCTGTAGGCCTCCAGCATGCACTGTGCCCCCTGCCTTTTTTTCATGATGTTTGGTCTGAATTGACCTTTCTTCTCACTAATCTCAGATGAGTCTGCCACTGTTCAGGTATAAACATGTTTATTTTGCATCCAAGCTTCTAACTGCAATTGGATCGATATCACAAGGAGGCAAAAGCAGGTGTGTTTTTTTCAGATAGTTGGATTTCAAACAATTAGGGTTCTGTAAGTGAAAGCATTAACTCTGCTCTTAAATCAGAAGGCAGTGATGCGTCTAAGTAACCGAAGCACAAGAAACTATCATAATAATAAAAATTATGGACATCATATATTATTTTAAAGACATAAGCACACTACTTTCATTCCGGACTCCTAAAACATACAACTATAGTTTAATGCTTTTCTGTCTTACACCTGATTGTGATACATAACTGTTTATATACCATTTTGATACAAACTTGAGCAGATTATAAACAGTAGTCTAATGCTGATAATTCCACGCACACTCCTAGGGTCATTATTGTGATATCCATTGTAATGCAAACATTTGCTTCCTGTCTAACAGCTAGCTACATACTACAAAATTCTTATATTTATATACATTATAAAATGAAGGAGAAAGTTGTGTTTCTGGTCCTGAAATATTACTCCAAGCAGACATAACAATGCTTTTGGCAAAATGACTTGATGGACTCTTTCATCAACTGGCCATATGAAGAGAACAGTATATTCACAGGACATAATTTGAGGCAGGAAGACAAATTTTGTTTTTTTTTTTTTAAAAAAGTGTGTTACAAACTGCTGTCCATGTTTGGAATACAAAGCTTTTTACATTCACAACCAATAGTCTGTGGCAGAGAAAAAAGAAATCTGCTAAGAGCAATCACACTACTGTTCAAAATACAGCACTTTTGCAGAACCCCATAGAAATAAAAGTCATATGGGACAGGATGTGTAAAGTTCACAAGAAAATATCAAATGCAAATTGCCTTCCAAGCATGACAATGATAACAGTCTAGAATTAATTTTTGAAATGAATAGTGAGAAAAGTATGCATATCTCGGTGAAGTAATGAATGTAAAGACTAAGTTATCAAATCGTAAGAAACACGAACAGAAGGCTGCTTTGAGAAACAAATAAAAAATAGGGGAAAAGCAGAACAGTCTCACTCCTAGATTAGCCAGCCTCACTTCAGCAGTGTCCCTTGATGCTGACCAGTCTGTGTGCTGTCCAGTCTGCCTTCCCGTAATCTTCGAGGAATCCTCACCACCTAAGAACCAAAAGACTTGCAATAACTTCTTGTACAATGTTACATACAAATACTACTTTACGTACTGAGCATTTTTACCAGCTGTGACTACATATGAATTTAAAACATTTTCCGAGGCATTATATAGATTGACCTCTCTTTCAGGTCAACCAGGACAAAAAATAGATGATGTATGCTGTGCATTGTCTATAATTACTTCTTAGTATCTGAGAGGATGAGTAGTTTTTCCATATTCATAGGGACTGCACAAATAAGAGCAACCTGACTGAACTATGGATTTTATTCGAGCTCTTACTGTTCTCTGCAGCTCTACCATCTTGAGTTTCTCTCTCATACTTTTTCCCTATTTTAATGACTTAAAGCTTTTTTCCAACTTTTTCAACATGGTTCTTTTGTCCTGTTGCTCTCACTCTACCCTTTATTTTAAGTTTCTTTCTGAATTTTCATTGATTTACTGGCAAATTCTCTGAAAATAAACCTCTTATGTTTTAGTTCTGACCTGAGCAAAGCCTTGTAGATAACTTTTTACACGTTCTCTGCAACAATGCTTCTGTATGTAACTCCAATTTACTTTAGCTTCTTTATCCACTTTATTGGTAAGTTATTTTTAAATTGCAGGAATGAGGCCTATGTGACTGTATTTTAAATATCTTCCTTTTTGTACTGCTTCCCGTGTGGTTTTTTTTCCCATAAGTTGAATTGAGCCTCTTTCTGCTGACTTTAAAAATGGTATGACCATGACTTGAGCATAACAGTTCTCTCAGTAGTGTTTGGTTTTAGGATAGCTTTCTGATCTGTCCAGAAAGCTTTTAACAAATGGGCCAGGGGAAAATTTCCTTTCTTCTGGCATAACATGCCAGCAGAAAGGTATTTTTTGTTATTGTTCCTGCTGCCAAGCTGTCATGGAAATTTGACTGTTCTGCCTCTGGAGAAGGGAACATTTCACTACTGTGAGAGTTGTTTTTATTAGATCAAAATATAAGTACAATGGACATAATTTAGAATCTTGCTGCAGGTTATTCCTTAGGGCTGATATACTTGCATTCATTTTCTGGGGTCTGAGGAAAACGATGCCCTGTAAGTTAATTCACTGTTCTGTGAATAGTGCTAAAAATTAGTCAGTTTAGTTGGGAGCTGCAGTGAAAAAGAGAGTGACCTGACAAAATTTGAGGACACAGTGAAGGAGGCCACATTTTCTTTTGCCACGTAGAATACTCGCCCTATTCATTTGCTTATTTACAACTGAAATAAAAAGGCATTGTTCTGTTTTTGATGATGAAGCTTTTATCCTGAGTGTATTTCTGGTATGGTTATCATCATAGTATCGTTAGTCACCATTAATAGTTTCAATGTCAGAATCCCAGACAGGCTCCAGATATTCTACAGTGAGACTGGGAAGACAGTCTAGTGCCCCATGTCCTCTTGCAGAAAGCTTCATCTGCTTGGGCTTTTGCTCTACATGTGCATCTTTGAATGTAATGTTATTCTTTCATGGAAAAAATATGTGATGGGACCTAATAAACAGTCTGTATGTACCTGAGTGAAAGGGAGCTCAAAGGTACCCATAATAAGAATGTCAACTGTGAAGAAGGTGGAGAGAGATTATTCTAAAACTGGAGTCTTCTGGGCAGTTGATTAAATGTTCACCTCATTTTTTCATGCAGTATAAAATTTGCTAACTTAACAAACAGTTAACTTATGAGATAAATAAAGGAACAAGATCATCTACCACATTTTATAATATATGTAAGTATTGGATCATGCTGATTTTGGCACTTGTTTATATTTCAAAATGAAACTTCATATGCAGATAGATAGTGCATAGATAATGACTGCCTTCTGAGTTTCCTGGTGTTGAAAATCAGAGGTGAGAGAAAAATCTGTGCCATCATTTAATTTGTACTTTTAGCAACAGAATCAATTTTGATCCTTCCTTTTGACCATGGTTTCCCAAGGGACAGATGTCTTTGTTTCATTCCTGCACATTTTTTTCTGCAGTTTCACCCTCCTCTCTTAGATGACCCTATTTTTTTTTCCAGCATGTTGTTTATGCACAGATACCAGGTCCTCTTAAGCATTGCATACACTGGGAAAGCAACCAATGATGAGTCAGTAGTGGAAACTATTTAATATTGAGAAAACAGATTGCAGAAACATTTCAGAAAGTAAGGCTCAGATTGATGACAGTTCCTGAAACAATAGCAAGGAAACTTTAACCAGTCTTGACTAACATTTAAGCATGTTCCAAAGCAATTCAAGGAACCAGTTTCTTAAAATGAACTTCTATAGTAGTCAGGTCACCACAGATCAGACTGTACTTGTCTGTTACCAGCCTATACATACTGTAGAGTAGGTTGATGCTTGTGTAAATCAGCCTCTTGGCTCCATTTTAGATTTTGCTGTCTCTCTTGGAACATCTTCCACTACAAAGTACTTGATGGAGGACTTCAAGTACTTCTCCATGCCCAACAGGTTTTGCACATCTAGATAATAATGCTAATATCTATTTTCAGGCAAAATACAAGATGGAGACAATGTCTGAAGCAAACGCACAAGGCATTTTATTTCTAATCCACCTGAGAGAGAATCTATTAAAAACACAAAGATAAACCTTTCTGCTCTTGCTACTACTCAAGGTAGCACCCAGTGAACCTAATGGCAAGATTTCTCTGACAACCATATTCTGATTTGTGCTTGGCTGCTGCTGTCTGTAGTCACTAGAGAGCAGTGGCTGTGCACCAGAGGGCAGGATTTGGCTCTGAACTTTTAATATACTGGTGTTAGGCATCCAGATTTCACTGAAAACGAGAAGTCCTTTTGAAACTCGTGGCTGATGTATTAAGACCGTTCTCTTCCTTTCTGTTTGCAGACCAGCCAATTCAGTATGCCCATTCCACTTTTGAAGATGGAGTTGCAAAATTGACTGTACAAGATGCCCTACCAGAAGATGATGGCATTTATACATGTCTTGCTGAAAACAACACAGGACAGGCATCTTGCAGTGCTCAGGTCACAGTCAAAGGTGAATATCTCAGCCTGCTGTAATAACTGCAATGATATCAGCTATAATCTTTTTTTAAAAGATATTGGATCCTTAACAGATGTGGTGTTAAGTGGATTCCCTGTTTTTTCTAAGCTGTTATCAGCCTGGTACCTTTTCTCCCCCTTAGAGGTATGTACAACTGAAGTGCTTAAGCACTGGGAAACGTAAAGTAATACACATGTTTCAGAAAAAGGTATTAATGCTCTCACCTTACCAAGAAGGGCTTAGTGTGGTACAGAGCAGTGAGGCTAAGTTTTGGAAGAGGTGTACCAGTGTAGAAAAGGACTGTTGCTGCTGAAAGAAAAATAAGTGCAGTATCACCAGTATCACCCATCTGGCAGAGGGTGTTATGGTGAGGAGGCAGATGCTACTCCTCTGTCTTGAAAGGCAGAGAACAGGGGCCAGTGCCAGGGAAAGCAATTATGATAGCAAATGCCAATGTTCTTGTTCTGCTACCAGAATTGATCAGAGAGAACTCTGAAGATATCAGCTAACTGGGAGCAGTATATCTCTAAATAAGCAGAATTTTGTTAGTGAAAGTACCAGAAGAACATTGTAGCAATAAATTGAGGTGATCTGTTGTCTCTGAAATCTGAGAGCACCCTCTTTGCAAATATCAATAATTTTGGTGCCCTCAGTGGTGATTTGCCATAGCTGATGTCTGTGAAAGCCATAATTGTGCACTAGGATCTGAACACAGTCTAAAAAGACCAGAGATCACAATGAAAAGATAACAATATCCCATGCATAAATTGAACAGTGAAGTAGTATCAATCAGTATTATTGTCTTTATTCTTATAATCTCACATGGCATCAGTTTTTACAGGCATTTTTTTTATGGCCTGGAGATGATGAGTCCCCTCCCTCTACAATCCCTCTTCCTCAGACTCTCCCTCCCCCTGTAATCAAGCCTGTATTTGGTATTTGTCATCTGCGAATGATTTTTTCCCAAAGTTATAGTAATTTGGCACTGCCTATCCAACAGACTGCTGAGTGTTAGATGCCAAGGGAACTATTCCATTTGTCTATGACCAAATAATATCTGCCCCAAATTTGTACAGGCAGCTTGTGGGAAACGTACCCTGATCCCTAGGATCCCAAGATTTGTTTCATTTGCCAATGTTCTGTGGTGTTTGTCTTCACCACTTCAGTGATATCCCTGCCCCTATTCTGTCTGTATGAATCCACTTAAAACCCTAGACAAGCTTAAAATGAAAAAAAAAGTAATGCTGATAAACCTATGAGTTAATTTCTTGATTACCAAATTGAAAATGTAGTCATCCCCTCCCTGCCCTCTCCCCCCACCCCTGAAAAAAGGCACGAAGTAGGAAAACAGTGATTTAAAATGCCTGAAACTAATCTGCTCTCAAAGCTGTCATTTATAATTTCTCTGAAGCATTTTATCTGCATTAGCTGAGGCCAATCAAAAGCGCTCTACCTCAAGGGAGCTGGCTTTGACATGGGACCTGCTGATTCTTCGCTGGGACTCAGAAACCAAAAAGACAGCCCCTCTCTTACTAACCATTTTGGAGTTATTTTAGGGTTGACATACAATGCTAACAGGGGGGCAATAGTGACCTAACCTTTCCCAAGGCTTGTGTACTCTGCTGAGCTATTTCAGGCTATGTAGTTGCTGTTGTATTGAGTTGGATTCCTCCTGTGCTTTAGCTAGTCCAGGGCTAGAAAGCTGTGCTGTCAATATTATGGGGAGTTAGTCCCTGTGTTTTGCATCCTGTTCTATTTTCTAGGAGTCATGGAGTGTGGGGGGAAGAACAAGAGTAGAATTAAGAACGCACATGACAGGCTGTAAAGCCACGTGTTCAACATTTTTACAGCTTTAGCTGTCCCCTCCAATTCCTCTCTAAAACTCATTATGTCCCTGTTGCCGTGAAGATTACAGTAAGTTTCCCCAAGACTCAGATCAATGTGGATTTGCCTGCCAAAAATAGTACCAAATTTAAAATCGTGATTTCCAAATCTCTTATCTGTTCATATATTTTTTCCATCAGACCCTCTAGCAAATGTTTAATGGCATTAGAGTTCTCTGAGACTCTTGAATGCTGCTGCTAAGGCTTCTCTAAATGCTCAGCTTTTGCAGACAGATTACAGCAGGAAATCAGTGTGCGTGCAGAAAGAGAGAAAACCAAAAATCCACTGCCACCACCCTGCACCTGTAGAAGGATTTGTGTAATGGAGTTACAGTCCTGGTTATTGCCCGTTCTCACGGCAAACAAGATTACAGTACTCATGAAGTCTTAGCAATGGCTTATTCAGTACAATAGTTGCTAAAAGTGACATGAAGGAATAAAAATAGACAGCTAATGAAATTACAACCACTAGTGCTGCCCAGCTAAAGTGCAGTGCCGATTTGTCAATCAATTAAAACATCTATTAGCTTAAAAGCCAAGCCAGCCTGGTTGGCAGAGGGAAGTCATTGCATCGGTGACATTACTGTTCACAGCAAGAGCTGCATTAATAGCCCGGGGAAAGATAGTATTCCTCTGCAGCATGGCAAAGTCTCCACTGTTATTAGGCCAGTTTTATTTTTAAATACTTTAGAAACTGTACATGCAGGGCATCAGGCTCTGCTCCCTCTCAGATCTTTTGCATATGAAACATTGCACACCCCTAGAGGAAAGGGATCCCACCTTGCATGTCTGCCCCTGGGTCCAGATCACTGAGTTTTATACTTCCAGCTTACACCTGCTAGCACAAACTCACCCAAATCTCTAGAAATCCCATCACCAGCCATTCGTTGCTCCCATTTCATAAGCCTTCTGATTAAATGAGCATGATTAAAAAAAAAATACCATCATCTTAAATGTTATAACCAAAGGGAGAAAAAATTAAGTAAACAGTACATCATAGAAAATGGGTACAAAAGGTACAAAAATCAAATATTGTCACCCAAGCATTTCACACCAAAGGAAAATTACTTGAAGGGTTACTGAAGACAGAAATAACACATTAATTAAAGAGAAACTGTTACAAAACATTTACAGAAATTCAAGCTTTTGCAATTTGCAGTGCTAAGCTACTGCCAGGGATGTGAAATCTAAGATACCTACCGTGTCTTTAGCTGCACAAGAAAACCAACAAGTCATCCTAGAAGCAGCAGCTTCGTGCTGCCAGAAGCGATGGCTTTATCTCGCATCAAGTTACAAACCACAGCAGCTCACAAAGCACCGAGCCAGAGTTCGAACGGGCTGCTTCGAGAAACGCCTTCTCTCCACCACTCTGAAGTCATTCTGTGCCACCCTTCACTTCCCTGGGATCCCCAAGGGCGTTTTCCCCATCCTCAGGATCATCTTCAGACTTCATAACTCTCCAGACCCCAGGGGCTCCCCCTGGCCAGAGGCTGCCCAGGCAGTGAAGCCCGTGGTGGGTCTGGCTGCGGGCTCAGCCTGTCCCTCCCCAGCAGGTCCCCAAGAAAACCCTCCCGGAGGTTTTGTTGCTGTTGAGACAAACTGCTGGAGTGAGTCAGGCTCACCAGTAAATATTGCCCAGATCCGAAATATCTTGTAAACAATACGTAGACAGTCTCATCAGCCCAGATCTATTTTCTGATAATCCAGTACTTGATAGCCAAGCGACAGAAAGCAATAGCTATTAATACATTCTCCGCGTGCTCCTGCCCTGAGTAATGCATTTTAGATTTAATGTTAACTAACGAGACAAGCATGCATGAAACTTTACTACAGTGTTTTTATGTTCCGCAGACATGCAAACACTCACTTTAAAATAACAAACACGTTAGTCAAATTAGCTGTCCGCTGACATTAATGAAGGTCATACTTATCACCACTAATAACACAGGGGGACTGAAATACCCGCAGGAGTAATTTTTTCCCATTCCACCACACCACAAAGCCGAAACCAGACTCACGATCAGACTTCAGACAGTTAGGACTGCAGAGCAGATGGAATGCAAGATCCTATTTTGACAGAAATGTAACCGATTTTAAATTAGAAAACACACATGCCTCTGCTTAAAAAAAAAATATCTCCTTTTACAGTGATGAAACCCATTCTGAATAGAACCTGGTTTCAGCTTACTGCTGCTGCCAGTCTGTCTCCCAACGTGCTAAATGAGAGGAGTCACAGAGGCTGTCAAAACATTCAATAGACAGCGTAATGATTAACGGCAGGGAAGATGCAGACTCTCCTCTCACAAGATTTAAATTTAAACGGAGATCTCCAGAGTGCCGTATTTAGAGGACCAGGTCACCACGACAAGCAGCACACTGTTCCGTCTGCAGAGGAACAGCACGGTGCACAGCCAGAAAAACCACACACACGAGGCTACAAATAACCTACTAAATGGGCCTTCTCAGGAAAAAGAGTTTAAAAATCACTCATTCATATCTGCACAAATTCACCCTTTCCCAGCAACTTCTAAGCCATCCCATGTCATAGGCCATGAGGGCCAGCCCTTTGCCTTGCAGCACTAAGGTGTTTCTTCAAAGAACATTCCAAGACTTCTCTGCAATTAGTGTCCACGTGACAACGCCACTCCAAAAGAGTGCAATGACTGTGTCATCCCAAGTTATCTTCTGACCACAACCAAGTCTGTCTCCTCAAGCTAAAAATGGCATTTTTTGGAAAAAATAAATGCATTTCACAAGTGACAGCAACAGCAAAAAAAACCCCACTTAACTGACATGAGTTTGGTGAGAAACCGCATAGGTAAGACTAAGCCTTCCAGGTGAACAGTTTTCTCCCATTTATTTATCCCAAAGGTTTCATTTCTATCCACTTTTATCTGCCTGCAGACATTCCTCATGGCTCGTGAGCCACACTCATCCTTTATGCTGAAGATCCTCCCAAAACAGTCTTGACCACGAGATTTGGGACTGCTAAAGCGCATTCCCTGCTCCCGCCCAGCGCCGGCACAGACAGCAGTGCTCAGGAGACACAGCTCCCAGCTCCAGCAGCTTCGGGAAACACAGCCCGGCTACAAACTTACACCCATTAAATCATTCTCCAGGGTGGCTCAATCTCAGAGAGCTTGGAGGGTTGAAACTCATGAAGTGTGCTTGGGTTTGGTTGCACTGAAAGAACACAAGTTTGGAACTTAATTCAGATTTGGCTTTTCAGAACAAAGACCATCATCATCAGATGACCAGATCACCAGCAGCGCAGCTCTGGAGGTGCCAAATTGCCAACTGTATCCCAGATGCCCAGCTAAAGCCAATCCCGTCTGTTTCTGTGAACACAGAGCACCTGTTTCCCTAAGCTCAGCCTGTCAGGAATTCTTCCCAGCTCCAGGTCTCCAAAGATAAGGGGTTATCCCATCCCCACCGTCTGGCTAGGATCAAATGCAGTGTTTGTTCCTATCAGCTGGTATCTGGTGTGCTCTCAGTTTAAGGGCTTTACAGCCAGCAGACACACCAGGCGTCTGCACGCACTCTGTACCTCCATCTGGTGCTGCAACACCTTCAGGAGCAGTGTGGAGACACACGGACACACCAGCAGGCTCCGGAAAAGAACAGAAACTGAGCAAGCACAGAGGCTTGGAAGGGACCTTTCGGATCATCTAGTCCAACCATTAACCTAACACTGACAAAAGCCATCACTAAACCAGCTTTCAATCAATGATCTAAACTTCCTGGGCTACAGGGATTCTACCTACACGCTTAACAATTCTGAATTAATTGCTCTATTAACTTACCCAGGTTTTCCTCAAGTCCAAGTAACCTTTTGGCATCCTCAACACCCTTTGGTAAGGGACTGTACAACTACATGTTGCATGAACAATTATGTCTTTCTATTCCCTCTGACCCTGAACCCCTTTATCTTATCAGATATTTAGCAGATCAGAAGTTAAGCTACTTCACCTATCTGCAGTCCTCATCTTGCAGACCCCTCTGGACCATCCCACAACATGACAGTCCCCAGTGCTGAGTGCCGCAGGGCTCTCGGCCAGCGCACAAAGATCATCATCACCACTATGGGTTTCACTGCGAGAGCATACAGCACAGGGCAGAGGCAAAGTTTATAGGAGACTAAAACTACAGCCTCCAAAAACAAGCCTGTTCATCCTCCATCATTATAATTATTTAAATGAGAGCAGCAAGAGCATTAATGACTGCCACTAAAGGTATTTCCACTCAGGGCATATTTGGTACCCAGCCTAATTACTCTCACTGTTCCAAGCAAAGCAAGACAAGATGTTCCAGTTACTGAAGGCAGAGGAAAGGGCACACCGTTGCTGGCAGTGAAAGCCATGGGGTGCTGTCAGCAAGGGTAGCTCTGATAGGCTACCAAAAATATATATATCTGTACACTGCTGAAAACCTGAGAAGCAATTCGCAAAATTAAACATTAATTTTTTTTATTGCTATAGGATATATATTTATCAATAAATTAACATAGCATCCTACTTATGGAATCTGAGCTTGAAGCTGCTGGGCATCTTCTCCCTCTCAACTGAGAAAAGAAGAGCGAGTTGCTGAGGCTGTGCACAGTACCACTGCCCACCCTGCCATCCCCATCCAGGAACTCGGAGAAAAGTGCTTTAGTGGGAATCCCAAGACACACAAGAGGAAAGAATAACACTGGGGCTATGGGGACTCAAATGGGACAAACAAATGAAGATCCCAACCCTGGAGGCCTTTGGAAAGCAATCCACGATACCCCTTAATCCCAGCAGCTTTCTGCTGAGATTTTTCTCAACCCAAATATTCTCCAGAGTGAAATCCTAGTAGCCAGAAGGGAACTCACAAGACTTTTCATGCCAGCAAGAAGAGATTTCTGCTCACCAGTCTGAGCACGATCAAGGAGGTATGACTCCTGTTTGAGAATGCACTGACTTTTTTTTTTTTAAAAGGGCAATACAGGGCCAGGGACACAAGAAATACCGGTCTTAATATTGCAGTGAAAAAAAATGTGACATGTTCAGTTGTTGCTGAAATAGTATTGCTCAGGAAACTTCCACCTGAGCTGGGACTCATCCAGAGTCTCTAAACATTTTGCCTACACAGCTGCAGAACACCGCCTGCATAAATAAACAGCTTATTTAAATAAAGCATGGACAATCCTTAGCAGTCACCTAACTCGCTTCAGAAGTACCAGCTGCAATTCAGAGCAGTTCTTAAACCTTTCAGCTTGAAAGCTGACATAAACCTGTGAAAGTGAGCACAGCCCCTCGTCACTGCTGGGGCTCGGCACATAATCCTATCAATGGGAAAAACCAAAGAGGACACATCCTCCTGTAATGGCATTAGCGGGTGACAGAAGCACAGAACACACTGTGAGCAAAGAGCACGGGCAAAACGCGGCCATCGGTACTTACAGCAAGTGCTCACAAATACATGAATGGTCCCAAAAAACTGTCTAGACAAAAAACACTAATACTTTTATGGAAATAGCTATAAAACTAACACTGCAGTTTCTGAAGCCTGAGAAGACAATTAGATAGAACAATTCTTGTCAAATAAGAGACAGAACTATTAATTTTAGGTCCATCTTTGTCACAGGATATTAGTTTTTCCAGTTTAGGTCTCATGCAGTTTTCCCGCTGAGAAAGGCAGACACTCCCTGACAAAGGAGAAGTCCTTAAAAATAATGTACACGCGTCCCGTACGCAGAGCACAGGAGAGAAGGGCAGGCTCGGCACATCGATCAGACCGTGCATTTCATTTTCCTGCTCACTCTACAGAGGTCAGAGTACATTTGTGATCAAAACCAACATCTGAACAGACACACCCTGCCATTTTATATGGCACAAAATGACAATTGCTTTTGAAGTAGTTTGATTTATTTAAAGACCGTACAGACTGACAAAACAAAAGGCTAGGTTAGAATATTGAAACTAGTTTTAAAATACACACCAGGTGTAGTTCCCCCTACAGTACAGAGGCACATCAGCTCACAGCCATCTGCCTTGCAGGCTTTGGCTTACCTGCAGTTGCCTAGAAAATATTGCAGATCCAACACTTGGGAAAGCGTTAGCTCACATGTGGGGGAAAATGGCATTTTATAAGCATATCTTGCTTATCAGGGTATGTCTGTATTTACACCCAAATGTTCTGGAGTAAGATGTGCTGCTTAGTCTACATTAGGGAAACACAGACAAAGCTTGAGCACAGGGTTCTTGTTTCACCCAGCAGGTTCCCACATGCAGCACGTCATGTTATCACCTCAGATTCTGCAATTTCTCCCTCTACGGAAAAGTCACTGAATGCTCCGGAGTGGGTGAGGCTCAGTCTAAACAGTGCTGGGAAGTAACAGCCTTCCTAGGACCACTCCGGTTTTGTGCTGCTCTCAAAATGCTCTTGTCAAGAATTCCTAACAGCAGTTGTGCTGTTGTTTATATGTAAGTATTACCTGTATTAATTACAGGATGCACTCTCTAACAAACAGGGTAAAGCAAAACAAACAGCAACCAACTAAAGCCTCAACACAAACATTCCTGATTTTACCCTTAAGGCATTTTCCTTCTTACTACAAGTCAGCATATCCCCTCACCATCAAATTAAGCATCAAGACAGTATTCAAATCTAGTTCTAGCTACCTATGTGACATCTCAAAGAGTCCTCTCAAAACCATCAAAAGGGCTCTAATCTGTGTCACACAGTACAATTCCATCTGCAAGGAGTGACATGGACCTAACACCAAAGCCAGGCTCTTTCCTCCTTGGCTGGGGTAAGGGGAAAAATCACCAGCATAACTACAACAGCACACAAGGGGCAGTGGAGGTGTCAAAGAACTCTGGGTCCAGCTTCTGAAGGATGCAAAGCCTGCTTTAAAAAAAAAAAATCCATTTTGTTTTTAAACACAACTTCCTCATGTTTCATTGTCAACATACAACTCAAGTGCACTTTATTGCTAAAACATCCTCAAATTCTCAGCCCTGAGATACCAACCAACTTGGGCACTAACAAAAATGATCAGAATTATGCACTCTGGAAACAAACCGGTGTTTTTGCAGCTGTGCTTTGAAACAGTCTGTGAAGTTCATTTTATGGGAAGTGGGGCTGGCCTCACACACATCAAAGAACATAACACCCTTTTACAGCAAGGAGAGGACGCAGCTCCCACCACAAACGCCATGGAGCTGGGCAGCCCTGGTCCTGCTGCGACCCAGCTTTGCCCCACAGGTACCCAGGAGAAAGTATTTTCCCTTTAAACGGGGAGAAAGCAGCGGCGAGGTCAGAGTCCGTATGGCACTGCCTTCCTCCCACGGCAGACAAACCATTAGCTTGAAATTACAAGGCTCTCGGGCAAGGGCCCATTGATTTGTGTACTATTTACTAATAAAAAAACCATCAGAAAATGTTGGGGGGTGTGTGATGAAGCACAACATGATCGTTACACTCATCATGCAGGGAAGCAGCCTCAAGCACACATGGATGGAGAAGGGAATACCACGTTACAGTCTGACTCGATCCTGTTCGGCCACCATTCAGTGATGAAAACATGGAGACAGTATCAGTCTCTCACATGTTATAAGCATTCGCTTGCTAATAAATATTAATATTTAAATACTCAAAGTACTACATAAGTTGTATCTGAGCAAAAGGTCAGAAACACTTAAAACAGATAATTATGCAGATAAGGCTGTTTGGTTATGTCTGCAAAACAGCTAAGGATATTTAACTTGCACACAGGCACTCACTGCACTTCCAATTTTTAAAATATTTTTAATTGCTACATTCCAAAAATGATAAAGCATTGATAAACACTTTTTTTTAAGGAGTCTGAAAGTTACAGTACACCTGTAAACAGGCTGCACCACAAAGCTTTTGCTGAACCACAAATTGCCTGTCTTGACCAACCTCGCATTTCTCCAATATCAGCCACAAACATCACACGAACAAGCACCCAATTCTATTTAGCTACATGCAAACGAGTCACAAAGGTGGCTTTTTTTCCAAGGAGCAAGCACATTAGCCCGAGCCTTAATAAAGCTTCCTGGAACACATACTTTAAAGAGTAACCCCAGCCAGTCTGGGACTTGACATTTGAATATTATAGCGTTGCTGACTGCTGGCTGCCTTGCCTGAAGGTGGCATCCTAAAGTCACCTGAGGTTGCCCACAACAGACCCGGGGAGGCAGAGGAGAGGGAAAAGTAACTTTGCTCCGGTCAACAGCAGCAATGCTGGGAAAATCCTGCTGAGAGATCACAGCACTGGGAGCAGCGTGGCTGACAAAAACTGTTCATCTTTGCACAGAGCAGAGTCATGACAAAATGGCCATGAAAATCTTGTTCATTGCCACCAGCAGCACAAGATTTCTTTTAAGAAGTTCAACACCCAAGTGATCTTTAATCTTTGGTTAAAACTAGGTTACCAGACACCTATTTTTTACTTCATTCCATCAGTTACTCATGTATACTCTACAGCACACTGGTGCTATGAATCATTTTTGATGAAGTTATTCTGCTGGACATACAAAGATACAGTGCTGCTGATTAATCAGCAAATTCAGACAAACAGTATCCTTCCATTTCCTTAATAAAAACAATCAAATCTGACCAAGAGGTGATGCCTCCTCTCCCTGCTGCTGACAGGGCAGTAGTAGCTGTTTAATTGTGTATTGGGTCAACCCAGAAAGATCCACTCCTTCCACAGAGTCACCCATTTACCAGAACTGGGCAGTCTCCACAGGAAAAAGCACTAACACAACCTTAAACCAGTTCAGCTGTCACTGACTGCACAACTTGTTCAGATATTAATTGAATAATCACAGATCATCATACCAGGGCAGGTGCTCAGATGTCTACCTTTGTTTCTTGCACAATGGTTTCCACTAATTATAGATGATGTTCAGTTTCTCTTAATTAAATTAAAAAAAATCCAACATCATTTTTCCCAGAGGAGAAAGGATTGACAGAAGTTTTTACGTGGTTTCACATCTGCTCAGCCTCATTACTCGCAGGTGCTCCAGGCAGTGCCGCTAATTTCTGAAGCGCGTGTCTCTCACACCAGCTCTGTCTTTGATGTTGTGTCTTAGGATGCAAACAACTCAAAAATACAGACCTGCCACTGCTCAGTGACAGAGCTTCAGCTCTGCCCAAAGCACTGCCAGGAATCCCCTGTTTCACAGGAATTAGCCATCCTCTGGCAAGGAGTCCAGAAGCCCCCTTCCCTGAATTTTAGGCCTCTTCACAAAGGACAGAAAAGTTAAAACCCCCACATTAATAAGATAATGCACCTCAAATTTAACAGAACACCTCCATACCTATTTCCCAAGTGTTAAGAAATAAGTAGGAAACCTCCCCCCCAGATCAAACAATCTCACCAGTGAGAATCTAGCAAAGGTCTGAAATAAAAATAGATTGGTTTATTGTTCTGCAAAGTTTTCTCCAACCATCCTCTCAAGGAAAAAAGTCAGTGAGCACCTCTTATTTTCTTCTTGTACACAGAGCTACAGACAGAATTTATAACTTCACCGAAAGAACACATTTTCTAAACACAAACTAGATCACAAACACACACTTACAATATCAGCGTGTATTTTGGAATCTCAGCAATACCACCAGTGTGTGCTGCTGTTGTCACCCCAATAGGATTGGCTACAATAATTAAAATCTAATCTCATAAACGTCAGTGAATAAGGCATCATCTCTGACTCAGAGCGAGGACCATGCTGTCAAGGCTTCGTGCTCCACAGAACATGGTAGCAAATTTTCCAGCCTCCACCACTGCAAACGACAAGCGTTTGTCTCACTATTCGGAGCGCTGAAGTTACTGAACAGGCTGCTCAGATTATTTTCCGAGCACCATCAGCCAGCTGGAGTTGGCAAAACCAGATAATTCCATTTTCAGACAGGACATTCTAAATAATTGTGGAATTGGTAGTAACTATCATTTTGACTTTCTGCTGCTTTTCATGGCCTCCCTCCATCACGAGACAGGTAATAAAGTCATTTCCGAAAGCTCCCCACCAGAAGACAGAGGGCACGTAACTACTACCTCAACCTGGAGGAAAAATTTCAAAAGCACGAAGGGATTAAGTTTCTCTCCACCCCCCAGGAAATAGCACTGGGTGGGGACAGGAGAGAGGGATGAAGTTTCTGAAACAGGCAGCTCTTTTACACTGGTTTCAAGCAGGCTCTATAAAGCTCCCGCTGGCAGGATTCCCACCCACTTCCCCAGGAGTCAGACACACAGACCTGGCCTTACCCAATCACCCCGCCTTCACCCTCACAATTAACACCCACCCAGGGGGATGAATTAATGAGTTATTTTTTTCCCCAAATAGAAGGTTATAAGTTGGTGTTTGATTAGCTGGTAGAGTGATCATGTAACCCAAACACATAAGAAACAGGGGAAATAAGAACATCATGGCTACAAATCCCTGTTTTTAAAGGATCTCATAAAAGTAATTTCCCTTCATGTATTTTAGATTAACTTCAGCTTTTAAAAGTATTAAGACCGCACAAACCTACTTTGAAAGAAAGGTTTGTTGAGCCTCCACCTATGGAAGTGAGAAATCTGCATCTCTATTCAAAAACAAATACGGATGCTGTAAGTGCTTGTTTAAATTTAATTATTGTAGGCTTATTTTGAAATAACAAACAATTCTAAAGTACAGGACAATTAATGAATAACATAAACTGATGCCAGCCTACACATGGCAAATTATCATAACAGACACCTGAATCACTCCTCCGCAGGGTGAGATGCTCAGCACAGCACTGCACTTCCACACCGAGCTGTCCTTTTGTCAGACGAGTTGGGTCAGCAGTTTACAAGCCTGAATATCTACATATCTTTCAAATGAGCCATTATTTTCAAGTAATAGCTGCAGATCCAAGACAAATGGTGCAGGAGTATTTTGAAGATAGCTAATATCTTAAAAGACAGCTGATAAAAGTCAGTGTACCATATTAACCTGCCCTTTCCCGCTATTCCAGGTAGCCAGCGGCAAGTTCCACAGAGCAGGGCAGGAAGACAGCAAGCAGCACTGGAGCCCAGCTGCCCCAGCAGACTCCCAGGGAAGCGTTTACTGAATGGTCACAATTAAAGATGATTTACCACAAAAAGTCATTTCCCAATATAGCTTTCTCCAGTCACAAAGACCTCTCTCACCAAAAGTCATCTGCAGAGATGAACTAAGGAAAAATGAAAACCAATAAGGTCACTTAAAGCCAGCTAACACTAGCCTAAATTTTGGAAGCCACAGAGAAGAAGACACAGACAACTGCACCATCACAAAGGTACCACATTTCCAGAGGCTGCAACTCCCCCAGGCCCAGTACTCCCAGACTGGATGGATCAGAAATCGCAACTGTGTGAAGTCACCAACCACTTTGAAAGCTTTTAGTGCACTTTATAAGCAAATCCTCTTTCTGTGCGCTGGAATAAGCGCCCCAATTTTGCCACAGGAATTACTAATATTGAACAAGCTACTGACAATGCCTTGCACACGCATCTCAGCAAGCCCCAGGGCAGGTCGCCAGTCTGAGCTCAGCACTGGCTCTTACAGGAGGAAAAGAAAAAAAAAAAAGGCGTTAATTTCTGCTGGAGCCAGAAAGCAAAACTGAAGGTAGAGATGAGATGCATTTACAACCTTGTCTTCCGAGCTGCAGGTCACCCAGGGCAGGCTGAACAGGGGGCAGTGTGTAGTGTATATTCCCAGCCCACTCAGAGACCCCCCCTGCTCTGTGGTGCCTGCTCCCCGGAGCCTCACCGCCTGCCCTGGGGCTCCAGCCCCGAGAGACCCCCACTCCTCGGGCAGACCCCCAAGGAGCTGAAGCCCAGCTCCCCCGAGCGCCAGGGCGCTGCCGCCCCATGGCTGCCCCACAGAGACTCTACTCCCCTCAGAGTACCCCAGCTCTCTGCCCCCCAGCAAAGCCTCAGCTCCCCGGGGAGCCGGGGCTCCCTGCACTCTGACGCCCCACAACGCCCAGCTGCCCGGCCCCTCCTGCTCCTCTCACCCCGGCTCCCAGGCACCCCACAGATGCACAGCCCCCCCTGCCCTATCCACCCCCGCAGGCCCCAGAGCCTCCCTCAGCTCCCCCAGCCTTACCCCCAGGCACCTCCCGGCAGAGCCCACCTTCCCCCCCAGCCCACCGCCCCACGGGGCTGCATGCCCAC
>JAOXNH010000067.1:42598627-42611855 GCA_028566575.1 Bartramia longicauda
GGGGCACGCGGCGGGCGGTGCGCCGCTCTGGCGCCAGGGCAGCCCCTCAGGGGCACCACAGAGAGGGCGGCCGGGCCTGGAACCATTGTGGGGCCCGGGCAGGGCCGCCCCGCCGGCTGTGCCCTGTCTCCCGGGAAGACACCACCGCCATCCCTCTCAGCGTGAGAGGCTGGGGAGGGGGGACGGATCTCCTGGGCCTGGTGGCCGGAGGGAGAGGGTAGGAGCCTGGTGTGCGCTTGCCAGGAGTGGAAAATGCAAAGGGATTGCTGCCCTTGCAAACATCATCCTCCCTCTTAATAAAGGAGGCGTTTATTCACAAGAGATCTTACAAGCCGGGTAGAGGCAGCATTTAAAACAATGTAATTAACCCCCTGCTTGTGCGTGAGGAATGTCTGAGGGTGGCAGTTTGCTTGTTCTGGTCACAGCTTTGTTCAGCCCAAAGTCTATTGAACATCTCCTCATCACGTTACTCACAGCCCTGTCACACACAAAGGCACGGCTCCGGGAACTCTAAGGTCATGCACGGTTCTGGGACTGTTTAATTACAACCCATGGATTGTGTTTAAACTCTTAAAACCTTGCTTATTACCCCTGGATTGGAGTTATTCCATCAATACATCTCTCCAATGTAAGCAGAGCTCAAGGTAAATGTCACTGCTTTTAAATCAATTCAGGCAAAGCACATACTCAAACTGGGGTTTCTCTCCAGGGGGGCTGTGGAGAGGGAACGATACCTGGTGGGCTGGGATATAGACTGCCATTTCCTGCACATCCGTGTCGCTGGG
The DNA here is from genome assembly GCA_028566575.1 of Bartramia longicauda. Lineage (NCBI taxonomy): Eukaryota > Metazoa > Chordata > Aves > Charadriiformes > Scolopacidae > Bartramia > Bartramia longicauda. The sequence continues at coordinate 42,599,413 of JAOXNH010000067.1, forward strand.
AGGTACCAGCCTCCTCTGAAATTAAACCCTTCCCCGGAGGAGGGCAACCCCCAGCCTGACCTCATCTAAAAGGGATTAAGTCCGGATCTGAACCCTTGGCAGAAACCGTGCTCGTGCTCTGAATGCCATTTCCTGGTTTTAGGGTTCTCCTCCCTAAAAAACCTGCGCTTTCAGGCAACCTCTCTCCTTTCAGGAGCCACCTCCTTTTCCCCCTCTGGACGCCTCCATGCTTTTAAGGCACCAACAGAAACTCCCAAGACCGGCTTCTCCTCAGAGAAGAAACAAAAAGCCTCTCAACACCTCCATCATCCCACCAGCACCGTTCCAGCTCCCACAAGCCTGTAAGTCCCCCTTCAACCCTGGATCCCACCACGTCAGCCTGGCACGGCCCTGCTGTCACCCTGGCACAGGCAATGTCACCCTGCCTGGCACAAATCGGAGGGACGTGGTGGGTAAAATGACAGTGGCAGCTGGAAGCTGGGGAGATCAGGATTCCCCGGTTATTCCCTGCCCATGGCAGTACAAGCAGTGGTTCCCTGCCGTTTGCCGAAGGCACGGAATTGGAAAAGCAAATTCCTAGAGCGCGCCCAAGCCGCAGCGCCCCAGAAGGGCGTTTGCAAAAGGATCTGCACAAACCTGAGCCAGCAGCGTCGTGTCCAGTCACCAACCCCAGCAAAGCCAAGCTAAGCCCCGCCACCAGTCTGAGCTGGGGCGGGCAAACTGGTTTGGGTTGTTCAAATCTCTGACAGCCTGCAGAAAATAGTTGGGTCATTAAAAATAAGGTTTTATTACTGAAAGTTTCAGCTTTACAAAATGCTCACTGACTTCCAGGACCAAGCTAACAGCAGTAGCTTTCTCTCTCCCTTCTACCAAATTTACACTGTTTGAAGGAATCTCCCTCTGAGCCACCCCAGTAGGGGGGAAAGCAGAATTTTAAAAATAACTCCTTGCTGTCGTGCCAGTGCTGAGAAGTCGCATGCGGCAGTTCCAAGGACCAGCTCCAGAGCCATTCCCCATCCCCAGATAATCACACGTGGACACGCGTTTGCACCCACCAGCTGGGGCTCTGCTCTCATCAAGGCTCAGCAGCTGCCGCTGTTAAGGGGATGGCATCTGTCCTGACAACCAGCTTCCTCCTGCTGGAGTCGGTCCTGGGTGAAGCTTGTCCCCACTCACACCACGTTTCTGATCAGCCAGACCAGCCGGAGCGGAGCCTTCCCCTTTTTTTCACCCATCAAAGCTGAAAGCAAGCTCCCTATCTGAACACCATCTCTCAGCCCTCGCCATGCACGTGTCAGCACAAGAACAAGATGTTTCACGTTAAATTACAAGGGGCTGACTCGTGCGTTTGACTGGCATCCAGGCCGGATTCCGGAGGGAACCCAGGGAATGGTACCTCTTTGGCTCTCCCCATGGACTCCCCAGCCCAGGCCGGCCATAGCAGCACGGTCCGGACGGATGGCCATGCTCTGGCCCTTCCCCTGACCGCACCACCAGAACTATTCCCTGATCCTGGACACAGCTACTACAGTCTTTTTCTCTGGACTTCTCACTCTGCTCTCCAAATTCATTCAAGCTGCTGCTGCTAAGGTTCTTGGCGTGTAGTTCCCGCTACATCACTCCTCTCCATCCCCGCTCTGCCTGTTTGCTGGACACGTCCCCGTTTGCTCTGCAGCTCCCTCTCACCATCACTCTATTACCGGTTCTTGGCTTCCACCGCCTCATTCCTCACTTCTCTGCCTAGACTTCCTCCCTGCTCCCTTGTCTGCTTGTGTTTGCTTGGTGTGGGCACACACAGCAGAGCACAACCCGAGGGTGGTTAGATAAGGTCACATCACGGCTGACAAACAGAGAGGCCACATGGAAATCTGCAGCTCTTGCTGGAGCTTTGTTCCACTGTCCCCCCAACTCCACATATTTCTTCCTCTGGGGCTTTATCCTTCAAACTCTGGGTTTCTTTGGAACGACAGCTGATGAGGGCTGTATGTCTCCTTGCACGCTGACATCGGGTCTGGTGGATACCCGTTAGGTGTTCATCCATCAGCGACACGGTCCACGCTCCCTGCTGCCAGGGGTGGCCAGCCACGGGGACTGCCAAAGCGCCGCTGGGCACGGCTGGGCTGCACGCGCCGATACACACGTAGTGCCCTTTCAGTAGCCATGGCTCAAATCTGATCTGAACAAACCACTTGTGTAGCTCGGAAACTATCACACCCTGTATCTGCTCAAATCTTTCATTTTTGTGACAACCTTCGCTTACAGCAGCACAACAAAGGGTATATTTATTCCACCAGTGTTTGTGTGATAAGTGCTGAGTTAATGGCACACAAAATTTGCTGGCTGGGCCCCTAGCAGGCCCGGGATCTAATTAATCTCTGGCAGGTTCCCCTGAAATAGAAGCAGTGCTTGCCTGCCCATGGAGCAGTGGAGACAAACTAATTGGAGCCAAGCCGTACAGCGAGACGGGGGAAGGAATAGCTTCGCCGTGGTGGAGGCTTTTTCAGAGTCACAGCACCAAAGCCTGTGCTTCTGCTCTATCGGAAGAGCCTCATGTGTGCAGTTCTCTGAGCCGCAGTCAGAGGTCAAGGAGGAATATTTGACAGACCAGCACAAAGCCGGATGGTTCCCACTCCACCAAGCAGGGTGATACCGGCTTCCCGAGGCTGTGAGCGGCAGAGACAACCGAGCAGTGGGCTCCCTAGGGACAGTGGCTCCAGGACCTCCATCCGCGCTCGGTGACGTCTGCCTGTGGCCAGGCAGGGACCTGGCTGGGGAGCACCCTCTGAACCAACCACCACAAAGCAACATCTGTCCCCAAAAAGAGTCCCAAGCAGCTCTGGTTCTCAGCTATTTTGTAAGACAGAAAAGCAGATCAGTCTGCAGTTCTGCAGGCACTTGGCTTATCAATCCGTTTGTACCAGGACGTACAATCAAACCCAACACGACTGAAAGGGAAACACACTCCTCGCTTTCTATGTCTGCCTGGGTCATTAAATTACCCAGACACTTCCTGCATCACTTGCTGCCTTAATCATCCGGGTAAATTAATCTCCATGCCAGGCACACGCGTGGAGGAGGATATAATTTTATCTCCCTTTGCTCTTGAACCCATGAAGAGTCCGTCTTCACTGCAAGAGTACAGCGGGGCCTTGTTCTCCCAGGATGTCTCACAGCCCGGATGGATGCAGAGCGCCCAGCAGAGCCACACTTCTCCATCCACCGCCTTCCTCAGCTGGATCCCGTTCCTCTGGGAGCAGCCTGCAGTGATGGCCACACAGAACCGGAGCACGTACGAACAAGGCGAGGGGTGGGAAGTCTTCTACAAAGCACAGGCAAAGCAATCCAGTGTCCAAGCTTTTTTTTTTATTCCTTTCACCCCCATTTTGTTCTGGGTTCCAAGAAAGGGAGAAGGGAGGAAACATGTTTAGTCGGAAACCTCCGTGCAGCCAGTGTTTGCACAGCGGGCTCCTGAACCAGGCTGGCATGGTGCCGAGCTCAGGAAAAAACAAAGCCTGTGCCAGCCTCTCGGGAGCTGAATTTGACAAAAGCTCGGCTGCCAACTTGGCCGCTGTCACTTACTACCAGCAGCTATTCCAGAACAGTGCCCCGCAGTCACAGGAACCCCACGGAGCGCGATGCCCAGCCCAAGATAGTGCCCGTGGCAGAGAACTGCCCGTGCGGAACCAACGGGGCAGCAATGGGAATGGGAACAGGTGGGATGCGACTTTCCAAAGCTGCACGTCAGGTCAGAAGTGGGTGTAGAAACTAGGGCTGCTGCCTGCCGCCAAGAGAGCCAACAGAACAGGCTGTCCTGGGTATTCATCACGGATGAAAAGACACCCCAAAAGAAGATCACACCCCAAAGGAAGGGAATCTGTTTTGGCAGTGGGTGCAGGTGAAGCTCAGGTTGTGGATGAAGACTCAGAACATCTCCTCAGTTTTCCATACACACACGCATTTGCAGGAAAGTGGAAAATTCAATTTTCATGACCGCATGGGACTCTAGCTGTAGCTGTAAGGGGCAGAGGTTGCAATATTGCTAGGGACAATGGACATGTAAAGGCATCTTATCTTGGGCCTCTATGCCTTGCCAAGCACCTCAGCTGCTGAGAGAAAGCAAAGATGTTTTCAGAGAAATGAAATTATTGTGATGAGGCCACAGCACTGAGAGACAGCTGGTAAACCCGTGATGTTTTTAGCACTGTGGTCTGCAGCATCCAGGTAATAAATGGTATTAATTAAGCAGCACATTCCAACAAGTATAAGGGAGCTGAGTTTCCAAGTGAAACTCAGGGCAGTGTGTCACAGACCAAAGTGTTCACCCCAAAAAGCTGTGGTTGAACCCCGTGTAACACACGCTGTGGTCGTACCCGAGGATGTGACTGCTGCGTAGCCAGGATTAGAAGCCGAAGTGGGTGCAAGAGACATGCCAAAACCTTCTCACATCCACACACGCGTCAGGAAATCGCCACCACTAGACTCTGGTTCCCTCCCCAGCAAAGAAAAGTGGGGTTTGTGCTGCCTCTGTCAGCAGGAGCTTCAGTCAGGTCACGCAGCTCCTGTAGCACGGGAGCTTCTGTCCGAGGGCCTCCCGGGACACCATGGTCCCCTGGGCAAACCTGCAGAGAGGGAAACGGCCAGCACTGTGCCAAGGGAGAGCCCAGCGGGGCCCCGCAAGGCCCAGCGGATTAGCCGAGCCGTTCAGGAATGGCCGTGGAGGCAGAAAACACGGAATGAGCATCTGGAACCGTGGAGATCCCGAACTCATGCCATAAGCGCTTCCTGACAATAACCCCCCTGGGGGCTGGCTGACAGCAGGGAGCCCAAGGGGAGCCGCAGGGGCCGTTTCCTTCTGGCAGGCTCCTACGCTGCCTGGCTGCCCCTGCTCAGAGCAGAGGCGAAGGGAACATCAGCAGCCCCCGTGCCCCCATCAGCGCGTCTGGGGCTGAACCAAGTGACACAGGGCAATGGCAGGACACAGCCCCATCGCCCCTGGGCTGGCTTGGTCACTGAGATAAAGCTTTACCATAAATACAGTAACAGGGAGGACAGACAATTAGAAGGGATAAAGAGAAGTGATAAGGAGTCTGAAGGAATGTAAAGATCAAAAGGGACTTAACCAGCGCTGAGTGCCTTCCTCTGCCAACAGAACCCACCGGCCAGGGAGTGACCCTGCTCCACTGAACCGACTGATTCATTCGCAGAGAGAGAGAAGATTGTGTCTCTGTGGGAACGTATAGTGTGGGAATCCACCTGAACACTAGCAGGGCTGCAGACAGGTCCTCAGGGAGGCGATGCCCTGTCTGTGGGGAGCCAGCCCGGTCCAGCAGAAAGCGTCTCGAGTGGCTGTTTGTCATTAGCACGTCTTTCTCCGTGCTCCCTGGATGGGTTTTGCTGGCTGGCTACACTGGAAACCACAGCTCCTAGGCAACACCGGTCGCAGTTTCCAAAGCTTTAGCCGTGGAGTCAGTAGCAAAGGGAAAGCTCTTCCTGAGCTGCTTCTCCTTGTATGTATGATGTCTGGGGTTGGACCATCAACAGCTTGGAGCCTTGTTTAGGCTTAAACGGATCAACAGGGAAACCAGAGCCCCTTGACCTTCAGTAGCTCCCGCACACCATGTCTCCTCTTGGGAACTCCTGTCAGCACAGGAGAGATCCTTGATTCATGTTTAGGTTGATGAGGAGCAAAGCAAGCAGGGTCTCAGGTTAGCAACCATCCAGGCATGGATTTGCAATGTAATAACAGCAACCACAGCAGCTCCCACAATAATCCTAGGCAGCAGTGTCTCCTGAAGCCAGAGAAACACCACGCAGCTCTCCGAGCCCTGTGAAATAGCTTCATTATCTCTGCCGTACTCTCTCTGCCCTCCATCTGGTCCGATCAGCGGGAAACCGGCGGGGTTTGAAATCCTGCCTTCTGCTGAGAACCTGCAGCAGGAAAACTGGGTGCCACAGGAGGAGCGAGAAGGGAGCAGAGGAGAAAGGGTAACGCCAGGAGGATGGGGTGCAGTGCCCGGGGTGACCTGCCAGGCTGGCACAGGGCTGGCACCCGCGCTGCCCTGCTCCTGCACCTGGAGACTTCCTGATCCTGCAAAATACATCTTCTGCACGCGTCTACTGCTCCCTCTTGGATGCTGGCTGATGGTAAACAGGGTGTGAATTTCCTGCGAATGGGGTTCGGTCCTGGAAAGGAGCTTTGGCTCACACTAGGCAGCGATCTGTACACAGAGCCGGGAGCTGACCTAGCTGTGGGACAGAGGCCTCAGCCCTCGGAGCAGCCCTGGAAGAAGGCGGCACACTGTGTCCCAATTCCTGTGCCACCCCACAGCACGCCGGACAAAGCCACCGGCCAGCGAGAGGCTGCCTGAAATACCTGCCCGTTGGGTTCAGCAGCCATGTAACGTGAGCCCGCTCCCTGTGCTGCCAGAGCTATTCAAGGAGGGATTTTCTCAAAGTCTTGTCATTTCAAGAGAGGGGAAAAAAACCACCCCCACGGGTCAAAGCATCCAAAGAGCCTGAGAACAGCGCTGAAAAGAGTCCTTTCCTCTGCCCCTTTCACGTGTGCCAAGTGCCAGGGCGCTCTCAAAGCAGACACCAGACACTGTCTCGACAGTCCAGAGCTGCTCCAGCACCGCCGGGATGGCGCGTCTCCCCCAGGAGGGCATGTCCGCCTCTGAGCATCCCAGCGGGACGGCTCACTGCCTCTCCAAGAGCACCCTTCCCGGGCTACGTGGGCAACTTCTGCTCCCAGGCTTGGTGCCTGAATTCAGGGCTTATTTTAGCTGGGGAGACTCCAGCCCTGCTAAATGGTGTCAGTCTTTATCTCTCTGGGATTTTGTTATTTGAACACACTCGTTCGCTCAAGTTTTTCAGGTCAAGTGAGCAATCTGCATCGTAACTCCATTGATAAAATAACCTCTGTCCTGCTAACAGGGCAGCTCCCACTTTCAAATTCCTCCTCGCATGCGACCTGGGAGGCACTCAGAGTGGTCTCTGCAGCAACAAGCTCTGCAGCAGCAATCACCCATGCGATTGCACGGCACCGCTCCCTCTGCACCGTCCCCCAGCCTTGCACGGGTAAATCCAGTTCAGTCCCAGTTTGCTGGACTGGGGTGAACTCTGCCGTAAGGATTTCCCCTATATTCCGCTCCACAGCAGATGGCTCCATGGCCACAGCCTCCCTGCATTTTCCAGCTTGAACAAAAACAGGAGGGGCCTGAGTTACTTCAGAAATATCAACTACAAAGAGTCAGAAAATACGTGTCAGGGTAAAGCAGGCAGTGAAAAGCATTGAAACGAGGGACTGAGGAGTCCAATACAAAATAATAGTAAATGGTAAAACCCCAAAAGCTCAGGAGATGGTGTTCAGGCACAAAGCTTTTCCCTCTACAAACTCCAGCGCAGCAAGGGAAGCCCCTCCCGTGCCATGGGTTTCTCAGTGAAAAGGGCAGGTGCACACAGAGGTGCTCTGCCAGCACGGACCTGGGGGATTTGTGGCCAGGATTTGTGTCCTGGTTTGCACATTCAGGCCTGGAGAAAAACCCGGTGTAATTTCAGAGGCCCCTCGGCCACCCAGGCCGGTGGCGTCTCCCGCAGCCCCACTGGGTCGCCCCCCGGTCCGTGAGACAGCCCCTGGTCCATGGGGTCCCGCTGGGATAGCAGGGGTGTCTGTGCCTCCCGCTTTAATGTGCCCTCGGAGGAGCGCTCCAGGCTGCCTGCACACATCACTCCCCCCATTTACAGCTGCTCTGTGTTTTGACATTTTTCTTGTTTGTGCTGATGAGGGAAAGAAAACGACTTGGATTATAAAGAAAAGCCTAAACCCTGGAACACAAGACCCAAACGTTGGGGCAGAGAGCCTGTTGCCAAGCCACCCTAATCCGAGCACTTTCCTCTGCTGCATTTAGCATTCCTGACAATGGAATTTGGACTAGAGCTAATGCTGATTAACATTTCCGTGTTAATTATTTCACATAATCTTTTCTCCAGCTGTGGCAGAGACAGAAACACCCAGTTACACTCCTTCAGCCTCCGATGAAGCTTTCCTAGCTCTCCCCAGCCACCAGGAGTGAAAGGCTACTATGTTTAACTGATCCTAATATGGTTCAATTCCTAAAGGCAGGAATGGTGTCCTTTCCCTCTAAACCTCCGCCTGGATAACAAGATTTTGATTGCAGGCTAATCCAGGGGTGGGGAAGGGCGGGAGGTGGCTGGAATGAAGCGCGGGAGGCAGCAGCGCGGGCAGGAGGGAGCCGTGGGCTTTCCAGCGAGGCAGCGCTGGTAACCGCCAGCCCAGAAATAATGCGGCTAATTTTACACCTGCACTCGTCCCTCCGCGCGGGGAATTCAGCACAGATATACTGCTGCCTAAAATTAGTGCATGTCACAGACGTGATCTTTAACTTGTTAAAAGTAGAAACGAGCCGATGGATGCGATGTTCCGGCCCCCTCGCTCCCGCCTGTTTCCACTGGGGGCTGGCGGGGAGGTACCAGACACAGCTCGGGGGCACCCGCAGCGTTTGGTTCCATGGCTTGGGCAGCGTGGCACGAACGCGGCCCCCGGCACGGCGCTGCGTGTCCCCTGCCTCGGGGCTCTGACTGGAGCAGCCTCCAGCCGCTGCTCCCGAGGGAAAGGAGGTGGTGGGATAAAGGCAGGCAGCCAGAGGAGGGGCTCTAAAGCTCGACCACCGAATCTTTCGGTCACTTCTGTCAAAGGCCGGCGGCATCGCGGCAGCTCGAGGTGGTGAGAGACACGGGGAGCCCAGCGTGGCTGAGCAGAGGTGAGAGGGTCCCCAAACCCACCCCTGGCAGCTCCCTGAGACCACACACCACGGCTGGCAGGACTCTGTCCTACAGCACGTTCTCCTTCCAGCACCAGCTGCTCAACCTCCTCTTACCTCCTCCTGCCTCAGTTTCCCCTGCTCTGGTGATTGATTTCACCTCCGTATGTGCCTCAGAGGCCTGGCTCAGGCACCAGTTGGGGATTATTCTGGGGTAGCTGAGTTTTCCCTCATTTAAAATAAAAGCCAAAACTCTTTGTGACACACCAGTTCTCAATCAAAATTAATTTGTATAAATCATTAATTCTCCCAGGATGAAAAAAAACCCTAAACCACTGGGATGTGTAACTGCATCTCTTTGCAGGACGTTACCTGGGCACTGAGACACCTCTGCCACATGAAGGTGAGAAGGGGATCTCAGGAAAGCAGAGGGACCTTCACAAGCAGCTTGGGGACCCTCAGCCCCACCTGCAGATGTTGGCTTTAGGGCAGGGCCAGCATTTTATCCGCCTGGATGTGCGGGCAGGTGAGGTTACGGCTGCCACCCAGGTTCAGCTGGGGCAGAGAGACACATCGGAACAAATTACAGGGAAGAGCTGCTGATGGGCAACTGCCGTGAGAAAGAACAAACAGGAGAAACTACTCCCAGCCGCTCCCAAGGGCTGATTGCTGAGCACGACGGACCAAGAAGCACAGGAGGACGGCCCAAGCAAGTAATTATCCCGCCTGGAGAGGAGGATCACCACCTTCATCTGGGCTGGGTTCACGCCAAAGACTGGAGGTTGGTGGAGGTGAGGGCTCCCAACCGGCAGCCCCATCGCACTGGTTTGGGCACGGTGGAGATACCGGCCCTGGGCTGGGCTGGTGGCAGGACCAGGACATCAGGACCGGCAAGGGCTGCCGGCAGCAGGCAGGAGCTCAGCCAGCCCTGGCATTCCTCGCTCCCGGCGTTCCCAGGGGTCACATACCAACACTGATGTACGTCAGGCAATCCAGGGAGTAAACAGGGAAAAACCCCTTGAAAATCAGCACAGCCCAGTCCCTGCCACGTGGCTCCCCTGCCCTGTCCCGGTGTCCCTCAGATGTCAGCAGGCACCGGAGCAGCAGTGCTGGGCAGGAACCCAGCCGTCCCTTCCCTCAAGCCCTGAGCATCTTCACAGTGTGGGGAGGGAACCGCGCTCGGCAGCTGAGGAAGCTGGTGCTCGGGAAGGTGACCGGGAGCAGAGCTGGGAGAGAGCATGGAGCCCCCGGGTCCCCACCCGTGGAAACCTGCCCCTTTCCTGCCGCTGCTCAGCCCGTCTCCATGGAGAGCTCAGCAATGAGGATAAGAAGAGACGAGAAGGGGTGGGAGCTTCATGAGGCCAGTTCAGAGAGCTGGGCCCCTGAATAATAAATCCCTCTTGTTTGTTCAGAACGGGGACGCTGGGTTTCCACTCTCCACCCAATTAAAAAACAAAAGCAGTGATTGCAGCAGCAGGAGCGCCCGGCCGATAACGAGCCCGCAGCCACCCCGGCCACAGAGCCCGCACACGGCGGGGTGCCTCAGGGCTGGGCTCCACCATCCCCAGCCGCTTTCCTCTCCCTCGGGATGCTCACGAGGGCTGTCGCAGGGCCAGGAGCCAAGGTGGATGGGTCACACCATCTCCCATGCAGGGGCTCCCAGGTTCAGGTGTGCCCATACCTCACCGGAGACCCACCGACCTCCTCTGCTGTGCTGGGGACCTGGTAAAGGCACCATGGGGCCAGTGCAGAGGATGGCAGATGGGAACGGGGCTGCGTTTCACCCCAGCCACCAGCTCGGTGCTCCAGACGAGCAGGAGTCACCATCCCCAGGGTGCTGCAGCCGGGGAGGCCATGGGAGCAACAGCGACGGTGACAACGTCCAGCAGGAACAAACGCAGAACAGGAGAAATACTCTGAAAACAGCACCTTTGCCAGGATCCATCCCCAGTTTGGGACCAGCTGGTGGGTTTGCTCCCAGAGCACACATGGGCAGCACGTCCATCCCTGCTGTGGCACGGGTGATCCTTGCCTGCCTGCACCCCGGCCACCGGCTGCCCTTCCCCGGAGCCACATCACCACCAGCCTCTGCCCTGTCCCGCCGGAGCTCCTACCTGATGCCCTTCCAGGCTCCAGCCACCTGGGACACCACTCCTTCCCACCCAGCTTCTCCAGCCTCACCTCAGCCTCCCCGATCCGCCGAGGGCTCTGACGCCGGGGACAGGCGGCTGCGGGCTCTCAGGGTAACACCAGCCCCCGGTTTTGTGTCAGCATCTCTGCCAGCCCCGAGGAGGCCTGCGAGGCGCCTGCCTCTCCCCTGCCTGCTCCCAGACACGCTTCCAGACAGCAGGAGAACAAGATGGATCGGGCAGGCACCCACAGCTGTGGTTGCCCAAGGGGTTGCTGCTGGCTGACCCCACGCTGGCTGGAAGGAGGGCTGTCCTGCACGGCCTCTGGGCAGCCACACTCCACCACCCCACAGCCAGCACCTTTCCCAGCCCTCCCGGGGCCCAGACGCAGCCCCACGGGGACACACCAGGCGCCGGCTGAGGATCTTTGGGGCGGGCAGGCTGGGCCCACGGTGCCATCATCCCCGGATGAGCCCACCCGGGCGAGGGGCAGCGCTGCAGGGACAACAAACCAGGTCTACAGGGAAACGGCACAGGGACCAATGTAAGACACCAACGCTGTTTTGGGGGCAGCGCAGCAGCTTGGGGGTATTTCTCTCTTAAACATCATCTCATTTTGCTATCGAGGGACTCAGGACTTCCCCAGCCGGGTCCGTGTTCACCAACTACAGCTCTCAAAGCTCCAGGGCAGGGGGAAGGCAGCCCCTTCCTCATGCTCTGGTTTCCTCCAAGGAATTGTCCCCAAGCCCTCGCGGGTTTGGGCGGCCCCTGCCCCGCTCCCCAGCTCCAGCACATCCTGGCAAGCGACTCAGCTCCCTCCTTCCCGGGGCCGGCAACCGAATCCAGCACCCAAAATCCAGGTGGAAAATGGTCCGTGTCAGAGCAGGGAGGGCAGGTGCCAGGACACGGCCCCGGCCCCGAGCGGCAGCATGCCTGGCACACAGCGTCTCCCTGCCCACACAGCAGCTTCGGGCAGAGTCACAAGGCAAGCAGAGCACGGGGAAGGTATGCACAGGCATGTCTGGGCAGCGGGGCGCCTTCACAATGCCCTCCTCGGCAGCCAAACACCCCCGGGGAGCTGCTGCAGAGCCCTGGGGTGCACCCGAGAGCTGCTGTGCGCCCCAGTTAGAACAGGGACGAGCCTTTATGTCCCAGAGGACAACTAGAGACAAAACACCTCGGCTTCTCTGCTGGCCTGGCACGGCCGGGATTCCCCCCTGGGGGTGGACGAGGGGCCGAGTGCCCCCCAGCAGTGCCGTGCTCCTGGAGCCACATCCCTCTGTGTCACTGCAGCATCGTCTCACACTGGGAGAGGGTGCCTGGTGAAGGCAGAAGGGCCAAGACCTGCAGTTATTCTGCTGCCCCCGGCCTTCGCTGGGAGGATGAGGAGTTTCCCACGAGATTGTTTTGTAGTGGCATAGAATGGTTTGGGTGGGAAGGGACCTTAAAGCCCCCCTAGTGCCACCCCCTGCCCTGGGCAGGGACACCTCCCACCAGAGCAGGTTGCTCCAAGCCCCCTCCAACCTGGCCTTGA
>JAOXNH010000067.1:42631080-42641488 GCA_028566575.1 Bartramia longicauda
AACTCCAGCAACTTTGATGTTCTTCATCAGCAGTTCTTCATCTCATCATGAAAAGGGAGGTTTGGTAAGAGAACCCACTTAAATTATGGGACACCTGTAGCCATAACTATATTATGAAGCAAGTTTCCTTTATCTATTCCAACATTTTATATGTTAACAAATTCAGCAATAAGATCTTACTGTAAGAAGAAGAGCTCTGATTTCTGTCTGTGAAGGAAACCAAGATGGCATGAATATTTGAAGAATCTGAAGTGAACGATTTAAGAGAACAGGTGTTGGGGAAATTGCCATTACGAGCAAGAATTCCACTTTGACAAAGAGTGGATAAGCTGAGCAATCTGACAACTTATTTCAAATAAAACACATTAAAAGTGGCCAAGTTATTCTAAAATACGCAAGTTAAAGCTCTGCATATGTAGGGTTCTGTGTTGTTTTTTCATTTCACAGCAGTAGCTGCCAGTCTTGGAACATCAAGGTGGCAAAACCAGTACTACTTACAGGAGTACGAGGTCTTCAGGAGTGTTAAACAGGGCCAGTTCAGCACCCAAAAGTCAGAGAGAAGCACATGCCCAGCTGTACACACACGGGCTAAGGCTACAGTTTTAGGGTCATGCTTTGGTCAGATATTTAAGCCACTTATCTTCACCCTGCCTGTACAGCTGTAAGAGACCTTCAGAAGAAGTGCTATATAACCCTGTGGCACACTACCCTGCATGAGGGGGAAGCTTTTTTGGTATCCTAACTGTTGATATTTGCAAAAAAAAAAATATCAAGAAGTCAAGCAATTAACAAATAACAAAGGACCATAATTACAGAAACCAAAATTAAGGAGCCATATTGCCCCAGTTGTCTGATCTTGCAGCAATGCCACTTTTAATGTAGTTAATTGGAAGCTTGAAGGCAAAAAAAACCTCAGTACAAGCAAGAAAAGCAGGAGTCATGACATCACTTACGGCACCCTTCATCAGAGATAAACACGGAGAGGAAGTATCAAATTTATGCTGCCTCATTAATTTACAGCAGCCACCATAAGAACCAATTCCGCTCCCCGTAACTGCCGGTGTTTGAAATAAAACATTTATTTGTCCATTTGGCAGGACAGGTGTGTGGATACATTTTAAAAAGTTACATATTAAAACATGAAGTTAGCTTTTAGCCATGTCAGTGAGATCAAGACAGCAGTGACTCGGAGCCTTCACTCCAGAGTCCCCAGCACTGAAATGAAACAAAACCAACCAGGAAAAAAATGCTCTCTGAAAGGCTTGGAGAGTCTGAAGAACTGAAACTTTTAATCACTAAAAAAAAAAAAAACAAACCCTCCAGTTTTCCTAAATTCAAAAGCTAGTGGCAGAACAGAACTCAAATGAAAGAAAAAAAGACAAGTACATAAATGCAATAATCTCATTAAAGTATTCACCTTTAATGGGCTGAATATTTATTTCATGGAGGTGCTTTTATTCTTCAGAAATCTCTCACCTAGAATCCTATCACTTTGGCAGGAGGGAAAGGCATCTCTAACTCTGCCTTCAGCATGAGAGGCAAGAACTGAAATACAGGGTAACCCTGCTCCTGTGAGGGACTGAACAGCCTTTCCCATTCTGAGCACAGGCCTCACCAGGGCACGCTTCTCCAAAGCTTTGCTACCTAACTTTCCTGGCAAAAAGGGGTATAAAAGTGAAGTAGACTGAGTATTTGAGTAGAGCTCCACCTCAGCAGAGGTTGCCTCTCCTACCTACACATAATAAGGAAGTTTTCTGTACTAGGTATTTCTGCCAGGGAGGAATTCCAGTAACTATTTTCAAACTTGAGCAAACAGAAAGCTATAAGGCACCCCCATTACTCTCCTGACGCCCTACACCAGTTTGCCCGTGCAACCAGAGCTCTGAAGGAAATGGTTACTTTGGCAACATTTTCTTTGTGTTACTATAAATCATTGGCTTAAGTATAAAAATCATTTAGGTCCATTTCAGAACCAATCTCCTGACAACATGGACATGGCAGTGCTAGTCCATCGAGCTCACATTCAAACTGACAAAGCCTGCATTTTCCCATAAAGGAAAATAAAATCCTGCTTTCATTTTATGCAATACTTACTTTTTATTCCAACCACTGTAATGGATAAAGTATTTCACTTGCTTGTCCTTTATGGCAACCTTTACACACTGGAACAGAGAAGAAAGTTCAGTCAGTACCCCAATAACAAAGACATCTGAGCGAGCTGCTTTTTTGGCTGTCGGAGTCCCAGCATGCAGAGACTGCCCTGCAAGCCACTGAAAGGCCGGCAGCGATTTCCCGGCAGAAAGTGAGATCTCTAACGAGTTACTGCCTATTGATGGACTTGGAAGGGGCAGGCAAACAAGCGGCTCCACTCAGCTATCCAAGGGACAGTGTTGTTCCCGAGAAGGATAAGAAGGCCCTGAGGATGCCGGGATGACAAGCGGTCCCTACCCTAGCCCAGGTTCACCGAAAGCCATTCACTAGAGCTGTTCACATGCAGGCCCCTACCTCACAGCCAGTGGCTCATGCTGGCAGTCCTGCAGTTAAACCAGTCAAATACAGACCGTGCTTAAGAAGTGTCTACTTGTTTTGAAGACTATGAGAACTGTGTGAAGTAAAAGATTCAAATATAGTTCTGTACCAAAATATTTTCCTTCCTGCTGGAGGTCAGAAGTGTCTCAAGTGAATCTCATTTACCTCCGCATTGTACAGAGATGTACAGTTACAGTTTGCCATAATTTTTCATACTCTAACACAAACAAGTGCTTCTGTGATCATCTTGCTACGGGAAGTCAAGGACAGGGTCACCAGGAATAACTTACGTACTGAGAATCACAGAAGAAAAATAGATCAAAGGAACAGGAAGAAAGCTAAGCTTATTACTCATTACTGCCTACAAAGCACCTCTGTAAAATTAAACTCAATTCCTTCTGTCATTTCAGGAGCCCAGAAGTATCCAGACTCTCAACATCAGCAGCCAGCCCAAAGCTACCTCACCAACTGGGAAACCCCTTCTACACCAAGCTGGCAGAGGCAGGTCCTGCAACGCTCCTTCCACCACTGTGTAGAGGAGAAGAGGGGCAGGGCAAGGCAGAGCAGGAAGCACACCCCTCCTGCAGCTCTGGGCTCTTTAATTGACCAACGAGGTAAGGCTGCTGCTAAGAGGAGTTTGTTCCCACAAAAGCAGAAGCCTGGATTGCTCTCCGCTCTGTACCAGCACCTGGGTAGGCACTGGCAGAAGACAACACTCTGAGCACACATTCACAAGGAACTTGTCCTCCAGTTCTAGAGCAGGGGAGAGAACAGAGTAAAATCACTGAAGTGAAAATGTTTTAGACAAGCCACATCCCCTCTCAATGCTCTGGATGTTATTTTGACATTAGAGTGACTCTTTCCTGATAGCACTGGAAGAGATGCCAATGTTTCTAGCTACTACTACCTCTCTGAAGCTGTCCCATCAGTTAATGTTTACTGATGCTAAAACTCTAAACACAGATTGAAATCTGTGTAAGGTGCTCTAGGAATTTCTGCAAGTCTTCAAATCCAGTCTTCAAAATCCACACAAATCTACAAAAGCCCTTTTCTTTCAGTTTCAGTGGAAACAGGCAGTCAAATCAGGAGCTATACCTCCAGTAAAACAGGTGGCATGGCAGTGACATCTGCTTAGGGTCCAGAAGAGAAGCATTTAATGGAAAGAGCTGCAGCAGAGGCCTGCCTGAAGCAGCAGGGATACTCCTCCAAGCCACAGACGGGCAGTTTCTGCAGTTAAAGGGCAGTTTCTGCAGTTAAAAGGCCAGAATTGAGAATGCCAATTCCTCTGTCACTTGAATCCAGCGGTATCTTCTGCTGCCTTGTCCCATCTGAAGACCATTCATTGTACTCAGCCACCCACGCCCCTGAGGAAGCTCAAACTGCAGGTAAATACGAGCTCATGCATCAGCACCCAGTCCTACGGGCACAAACGCTCCCCAGGGTGGTGGGAACACAGCTCTATCCCATGTTCAACACGTAAGACCAGCTGGCCTTCAGCAGTTTACCAGAAGAGCAGCAAAGTACCATTGCGGTTTCTGAAATTTTTCTATGATATAGAAGTCCAGGACTTAAAACTGATTTCATACATTTTCAGGTTTTCCTTCATTTTAGTTAACCCTATATAGCGAGGCACAGCAGGTAAACTGATACAATTTATTTTGGTGGGGAACAGCCAGAGCCATTTGCAGCAATAAGAACCACACATACCTTTGCTTCATAAAGGAGAGGTCCGTGAAAACAAAGCACTCGTTCACCTGAAAGAAAAGTGCAGATCAACATCTTAGAACACCACCAATGTACCATTTCTGTAAAATACATGTCATCAGGTACAACACAGCATGAATCCAGTCTCAACCTAGAAAGGCAAAGGCAGACACTGTTTTGAGAAGCGTATTCACTCTCACAAAAGAGGATCAGAGCTCCAATTATTTAGGTTCCTGAGGACCTCCCTGAAGGAGAACACAAGGACAGCCTCACACAACCCGTGCCCAAGCCTGCCCTGAGCTTTGCAGAAGGGCTGGTTACTTCAGCAAATAACTGGCACCAAAACTTTCACTCCTGCCCACACTTCCAGCCACTGCCAACTCTGGTTAGAGACACCCTTCTATGCTGCTGCAAGGCTCGCACAGAGAACTCCTTCAAAACCTTGAACTGCAGATGCAGACACCAAAACACACTGCCTCGATACAAAGGGACTACTTCAGCCTAAGAACTCAAACAGGGAGCAAGTAAAAACATCTTACTGTAAGGGATTCTTTAGTCTCCACAGCACGGCACTTTGACTGAGCAGGAAATTAGCTCTCACAGGAGAATCACCTCTGTGTGTTAAGCTTCTGACACAAATGAAAGCAAGTGTTGTTAGTGCTCCTTTTCCTGCAGGAAACACATCACCTGCTATTTCTAGTTCAATGAAGTCAGGAAGAGAGAGCCCCTGACATTGTTTCCCCATCCGACTTGTGGGACAGAAAAACGCCAGGTTGGTGCAACGGCAAGAAAAATTACTCTCTTTGTGGCTTTTAAGTAGGAAGAGATTGTTCCTCAGCCTGGGTTTCCCCCCCAGTGGCAAGGTCTAATTGTGCCATTACCTTGGGGGAATTTGAACGTCCTTAACACAGGATATCTGAATACAGATGTTTCCTTCCCGAAAGCTGCAGTACCTCACATTTTCTGAGAGACAAGCTGCATAATATGCTCCAGGGTGTAGCACACATCCAGTTCTTGCCACTGGTTCCAGGACACAGAGAAGTATCCCTTCTTCCTCGTGAGCAGCTCAGGAATGACTGGGGTGGAGAAGGACCAGTTCACGGGCTATAGGTTTAAAAATACCCCCCACTATAAATTTTACTGCTCTTCAAAACTGCTTTCTGCACAGTCAAGTGATAAATACAGTCAGTGGCACATCGTGCCATTAGCTTTGACTCCCTTGAATCCTGTACAATTCTGGCTTTATTTGCCTCTCTACCCCACAGACACATAACACGATGCTGACAGAACTTCTAACCAGATGGGCTCCAAAGAGGCACTCACTCTGCAAACAGGAGAATGTCCCTGTATCTCAGGATTTTTTTGGCAGAGCAGTTCTTGCACCCATTCCCCCAACACGCTTCTGGCAGGGTCAGGACAGTTACACAGTTTATCAGGAGGCTGATGACAAACCACCTGATTTTGCCCAGAGCAGATGAGGGAGGATTCAGACACACCACCACTAAGACCGGGAGACAGGCAGATACAGCAACGGCCTCTTCAACCAGCACGGCTCCTACCACACTTCATCCGACACAGCCAGCCCCTGATTCAACAAGAGGCAACTATAAATTTACTACTTCATTCCTACGCTGACCAGAAAGAACTGTGCATCTTTGAAGATGTCATTATTATCCAATTAGTAGGATCCTATGCTCTCCATAGAGCTGGAACAACTATTCCCTGCAAAGCCTAAGAACACAAAACTATGTCAGAAATTTATTTCAACTGGCAGAATGCTTCTATGTAATAAGAAAAAGGTTTAGAATGGTTCTTACAGAAGCAACAATTTTGATACATTCACGTGGCTTCTCTCATTTAAAAAAAAATAAAAATAAAAATTGGCTTTGAAAATAAGTAACGAAAAATAATTCTTTTCCTAAAGTCCAGACAAGAGTAAAAAGGGAAAAAAGGGATAATGAGGAAAAAAATACTTCACTGAGGTTGGTCAAGCCCTTTACAGCCACAAACCACTTGAAAGACTATCTGCTATGCCCTGGGTCTTGGGAAATAAGTAAAACCTCTTTCTAGAACAACACTGCATTTGGAAAGATCCATGCATCCTTTACTAAATGTAGCAATCTCTGAGCCAAAATGTGATGGCTCTTTCAGAAAAGACATTATTAGAATGGTCATCAAGAATAAGGAACCTTATGCAACTATTGTCAGGTCTACACTAATGTATTCTTCTCTACTGAAGAAGAAAAAGCATGGTGAAAAAACTGAAAGCATCACAAGGCCCATTCAAAATAGGCAGGTGAAAAATATGGCAGAATCTTTTAGAGGAAGAGAGAAAGGTGACATACAAGCAAGACAGTTTTCCCATGTAAGAGGAGCACCTGGAGTGGGAAAAGAAATGGCTTCAGGATTACATAAACCAAAACCCCAGACCGGAGGACGAGTCTCCAGAAGGTAATCACCTTAATTTAAGTTTCTTTATTGGCTTCTGTAAATGAAGAGAACTAAGATTTCTCCCCTAAGCTACATGGTGAGAGCTGCAGGTGGAACTGCAGGGAGATGGCACCCAGGCAATGAGAGGCAGAAAGGCAGCAGTAGGGCCGTGGGAGCCCTCTCCTCCCTATGCCTCTGCCCGCTCCCTTTCCCACCCAGCAGATATGCCCGGGGCAGATCTCTGGTCTCTGATGGGGAGTCACTCAGCCAGTCCTACGAAACACCATTTCAAAGTTCTTTTCTGCTGCCTCGTCATACCCCCTGCCCTTTATTTTCCCCTCTGATCTGCCAAGTTTTGTAAATATTTCATGAACTGCCTACATGCATTCCTGCACTAAAATCTTGCTAACAATAGAAACCATTATTACCCTCCACTGTTACGCTACATCCTGCACAAGGTCATTCTGTTTTTCTTCCTTAGTATCTTTGCTCCCAAAGGGAAAATGCATTAATAGCAAGGAGAAAACAGCTGCCTGCAAAGCAGCCACAAGACCAAGAAAATGGCGTATTAATTACCAGCACTGATAATGCCAGTCTGAACAGCATTAAAAGCTGAAAAGCAAATTTAGATTAAAAAAATAAATAATAATAATAGTTTTCAATCTCTAATATCTGGAATGTACAAACTGCTATTTCAGCTATTATGGCTATTGTTATGGCAAAAGAAAAAGAATTAAATAAAGCTTGTTGATGTTTTCTTTGATGATGCTCAGAAGACATCAAATAGTTTACGTGATGATAGGTTGACAAAATATTGCACTGAATTACAGTGAGAAAAAGCAAAAAACATATTCTTACTGTTAACTACTTTATGTGTTAGAACAAAAGGCTCACAAAATCTCTTTACAACTTTACCTTTTGTTGCCATTATTACAACCCAACAAGACACTCAACAGCTTTTTTTTTAGGGGCTTAGAAGTAATACATGACTGAATGAACTGAAAGGGAAACAAAGAATTGCACAAGGTTTTTGCAACTGTGATTATATGAATTTAGTGGGGCTATCTTCCTTCTTGAAATAGCATATTTCTCCTGAACCACAAAGCAGATCATGACCACAATGGTGCTCCTATATAACAAAAATTTAGTGAACACAAGCAACGCTCTGACAACTCCTCTGTCATAGCGTGTAGGCTCTGCTTACTCTGAATTGGTTAATGGGGCTTATACTTATTTCTGCCTTAATTGGATGTAAACCAGGCATTGTGACATCTGTGGCTAAGTGGGCAGGAGTGCTCACTTTTGGTAAACTCCTACTATTTTGATGGAATCTGGCAAATAAGGTAGTCAATGTTTTAAGAAAGACTAAGATACTGTCTTTGTTTAAAGAAGAGTTAAGCATTTAGAAAAGCTTCCATACACCTTTTATGATCTCCTATTGTATTGCTATCAGAATCCTCCTCAGTTGTTCCAAAAACTTTGTTTAAAATAAGCACTAAATGTGTGTGACCAGGGGGAAGAAAACGACATGCATTGGAAAATATCTTGCAACCAGAACTAAAATAATCGGTCACATTCAAGTTCCTTATTTCAAATATGCTTTATGTTTTTCATGATTGTGGGATTGTATTAATTTACGTGTAATTTTACATAGAAATTGACTACATAATTTTCAAATTTAGTTTGAACAAACTAATCTCTTTCTGGTATCAAAAATCCTTTTAACTCAAGACCCAGGAAAATGAGACTGTCTGCACTGTCTTCCCTTGGGCACTAGTTTACACGTGCAAATTTAGTTCTAGCTTTTGAATTTACTCTGAATTAACTGTAATGTATTTCTACCTTTTTCTCATGTATGTTTATTAATTATTGGAATACTTGAGATTGAAATCACTTAGGATCAAGGACCCCCACTTCACATATAAACCATACATATGAGCTTAATTGTTCCTGCAAACTATAGTAGTAATTTTCACTGCTAGATGTAGAGCTAGGGGGCTTAACATGGTCCATTACATGGAGAAAATGTACCACGATCCATTGAAAAAACTTTAAAAAAAAGATCCCTGCTTCATGTTTTCCATTAACAGGCCTGATACAAAAAATTTTATGAAAGAGGTGAGAATTCTTGTTCCCATTGCTCAGATGCTAATAGCAACATGGCGATGTGCTGCCATCAGCAGCAGGAACTCAGCCAGGCTATTAAGTGTTGGAGCTGGCAGGATTACTTACATTTTGCAGCTGGACTCGGCTTTGTGCCACACACTCTGACTTTGCCATCATGCTGGAAGCATTTAGGCTGTAGGTTTTCCTATTCTGTGTTTCTTTCAGCTGTTCATGAATTTGCTTTGTTTGTTTCCTGCAGAGAGAAATGAAATTCATGTAAGAAAGAGCTAGTTTGATCTTCCACTATAGCCATGATATTTTTATAGCCATGGTTCCCTTTGTTCAAAACTTCAACGTATTAGATTAACCAGCTGAGCTAATTCACTAGTGTCTAATATTTCAATGCAGTGGTCATTTTCTGGCGAGGCTTAAGAAAGGAAAAAAAAAAAAGGAGCTCTTCTGTTTAAAAGATCTTTTATTCTCAGATTATATAATAGCATGCTAGTTGTTTTAGTGCAGGTTTTTGTAAGATCATCTATTACATATTTAACAATAGCTTGCAAGTAGGACTGCATATTAAAAAAACATTTTGCTCCGATTTGGAACAAAGGTTTTGGCAAACACAGCAGGCATGAGTCCCTGTTGGCTATAAAAAGTGTTGAAGAATCAAAGATTTCTGCTAGTAGCTGATTAGACTTGACCTATAACCCAGTATCTTGTATAGACCAGCTTTTGCTTACATGATTAAACCTGGTAAAAAACATCAGTACGGTATCTGAGGCTGTGTTTTTGACATATTATAGTATGATCCACTATGCCAGAGCTAGGATTACCACTAGATGAATCGCTTGCAATATTCAGGAGATAGCTACACTATTAATAAAGGCTTTCTGTTTCTGCCACACTATATTGGCAAACTGAGTTCTGAAGTTCTTTACATGACTGAGGATATGAGGCAGCAAACTTTATTTTAAATATTTCTTTTATTTTCTGCAAACAGATATCTAAGATGGGCAAAAACTGTTAGCAAAACATATTTAAGGTCTTTTATCAGTCTTCATTGTTTTGATAAACTTAATTGTCTGAGACTATCACAAGAAATTACTCCACAATGCTATTTTAATTCTTTCTTTCCTTCCTTCTCTTTTCCTTTCTCTGTCCAGCAATGAACATGCAAAGGCCCCTGTTGTAAGCACGTTACAAATATGAATGGCATGTTTTAGGTACAGCTTGGAGCTAATAATTAGTAAGATTTATGAACATGAATGGGTGAGGAAATAATTTCTCAAGCACAAAAACTTGTTAGACTTTCAAAATTCTTCCTTAGCCAAAACAACTTATAAAGTTAATTTGGAATATAATATTGGAATAATCTGAATAGATTTATAATTTGAAGGATTATAGTGTCAAATTAAATTAATTAGTCAGATGATTCTGAAGCATTTTTTTTTCAAAACATTGTTTGATATCTACTCCATTTTGAAACCAATGAAATGAAATAGTTTAACTTGTAAAATGTCAAAATGAATGCTTTATCTTCTCATAAAATTCCAGGGGAAATTCATGAAAGCAATTTTAGAGTTTTTATGAATAATTATTCTCTGACCAGCTGAATTATATACATTGAGGAAATAAGCAT
>JAOXNH010000067.1:42645440-42661205 GCA_028566575.1 Bartramia longicauda
TCAGTTAGAGCTGTCAGAGACATTATAGGTTGTTTTAGTTATTCTCTCCAACCTTAACAAATCCTGTTAATGACGTAGTTGCAGTATGTAGTTTCCAGTATATGGTGGTTTGTAGAACAAACAGTATTTATGCTTTTTCTCTTGCTATCTTGCAGGTGATCAGAGATCAGCAATTAAAGCTCTTGGGCACTGGCTTTTTGCTCAGGAAATAGGGGAGCAGAGGCTGAGTAAACAAGATGAGTGCATTTGCAGCAGCAGCTGGCTGCGCGCTCTACAGAAATTGGCAATTGCAGTTCGGGACCAAGCCCAGGCAGAGGATGCGGAGGGCTTGGAATCGAGGGACTAAGGAGTAATTTTTGCTTATTTGACATAATACCATAGCAACAAGCTGTTATGTTGCAGAAGGTAAAGCAAGCAAAGAGCTGTAGGCAGATCCCTGTGATAAGAATGAGCTAGTTTTTCATCCTAACTGCTGTAGTAGAAAGCAAAGACTTGACAGTGTTATTAAGTGCAATTGATAGCCCATTCAACTCCTTTGAAAATATGACTGAGAAAAATTAGCTTAGATCATAAAAATAAGAGAGAAGAATTTCTTTCTTGCATTTTTTATTTCCAGAGAGAGATGTCAGAGGGAACTTTTACCCAGTATGCAAGGTTATTTTCATATTTGCTTTGGGTTTGTCTTCCTAAAATAAATGGGTTTGTTTGTCAGTATTCACATCTGGTGGATTTCAAGAACTTGAAATCAGTGAAAGATAAACGTGAGGGCATTGGAAGTTGAAGTTCCTTTGAAAAGGCTGCAGACAGAGCATCAGCTAAAACGAGCCACTAAGCACTTGGGCTATGCTAAACCCCAAATGGCTATGTCCAGGAGACATCAGAGCCCATGGTCTTCCTACAGGTTTGGCACTTGTTCCTAATTCCTTTTGTGGCAACCCGAGCCCAGTCTCAGCCCAAGTGCCCCCAGGATCCAATAGTTTTCACATCTGAAAATTCCTTAAGGAAGGGTCTTTTCGTTTGGTCTTTTTGACCCCTGACACTGCTGCCAGCAGGGGCGGGCCCACAGAGTTGTCCTCATTGCGTAATCTGCACACTTTATTCCCAGATCCCACTGCCATGCATATACAAGAAAGCACAATAAAAATTCCCTTCTGTAACCAAACACAGCAATATAGGTACTTTAGGAGCAAAATGTTGTCAGTATTGGTAGTTAACTCCTGTACTGAAAGCTATTAAGTTTCCACAGCGGTGCAGTTTATGTGTACCTATTACTCTTGAGTTTTAGGCGCTCCTCAAATCAGTTCCAAGTTTAGCTGAAGCCCTTCTAAAATGAGTAGTGAAGTTCAGCTCCTCGTGCCATCCAGTTTTCAGTCTTTTCTGACTCAGCCAAATGTACTGCAACACTTGCATTTAAGACATGGACTCAGGGGGTTCTGAAGGGTCAGATTGGCTTATAAGCATACTTAGATCTGAGTCTAAGACATGAGAGGGAGCCTAAAATGATGAGGAGGCTGAAGAAAGTAATATCTAAGCTACATAAAAACCTCATAAGACCATCTGAAACATGAATGTCTTGACTGTATAGAAAACGTATGTGATATTGGAAGCAATAGGAAAAAAGAATTATTTAGGAGTAGAACTTCCACCTATTGGTTTAAATTATGCGATGGAAAGGAAACAAATGGAAAAGAGAAAATTTTGATGAGAAAAGGAAAAACTTTTTCAAATCGGTGAGTATATGGAAACCTTTTAGTTTTTCTGTTTAACAGAACTGGGCTGAAAAATTACAATGAAAAAGACTATTTGTAAAATTTGAAATGATCTGTGAAAATAGCACTGTGTTATATAAACACCTAGGAAATCCAGGCTGTCTTTTGCCAGAATAGGAACCAATTCATTTCTCTTTTCTTTCCATTCCATTCTTCTTCCAATTTTGTTTTTTAAAAATCTTAGTTAATGCATAAAAGCTAGCTGCAAAAGGTCTATTCATTATCTTTGCCTGTTTAACTGAGTGAATTATTCACTGTAACATGCATTTTTTACATTCTTACTAGAATATCTGAATAAGTAGCTTGTCGTTACCAACTTCCTCTAATTTCTTAAACTTTATCTTCTGTTAACTATTTAAATGGAATAGGAAATACATTTGTACTTCTCATAGCTTTGTATTAAAAGCCCCAACTGCTTCTTTAGACCATTTTTCTCTTATTTTTATAAGCAGCTTTTGCTTCTGAATTTTATATGCTCTCATTCCTGTACTCCTTTGAGACAATGGCAAATACTCACTCATTTCAAAAGACCTGTTCTTTAAACATTTAGCTTTCTTATATTTTTGGTACTGGATATTGTATTGTGAAATTGTGCTTCCTGGGCTTTCTGCAGCTGTTTTCATTAGAACTGTTGTCTGTTTTGTTCCCTTAGACAGGGGACTCGGCACTGCATCCTGTGGTGAGGACTGACACAGTGTAGCTGTGTGCTGGTGGAAAACTAGAGACGTGGAGAATGGTTTGAATATGCCTTTTCCTAATTGCAATTGATACCCTCTAGTTCGTGTGTTGAAAGGGATGGGGACTTTATGCCACCTGTAATTTTGTGAGATAGCTGACTACTCCAAACCGAAGTACAAAACAGAAAAAAAACCCCAACCTCCTAATTAAGATAAGCATGCTTAATAGCATTTTGTGGATGATGTTCTCCACTGTCTTGTACTTGCTTACTGTGTGAAACACTGTAAAAATGGAAGGGGTTGTATTCCCTGGGTATAAATGACCATCCAACCTGAAAACACTGGCTATTTTCATCTTGTAACATCACTTGGATCATGAGGTAGCCTGTAGCTGGGAGCATTTGAGTACACAGGAACCTTTCTCGAACCCTGCAGGAGACATGGCTAAAATTAGCAAATGCTGAATGCTGCTTGCACAGCACTGCTTGTGAAAGAGTGATGTTTAAAGACAAGAGTAGGCAAGTGAATGTAATATCTATATTATTGTAAAGATGCTTTCTTGGGCTGGACACAGCCTGACAGAGCCTGGTCGAGGAATATTTGACAGAAGTGTCCCCAGCAGTGTCATGTAGTCTTGTGATTCTTTCTCTCTGTATTGTGACCTTTGTTGAAGTCCCTTGCTGGCGGTTGATAGCCACTGCAATCCTGCTTATCTGTAAGACTTTTGTGAGAGAGAATCATATTTGTTTATAAAAAAACAACCAACCAAAATCCAGAAAACCAAAATCAAATAATTTTGTTCCTAGAAATAAAGCATTGAATGTGATCCTTTTGAATACTGTTAGGAGTAATGTCTCCTTCTAAATGTTCAAAAATGTCACTGTTTTAAAATACATAATAAGAGGTAAGCTCCCATGAAAGTGAATACTGTTCCTTTCCCTTAGAAAATTCTCTTTGTTCTTTTTTTCATTACATTTTGTCTAGTTTAATGGTAACCTTATAATAGAGTGGTAGAGTGGTGTACATATCCTTCAACATGGGTGGGGAGTCAGATAGCCAATTATTTAAATGAAACAACAGCTGAATTAGTAGGTTAGATGAAAACCAGATTATCATAATATATAAATTACATGACCACATCAGAGTGCATGACGCTGAAGAGCTGTTTGGATTTGCTATCAGGTTCTGAGACATTTTGTGCAAAACGCTGATTTCTGCTTGGCTGCTTACCGCAATGCTTGCACAAAGGGCAGGGAGAAGAACACCAAGTACTCCCCTTCTTCAGAGCACTACGTTCTAATTTTGTGGTCTTTTCTTGGATGTGACACCTAGAGTTGGGTAGATTACATTACCAGTTAATGATCTGCAGAATGATATGCACTGCTCTTTTGGCCACTCTCCTTTCTGATGCTTAACAACTCTATATACAAAACTGGGACAAGAATTTAACCTACTCTTTGCCATTCATCAGAACACCATGAAGTGCATTTATTCAGGGGAGGAAGATTTGATGGGGGGGAAAAAGGAAATGATAGTAATTGTAGACAAGCCAGGTGCAAGCTGGCTGCCTAAATGCTTGCAACTCATGCCTAAGCGGGCATAAAAGCTTCTCTTACATGCGTATTGGGTGGTCAGATCCTCACCCCCCCCCCCCGGGGCAAATCCCAGCCCCTGCCACCCCGAGGGCAGGAGGGGCTGCCTGGGACCCCAGGGCTGTGGGGTTCCTGCCTTTCCCCACTCCCCGCCGTGCCTTTGGCACGCTTTCGGACACCAGTCACTGGATCCAACTGGTATCTGGGTACCTGACCTCTCTGGGCTGCCTCGGGAGTTCAGCATCCATCCGAAGGGGTGGGAGAGGGGAGGTGGTGACCCCCAAAGCTAACGGTGGGACCCCTGTCTCCCCAGAGCCTGCCCCGCCGTACGCCAGCAGCGACATCGTCCACCCCGTCAAGGTTGACGAGAGCGGGTCGTTCCTGTCCTACGACCTGTCCCACCGAGCTCTTCACCGGCGGTCGCCGTCCTCCAGGAGCAAGTTCCCGGCCTTCTACCAGCTGCACTACAAAGGGCAGCCCCTGAAATTCAACCTCAGCCTCAACCACAACCTCCTGGCGCCCGGCTTCGTCAGCGAGCGGCGGTACGGGGGCATCGCCGGCGCCAAGATCCAGCCCCACGCCGACAACTCCTGCCATATGATCGGGGAGGTGCGGGGCCGGGCACACACGGGGGGGCTGGCCGTGCTCAGCACCTGTGACGGCCTGGTGAGTACCCACATCTTCCAGTCAATAAG
This sequence comes from Bartramia longicauda, assembly GCA_028566575.1. Classification (NCBI taxonomy): domain Eukaryota; kingdom Metazoa; phylum Chordata; class Aves; order Charadriiformes; family Scolopacidae; genus Bartramia; species Bartramia longicauda. The sequence goes on from JAOXNH010000067.1 coordinate 42,650,174, forward strand.
GAGATAGCAGGAGCTGGGTGAAATCCTCTTTCCCTCCCCCCTCAAAGCAATAGCAAAATTCCCCCTGGCGGCAGCAGGGCCGGGATCGCTTCGCGTGGGTTTGGTGCGGCCGTGGATGAGCCGACTGTAAATTTCCCATGGATTCCAGCGGTTTGGGAACTCTCCGGGACTGTGTTTACTTGTTTGTGTCCAAAGTCCTAAAGAGAGCAATTCTCCTATCGCCTCCGCCTGCTGGTACAGAAATGTAGGATTATGAGAAACACATCTGATCAGAAGGTGTTGGAAACCGGGATGTGTTTCTGGGAAGGCAGCTCGTGTGTAGTGAAAATCCTGCATGTTCCATGAACGCCTCCCCTGCCTTATTCCACTGCAAATATTTTCGAGGGCAGACCTGTAAGAGTGTAATTTTGCTGAAAGGCCAAGTGACTTTCACAAATGGGGCTCTTGTGTCGGCACCCAGCAGGGCAAATTTGGGACTTGAGGATAAATGAGTGTATCTGCATTCACTGGCATCCCACCAGCGCAGGGACCGGCTCCCCGTGGGGTTTAAAGCCCCTGGGGGGGTTGCAGAAGTGGTACCGGATCGCTCGGTAGCTCCCACGATGCACAGAGCCCCGTTCCTGAGCCGGGACAAAGGGATGGCAGAGGTGCTGGGGTTCCCTGGAGGCAGTGGGTCTGGGTGTGTGTGTGTGTGTGTGTTTTCTCCTTCGCATGGGGTGACCCCGGGAAAACCCCCTCCATCCCCAGCACAGGGCGGAGGGAGGGATCCCCAGCAGTGCTCGCACCCGGTGTCTTGGGGTTTGGAGGGACAATAACTCCATGGGAGTAAAGAAACTACACCCATAAAAGCAGTTTCTTCAGAGAACACCGCTCTCTTCCTGGAAAATGCCGCAAACCCTCTCCCATTCCCAGGTTCTTCACTGTGAGTCTGTGCTAGGTGCGGGGGGGCTTCATGGTGACAGCTTTGTCTCTCCCCTGCCAGAAAGGTGTGTTTCGGCTCATGAACGAGGACTATTTCATCGAGCCGGTGTCCCCCAGCTCCCGGGAGGACGGAGCAGCGCAGCCCCACAGGATTTACAAGCGCCAGGCGCCCCAGCACGGGGCAGAGCCGGGCAGGAGGCCACGGGCTCCACGGGAAACCTGTGGTGTGCAAGGTATGGTCCTTCCCCTCACCTTCCTGTAACGAGCTGGGTCCTGTGGTTCATACGAAGCACCTGGTGGAAAGATAAAGCCTCAGCCCCCTGCCTTGCCTCCGCAGACTCGTTAGTTTTCCTCGTTAGTTCGTTGAGCTCCCAGCACCTGCCGGTGACACCGATTGCTCTGGGTTTGGAGTTCTGCGAGTTGGGCTGGAGGAACCTCCTGCCACGTAGGGCTGGAGAGGATGGAAACCCTGGGACCAAAGAACTCAGCCTTCAGCAGGGAGGGGATGGATGCTGGGGGGCGTCCTGCTGCGGGGCGGCATCTGGGGTGGGTGGGTGTCCCATGGGCTGGAGCTGCTCGCTGAGACCCAGGTGGCTCCAAGTGACCCACGTAACCATTCCCACAGCCGGTTTTATTCCAAGAAGTCTCATTCAAATGGCTCCTCGGGAGAGCTCGCTCGCTGGCCGCCGAGCAGTGGGTTTGTGGCAATAATGATGGGAGCCCACGGGTCACAGGAATCCCTGCAGAGCACAGCTTTGCTTGGTTGTGTTTTTTTTTCTCCTGCCAATTTCTCTGTATTTGCTTATGTTTCTCACATACATGACTCAATGCGTGCCCCAAACCTCGGGCCGCTCACTCATTTTTTCCTCCTGGTCCTGCCAGCGTCCCGTGATGTGGAGACTGAGGATTTGTTCTCATTTCCTTGCAAACACGGGTTTCTGACCTGCCGGGGCATTGGACTTCTGGAGTGAAACCCGGTCGCTGCCCCGGGAGCCTGTGCAGGGCAGAGAGCTCCTCCCAGCTTCTCCTCTGGCTGGAGCAGATGGGGGTTGGATGAACTTCCAAGCCCAAGGTTTCAAGCAGTGAGGAATTCAGTGCCTCCCCAGCAGCTCACGGGCTCTTTAGTCCTCGAATGCATCAGTGAAGCTGCATCTCCCAGGCAGCGCATCTTCTTTTCCCTATTTCCTAGAGCTCTCTGCTTTTGGAAACTGGGTTGGGTTGTTTGGGGTTTTTTTTCCTACAATGAGGTTATCTGCAGGCATTCTTCTGTTAATCTAAATTAATTATTTAATCTGTGGTAATAATCATAATGGCTCCTTCTAGACTTTGAAGTCTGCTCATTGTAAATGAGTTTCACTGGGTGTGACGCGGCCCGCATGTAACGCACGTGGATCTCCGCTGGGTCCGGGCTGGCAAAGTGGATGCCATGTGTCTGCCCTGGAAAGGAAACCAGAATTCTGTCGGATTTTAATTACTGCAAGCCTTTAGTTTGGTCCTGATGTGTTCCTGGTTTTCTTTGCTGTACGCCAGGCAGCCAGGTGGTGTTGGGCTGGTGGGTGTTACTTGGCCTCTGTCAATACCCGGTGCTGTGGGTACAGCTGAGGGAGTGTTTAACGGGGGGGTCTCAAAGGGGAAATTCCCTGTGAATCTTCCCTGGGAGCCCGGGAGCCCTCCATGCCCATCTCCTCTGCAGTACCTTCACGTCCCGGCTGGAAGCTTAGCAGCAAAGGACACAATGGAAACAAGCTCCAAGGAGGCCATTGCGATTAAACTGTCACAGTGGTATTAGCAATTCATCAAATTATCCAGATACTTGGGATTTTTCAGGCTGGGGGATAAAACACTCTTTCACGGCTAAAGTACAGTATAGTCCATAAAATGTGAAAGTCCATTGTTAACAAAGTAAGGCTGAGCCCCTAGAAACTGGCCATAAAAGCGATTCCCACTGTGTGGGATGAGGTTTGTAAAGCCTTCTCCCAGCTTGGGGCTGACCCTGACCTTGATCTTGGAGCAGCGTCACAGGAAAAGTCTCCACATGAGCATTCCCAGTCGCTGGCGTGCGTGAGGAGCATCCAAGCGCTCCTCCGCCTCCCGTCCCCCTGCGGCCAGTGAATGTTCCCCTTGTTTCTCCTGGAGAAGGAGCAGGGTTCGGTCTCCACGTGGCTGAGGAGATCCGTGCCATCCTGCAGCGTCTCCATCTGGCCCCGGGCGCTGATAAACTTTGGGATTTGGCTCAAGACATCAGTCCAGCTTTGGTGGGACAGAGTTTGTCATGTTGGGGAGCTGTCTCTCTCTGCAGAATCCAGGTTTGTGGTGATGATCAGGAATGTTCAGCCACCGACGCTTCCCAGTGGTACCTGCTCGAGCTGCTCTGCAGGGTTGCCTGTAAATTCATACATCGATATGAATCCTAAGCTCTGCCCTGGGATGCTCCACGTTCCTTATGGAATATTGCAAACCCTGTTCTAGTCAAAAAAATTACTCCAAATTTATTTTTTTTCCTATGGTGCTAATGTTGCTGTGCAAGGTCAGAGTCTTCAACCCCCAGGAATTTTTTGGAACATACAGCACAGTGAAATACACGTAGGTTACGGGTCTAGGTGTGGTCCTCCTCCTCAGCACCAAAAGGTTATTTCTTTGAATGAAGGAGGCCTTGATGACATTTTTCCAATCCTGCAGATGTTTTACCAAAAAGTCTTTTTTTCGCCCTTTGGTCCCTCAGAATCTCAGGAAAGCCTGGAGAGGTCTGAGAAGCGGCGGGAGCGATGGGAGCAGAAGCAGCACAGGAAGAGGAGGATAAAGCAGCGCTCCATCAGCAAGGAGAAGTGGGTGGAAACGCTGGTGGTGGCAGACACCAAGATGATAGAATACCACGGGAGCGAGAACATAGAGAAGTACGTGCTGACCGTGATGAACATGGTGAGTCCTGCTCAGCGGCAGAGCCGCCCGGTCCCTGGGGTCACGAGGCACGAAGACCACGGGGCTCGCTGGGACTCATCCCTGGTGGGACCTCAGCAAACCTCTCACCAGACAGGCTCTTCCCACCCACGCATTGGCTTTTCAGCATTGCTCAGTGCTCTGTTGGCTGTGGGAAGACTGGTCGGTGTTCAAGGGATGTTCTTTTCTCCTTCCCATTGTGGGGATGGGAAACGTGGCCTCCCAGGGAGATACCCCGAGGGCAGGGATGCTCCAGGGAAGGGAGGTGGTGGGTGCTGCCCACCCTGGGTTTCTGGGGGCTGGTGAGGACACCCAGAGAGCCCAGGCTTCCTTTGAGATGTTAAAGACATCTATTAGGCAGTGAAAGCAGGGGTGTTCCCCAGGGCGTTTCTGGTTGAGTTTCAATGTGCAGCACAGATTATATCCATTTTAACCGGATATCATCCCACTCCCAACGCCTCAGTCCAGGTCTGCATCTGCTCTTATCTTTCATTTTGGGGAATTCCCCCAGATGGTGTAAACAACCTTCAGATGCTTCCCCTCGAGCTCCTGTTCCCATGCAGACATCCTTACCGGCAGCGGTGTCACGGGGCAAGGTCTGTCTTTCTTTGGGGCTTTATTCCTTTGGCATTCTGCTGTTGCAGGTGGCGGGGCTGTTCCACCACGCCAGCATCGGGAACCCCATCAACATTGCGATTGTGCGACTCATCCTGCTGGAAGACGAGGAGGTAAAAAGCAAACAGGGTGACTCACCCTCCCCTCCTGGCAGCCAGGCTGGGACGCACGGCGAGCTGGCCTTGAAAGCTCAGAGTCTCTCTTTTGTGCTGTTTTCGTGGCCTGGATGGATTTGTGTAGGATAACTGCAGGTGCCCGTGCCTCGCTTCCTTGTCTTCTGCGTGGGCTGCAGCCCTGGTGCAGTCAGGGGGACTCTGTGGTCAGAGGAGCTGCAGAGCCTCATTCTTACAATAATTTAGGATAACTTGGTGTCGCTGCCGGTAGCGGAGGGAGCGGGTCGCTGGCTGTTTGTGCTCCCAGCTGCAGCGCTGGCTCTCAGGGAGCCTGACGCCGCTCCGACGGGCTCCCCAGCTGCGTCCTGCCCCGTCAGCCAGGATGGGATATTTTCCCGTGGTGTTTCTTAGCCCCCGGTATCAGATAATGTAATGTTTTAGTTGAATCACAGATGAAAAGAAAGCAGAAAAGGATTGTATTCCCACCCAGCCTACAACCTATAAATATGGAGCAATTCCATCTGGATGGCAGTTGCTCCTGATTTCACTCTGGTCTGTCTGAGACCAGATCCCTCCCCTCTGCATCCAAAAAACCACGCAGATCTGGCAGCGATGTGACAGCAGCCTTTTAATTGTGTTGGCAGGAGGATCTGAAAATCTCCCACCACGCGGACAACACCTTGAGGAGCTTTTGCAAATGGCAGAAGAGCATCAACGTGAAAGGAGATTCCCACCCCCTGCATCACGACGTCGCAGTCCTGCTCACAAGGTATTGTCCCCACCTGCTAATTTTACGCTGTAGACCCTACGCTGGGGGCTGGAAACACGACTGTGGGTGGGGGGACAGAGAGGCAGCCAGGGGAACATCTCACTCCCCACGCCTGAACCCTGGCTGGACACCTGCACGTAAGATATGGAACACGAAATCTGAAGATAAACTGGTCCTAATGGCTGGAACTGGTCTCAAATCTCAGGTTTAAAACCAGAGAGGGCTCCCGGTCGGCTCCCAGTTGAGGTTTCCAAACCGGGTTTTCACCGTGGCTCTGTTGCCAAGCCCCAGAATGGCTGGATCCTCCCGGGAGATGTACATACACAAGGATTAACTCTCCTTTTTGCCTTGGAGGCTAATGCTGGGATTGGCAGAGGAGCCTCTGAGGAGGCCCATGACCTCCCATGAAGCTCGCAGGAATTCATGACTCTGGCCAAGTTTATATACCTTGCAGTCAGAACTGGGTTTGATGGTTTCAGGCTGTGGCAGCAGCTTGGCTCTTGGCAGCGGCGCGGTGGCTTGTGTGATGATTCACAACCCACAACAGTTTTATCTTCTGTAGGAAGTTCTCTTTGTAGCAAGAACTAAGGCACTTAAGGCCATGCACTTCAATGGAGTTGATCTTCCTGGGTGGCTGGAGCTCCTCCGCCCTGGACCACAGCACCCCCGGGATGTGCTTCCCCAAGCAATGTAGTAATTGCTTAATTATCCCCAACATCAGCTTTATTTATACAATGGAATACGTGTAGCCAGGCTGGCTAGCAGTTCCCATTAATCAGGCTTAATAATAAGCCGGGGATACTGGGAGAGTAAAGGGGAAAGGAAAGGTCGTAAATCTTTCCGTTGCAGAAAGACTTTGGATGTCTCCATTCTGGCTTCTGTTTGGCCGGTGTCCGTCTGTCTTCCTCCATGGGCTGGGACGTGTCCCACGCTCCTTCCCGCCCCTCGCGTTGGCTCCTGCCGCTTTCACACCCCCTCTTTGCTCTGTGTCTGTGTGTCCGTCGTCTCCATGTCCCCAGGAAGGACATCTGTGCGGCGATGAACAGGCCCTGCGAGACCCTGGGCCTGTCCCACGTGGCGGGGATGTGCCAGCCCCACAGGAGCTGCAACATCAACGAGGACACGGGACTGCCCCTGGCCTTCACCGTGGCCCATGAGCTCGGACACAGGTACCACCAGCTTCCTCCTCCTCCTCTCCTCTGTCCTCTGCGCCGCTCAGTCGGGGATGAAAAGGCAGGGGTGGAACTTGGAGAAGGTTCCTGAGCAGTTCCTCGCTGGTGCAAACCTTCCTCCGCTCCCGGGGGAGTTTACCCAGGGAGTTTAATTTCTGAGATAAGTTTTCGGTTGCCCCAGGTTCCATGAAAAATCACATAACCCAGGGCAACCTGGACAAATGGCATTTGTATGTCGTCCTCTGTTGCTGGTGCTGAGGGTTTTGGAGAAGGAAGTTTTAAAATAGGGTCTGTGTATAGAATCACTGACAGAATTTTGCTTGCCCTAATTTCAATTAAAGTTTGACAAGATCACTTGGATGTCACAGTTCATAATAGATATCTTGGTACGGCAAGCCCAGGTACCTAGGAAGTTTAAATTAATCTTGTTCTGTAGTCTCATTACGTATTCCTTGGCTGGGTTCTGAGTAAAAAAAAGCTGAAATAAAAGCATGGGACGAAGTTTGGGGCAGTGTCCCTGGTATGACTGAAATGTCCCACATGGCCAGATCCCCCGGTCCTGTTAGGGGCTGGAGCTGGGCCGGTTTGCGGTGTCCGGCGTGGCGTGTGGTCGTGCCGGAGAGCGGCGAGGCTGCGCGGTTGTGGCGGCGTGCGGCTCACCTCTCCTTTGTGGGGCTGTGCTCTTACACAGTTTTGGGATTCAGCATGATGGAAGCAGCAATGACTGTGAGCCAGTTGGGAAAAGACCTTTCATCATGTCTCCACAGCTCCTGTATGACACGTCCCCACTCACCTGGTCCCGCTGCAGCCGGGAGTACATCACACGATTCCTCGAGTAAGTCCTCCCTTCCTCTTCCTCCTCGCTGTGGTGGGTGCTGGGGGTGGCTGGGGGCTTGGCAGTCGGCCCCAGGGCCCATGGGGATGCTTTCACCTCACTCAGCTGCCTCCGTCCTTGCTGCAAAGGATGGGGGTTCCAACAGTGTGAGCGTTTGGGTGGTGGCACAGGGGTTGTGGCTTGAACAACCAAAGCCAGAGCGGCTTTTCTGGGAGGCTCTGTGCAGTTTTCTTCGGTGCTGTGCAAGGAGGAGATGATGTTTGCCTCTAGGCAGGAGGCATCACGTGAGGAAATGAGACCGAGCCAAATTCTTCCATGTATTTGTTTATTTTTAGCACCCCGTGGCTGATTTTTCAGCCTGTTGTTATTAAGTTCCTAGGAACACAACCCGGAGGCTTAGGTTTGTCAGCCAGTGTCTTGCACTGGAGAAAGATGTTCCCTCCTTGGTGCAGGAAAACAGCGAGAGCAGCGGCAAGAGCCGGGGCCAGGGAGGGCTGAGCGAGGGACCCACAGTTACACGCCGGGGGGGCTGCCTGGGGCTGAGCTCCCATTCCTCAATCCCAGCCCGGAACATGTGGGCTTGGCCCCCTCGCAGGGTGAATTATTGTTGATTTGTGGCTTTTGGTGGAACGGAGCTTTCTCGTATCCGCAGCGTTCTTGGCCCTCTGCTTTTAACCTTCCCTTTTGGATGAAGAATTTCCTGCTTGCAGTGACCTCGGGCTGCCACGAGCTGTGGCAGGGAAGAAACAGAGCCGCTGGAGGCTTCTCCAGTTGGGTTTTGGTCTCTCTGCTCCCCCCAGGAGGGGCAGCTCTTCCTCAAGAGCAGAGCAGAGCCGGGCAGGCGACTTTCCCTGGCTGCGACATTCCCTCCTCCAGGGAAGGAGCGAGCCAGAAAATGGGACCCTGCTGACCTGGGGTTGCTAGATGTGCTTGGAACAGGCCTCGTGTTTTAAAAAAAAAAGAGCACTCTCAGATGCTGATTATTATTTTACAAAAGATTCTTATTTTACAAACGCTGCCGAACATTTAAGCATCTGAAAATGATTCCCATCTTGGACAGTGGCACGGCCCTGGTGCTGCTGGTCAGGCCTGGGGTGCAGCTGGGGCTGGGGACCCTCTTGACGAGGCTGTGGGTTGGGGTCCACCCTGGGATGATGGAAGAGGTCACCTCCCTGCTGCGGCGGTAGTGACCCCCAAGGGAATGAGCATCCCTTGTTCAGGGGGCAGATGGTGATGCTGCTGTGGGTGGGGGACCACTCTGCTGCTCCCCACTCCAGATCTGATCAAGCCCTTTTTGGTGTTCCATGATTTTTCCCCCTAACCCTGGGAGGAGCTGGAGGATGCTGTAAGGCTCTTCGCTCTCCATCCCTCACCACGATGTGAGCTCTTTCCCAGCCTGGCTGGGGGAATATCCTTGTAAAACAGGGGAGGATGTCTCATGGATGCCCTGTCTGCACCAGGATGGTGGGGAGCAGCTCCCTCCATCTCAGCAGCAGCCTTGGCTGTGCTGCAGGTTGTCTCATCTCCCTTCAGCCTTTTCTGTAGATCAGACAACCGATTTTTTGGCCTCTCTGCACAGTGCTGGGGGTCTTCAGCCATCATCCTCCTGTGGGCTCCTTCCAACCCCACCTTTTCCAGAGCCTAGGAATGGCAGGTCTTCTCCAGCCCTGCCTGCTCTATTGATCTGCTGCCGGGGCTGCCGCATCCCCTCTTTGAGCAGCTGATTCCTCCCGAGCTCCAATCCTTGCCTTTGTTTTTATTAAATTCCTTCCCGGCTTTTTGGACCCTTCCTCCAGTTCTCCGAGTGCTTTTGGAATTTTAATCCCGCTCTCAAATGTATCTGCAGATCCTCCCAGCCTGCTCACAGATGGGGATTTAATCACCATCCCATCTACTCCATCATCCGGCTCGTTAAGGAACAGACCGAGAGAGGCAGACGCAGCGCAGACCCCTGTGCATTTTTCCTGCGGCGCAGGGTTTATTGTATATCCCTGCAAAGCCAGAGGGAAACTCATGCCAATTTTTTGCTGGCTCGATAATATGTTTTGGCCAACTGAAGAGAGCAGTAGGACGACTGTAAAATATTTAATGAAGAAATAGATTTTGAACTCAGCACTGGAAAGCTGACAGCAAATCTAAATCACCCTCCACCCCAGGATAGAAAAATCTATGTACGTGGTATTTTAAGGGGCTGTCTCCAGCCAAGCGAGCTGTTTGCAGGCGTCTGATGTGGACCTCGCTGGGGTGGGATGGGAAAGGCAGGAGGGGGTGCTGGTTCTGCCGGGCACACCCCATGGCACTGCCAGCACCCCAGAGCAGGATCTCCCCCCCCAGCTGCTGGCCCTGGTTTCTGTCTTGCTGCTTTGGGTTAAAAAGGAATCTTGTTTCAAGTTAATCTAGAGCTGTTCCCCATCACAAGGACGCAGAGTAATCTAATCTGCTGAGAAACCCTCGCCGGACACTTTGCCTGTGCTGGAAAGGAGTTTGTTTAAATCAGCAGCGAGAGCTCCACTAGCAGCAGTCCCTGGGGTGTTTGTGCAGTGCGGAGCCAGAGCACCGGGAGCAGCCGGGGGCGGCCGGCAGCGTCCCCCGCGGCTCCCACAGCCTGGCTGCCTGCCACGGCCAGCCTGCAGGGCTCAGGTTTAAGATCTTTTTTACTAAAGACGTCCTGTCTGGCACAGTCTGAGCGCTGTTTGTAGCGGCAAATACCAGGGCGAGTGTGTTTTGCTGCTGACAAGCTACTTTATTAGCAGGGCAGTGAGCCGGGGGTTGTGCTCTCGGCGGGGACGGCTCTGGGGTCAGCGTGATGCGGGGGCGCGGGGACAGCATCTGGTTCCCAGCAGGGAAATGTTTGTTCAATGAAACCCTTCACCTTGAGTGGCGAAAGCGGGGTCCCGGCTGAGGGCTGAGCCGATGACTTGGTCACAAAGCTAAAAGCCAGGGGGATTATTCCCAGGGAAAATGGCATTTCTGGCTTTCCATCAGGGGACGGGGGCATCTCGGGGGGGGAAAGGAGGAGTGAGCAAGGGACTGGCCCCGCAGCTGCATGGAGGAACCGCTGCTGCCTTTGTCCCTTCACATTCCCCATAACCCGCTGTGCCCGGGGGCAGCAGGGTGATCACTCTGGGAGCAGGCACCCCAAAAAACACCCACCCTGAAAAGCAGGTACCGGCATGTGCCCACCCACGTGCTGGAGCAGCTCCAGGGTGGGTTGGAGAGCCAGGGTCCTATCAGCTGGAAATGCTAATTGCTTCTTGTGGTGGTGGGACAGGAACGAGCTGTTCCGTTCCTCCGTTAGCATCTGGTACGGGTGTGCTGGGCTGGTGGTGATGCCGCTCTGACCTCTCTCTTTCAGCCGGGGCTGGGGGCTGTGCCTGGACGACCCCCCTGCCCGGGAGGTGCTGGACTACCCCTTGGTGCCCCCGGGTGTCCTCTACGACGTGGGCCACCAGTGCCGGCTGCAGTACGGCCCCTACTCCACCTTCTGTGATGACATGGACGTAAGCCAGGGTCCTCCCCGACATGAGCTGGGGGGGTCGGTCTCTTCTTCCAAGGAAAAGGCTGGGACAAGAGGAAACGGCCTCAAGCTGCACCAGGGGAGGTTTAGGATGGGCATTAGGAAAAATTTCTTCACTGAAAGGGTTGTGAAGCCTTGGCAGAGGCTGCCCAG
>JAOXNH010000067.1:42661305-42673326 GCA_028566575.1 Bartramia longicauda
GGGAGACCTTCTCGCTCTCTACAACTCCCTGAAAGGAGGGGGTAGCCAGGGGGGGTCGGTCTCTTCTCCCAAGGAACGGGCGATGGGACAAGAGGAAATGGCCTCAAGTTGCCCCAGGGGAGGTTAGGGATGGATATTGGGAACAATTTCTTCATGGAAAGGGTTGTCAAGCCTTGGCAGAGGCTGCCCAGGGCAGTGGTGGAGTCACCATCCCTGGAGGGATTTAAACGCCGGGCAGAGGTGGTGCTGAGGGACATGGGTCAGTGGTGGGTTGGTCAGCGTGGGGGCTCTTTGGGGGCTGGGGGGCTTTGGGGTGATCCTCTCCCTGCAAGTTGAAGTTGTGCTGATGGGTTTGGTGGGTGCTGTAACCATGTCCTGTGCTTTCTGCAGAGCGTCTGCAACACGCTGTGGTGCACGGTGGGGAACACGTGCCACTCCAAGCTGGATGCTGCCGTCGACGGCACGGCGTGTGGGGAGAACAAGGTAACGGGGAGCAGTCCCCACCGCGGCTGCTGAGGCTCCTTGTCCTGCTCCCAGGGGAATTCCGCAGAGAATTCCTCTCCCTGCTCTGGGTCACAGAGGGTCTGACAATCCCGAGGGGGCACCATCTGTCGGCAGCCAGCTCTGGTCACCCTTGCATGGGTGACATACCAGAACAGGGTTTTCCTGCTCAGGGTAGCATAAAACTATTACAGAGTTATAAAAAAGCCCGTAGCCATCCCTCCTCGCTTGGTTTAGTGTCCCCTCCCAAAGCCCTGGTCCCAGAGCACCGGGGATGATCCCCGTGAAACCTCTGTGCCTTTGTCCGTGGCGATGCCTCGCTGACCCTTCCCTCCGTTGGGCTATGAATCCCCTTGCTGAGGGGTCCTGGGGGAGGTTTGGGTATGTTGCCTGGGGCAAATCCTCAAGCAGCCCAACATCTCCGAGTTTCCCATCCCGTAGAGGGGCTCTGGCAGAGCCCAGCTCACCCCCAGGCACCTCAGTGCGAGCAAAGCATGGATTTTCACGGGACAACATGGGTGCTGGGCTTCAGTGCTCCCCGCAGCCAGGCTCTCCGACTCAGCATCAATTATTGCATCCTTAAACATTGTTTTTCTCTTTCTTGTGGCCTCTCCCTTTGCAGTGGTGCTTCAACGGCGAGTGCGTGCCCGTGGGCTACCGTCCCGAGGCAATTGCCGGCGGCTGGAGCTCCTGGAGCTCCTGGGCATCCTGCTCTCGCAGCTGCGGCGCGGGCGTGCAGAGTGCGGAGAGGCAGTGCAGCAGCCCCACGTAAGAGAGCCCTCCCCACCCCCTGGAGCTCCCCCAGACCCCGTTTAGAGGAGAGGAACCCAATGCTGCCCCATAGAGCCAGGGACCATCACCTGGCCACCGTGCTCCTGCCCCTGTCTGCGTTGCATGGCCGGGCTGTGCCATTGCACAGTCATCGGTGTGAACGCTGTGCTTTTGAAACACACTCAGGGGATTCATTTCACAGGGTTATTGTTCCTCCCCAGCTGCCTCCCCAGCCTGCCAGTGCCACAGCCAGCGCTGGCTCCCACCTGGAAGCATCTGGGAACTGATGGAGGAGCAGCCTTGTCCATCCTGTGATTTCTGGGCTGACCCATCTGCTCCCCACATGTCCCCTTTGTCACCAAATCGCTGTTGCATTGGATGCAGCCAGAGTCCCGGCTTGCCCAGGTGTCAGAGTGCCCGGGGAAGGGGAGAGAAAAGGGCTTTGTGAGCAATTTGCTGGTGGCAGTGGCTTTTCAGTGGCGTGAGGAGCTCTGAAAGCTCCGGAGCAGGATCTCTGATGAGCCCAGATGTGCTCTCTGCCCAGCTTCTTCCTCCGGAGCGCTGTTTTTCGCATGTGCTGTTGAGCTGTTTGAAGAAGCGCTGCGTAATCTCGGTCCCGGGTCAAGAGCTGGGTTTGTGTGTGACAGGGGCTCCGTGGCAGAAGTGCAGTTGTAGTTTATGGAGTGTTTCAAACACAGCTGTGGGCAGCAGGAGAGCAAGCGCTGGAAAAGCAGGAGAAGTTCCCCGGGCAGTTGTTTGCTTTGGCTGCTGTAGGTAAATCTTCAGCTTTGCCTTCTGGATGGAGTGAACAAATGTGAGCGCTGGGCAGCCCTCCTCCCACAGGCATTTCCTCAGGGCAGGGGATGTAAACACAACCCTAAAATAATACTTAACTTTATTCTCATCAGCAAAGTGTGCCCGGACTTAAACGATCAGGGGAGAAGTCATTTTCATGAGGCTGTAGGGACGCGGGCCATGGTGAGTGCTGTGCCCAAAGGAAGAGGCAAGCGTCAGGAGATGGTGGCAATATTTTGAGGTTCTGTTGGCATCTAAGAAAAAACTATTGTTGCTTTTAGAGTCCCTCTTGCTTTAAAAAGTCCAGTGGCAGCTTTGCTGTTCCCTTGGGCCATAGAGGATGAGAGTCAGCAGCTCCTCCTGCCTGACCTGGCTCGTGGGAGCGCTGGCATCTCTCAGCCACGGTACCCGGGATGGTGAGGGAGATGTTTTGCCCCCGGGGAAGGGTACCCGGCTGCAGCTGCAGGAGGTGGGAGGGCTTCGGACATGAACGCTGCTGGTGACACCTGGCTTTAAACACTGCTTTTGTAGCATCGTACGCCAGAGCTATAAAATTGGCTGTATTTCCAGCATTAAGGAGAGACTCAAGAGGGACAAGACCCAAGATGGAGCTAACCTGGCTTGAGAGCCATCACTCAGCAGAAGCTGCCTTTGGTCCATGGTCTGACCCTGCATGGTCCGGTAGCACAACCCGGCAGCCACAGCAGCAGCAGGGAGCTGGTCCAGGAGGGACTTGGAGAAGAAGGGCATGGGCCATGGTTTCCACACGTTTCAAAAGCTTGCCCTGGGGAGTGGGGCTGTTTCTGGGGTGGATGTTGGGTTCACAGCCAGCTTCCTTCCACGAACACTGCGGGAGAGAGGATGTGTGTTATATCTGGGAGAGCTCCCCATTGGCTCCAGGTGGACTCAGGATTGACCCAACTTCAGGAGATCAAACCTTAGCAGCAGGTACAAACCCACCCTCCCTTAGCTGGGAGTGAAAAGGGAGTTTCTCCTTGTGTGTGAGGCCTTTATTTGGTAGGGCAGAGGGTAATGGGTTTAAACTGAAAGAGGGGAGATTTAGGTTAGATCCGAGGAGGAGGTTTTTTACGAGGAGTGGTGAGACACTGGCCCGGGTTGCCCAGAGAAGCTGTGGATGCTCCTGACGAGGACCAGGAAGATATCCCTGGCAGGGGGGTTGGACTAGATGATCTTTAAGGTTCCTTCTGACCCAAACCCTTCTGTGATTCTCTGATTTTGCCTTTTCCTCCCACAAACAGGCCGAAGTACGGGGGCAGGTACTGCCTGGAGGAGCGGAAGCGGTTCCGGATTTGCAACGTCAGGCCGTGTCCCCCCGACAAGCCCTCCTTCCGCCAGGTCCAGTGCAGCCAGTTCAACCCCATGCTCTACAAAGGGAAGCTCTACAAGTGGACGCCGGTGCCCAACAACAGTGAGTCGAGGGCAAAGCCCACTGCTGGGTCTCTGCCTCCAGCCCCAACAGAATCCCCAAAACCCAGTCCTGCCGACAGCTTGATCTTGCTGTTCGCGGCTGTCAGATTTGCCTTGCAGCCTGTTTATGCTGTATTTTAAGTTATGGCGGGGCTTGCAGGGTTAATTTATGTTTGGGGAGGTGGGTAGGTGGCCCCCAGCTGCTGGGGTTTAGTTTCTGCCTGTTGGGTTCCCCAGTTAACCCCTGCGAGCTGCACTGCCGGCCGGAGGACGAGTACTTTGCAGAGAAGCTGCGGGACGCCGTCATCGACGGGACGCCGTGCTACGAGATGAACGCCAGCCGCGACATGTGCATCAACGGCATCTGCAAGGTGGGTCCCGTGCCGGGGAGGGAGCCCAAGGAGCCCCCTGTGCTCATCACCCATCACCCATCCCTTAGGCGAGCCCTGTCCCCCCTCCCGCACGCACCAGCGGGCTGAGATTGCTCGTTTTGTCATTCACCACTCGGAAAACTTTCCTTATTTCCACGTGGTACAGCCGTATTTTGGCTTCTGCTGGCTTCAGGGAAATAGAGCACAAACCCAGGGGAAAAAAAGGGAAGAGTTTCAGTTGAAAATAATGCCTGGGATGTGAAAGGGAGCGTAGAGAGGACGCCCAGCCTGGAGCTGGCAGCCGTGGGTCTGATCCGCAGCGATGGAGATGCCTCCCCAGCCTTGGCAGCCTCTCCCAGCGCTGGGATTCGCTCTTCCTTTTGGGTTGCTATTTTAATTTCTTGGAAGCTCTCTCCAGATGAGCTGTGATGTGTGGCAGCGTCGCTCTGGCTGCTGGCCCAGGAGGGCATCTCCCAGCACGGGAGACACAGGGATCTGGTGGAGACGGCACGGTCAGTGCCGAGTGAGAATCGCCTGGGAGGTGCTGGTGTGACTGGGGAGGCTTTACTGAGCTGTGCCCTGGGTCCCCCAGGGGCCTTCACTGGCAGCGAGACAGCCCCTTCATTCACACCTTCCCTTTCCCTCGGGAGGTGAGCCCGATGTTTAGGAATGAACGCACTGGCATTGGATATCTGTGAAATCAGGAGATGGGTGGGAGTCGGAGCTGCCGTGGTCCACGGGGCAGATTCCCACCGCGGGATGTACCAAAGCCACGCTGCAGCAAAGCCGGTGGCTCTGTGTCACCAGGGACTGGCACAAGCAGGCAGGGACGCGATCGGGTCTGCCCTAGTGTTAGATAAAGATAAAGACTCTCTGAAAGGCTTTTTGTGGGGAAAAAAAGATGTTTTGGACGGCACAAAGAGCAGCAGGAAATAGGGAAAATAATCAGCCAAAGAGTTTCCTTGCAGCCTCTTATATCAAAACGATTCGTGGAAACTTCCCCCTCTCGCTGGCCGTGCTGTGGGCAGGGGCCCAGCAGCAACTGGAGGCTTTGGGAAGGTCCCGTTTCCTCCTGGAACGGGCTGTAAGTTACTTCAAAAGCCGCCACGTGCCGGTGCAGAGGCTGGAGGGGGAACGCAGGGGTCGTGGCTTTCATTCGGCGCGTAGGACGGTGTGATCCCGCGATGACAGCACCTTTACCCAGAGCTCGCTGCACTCAAAATCCCATCACTGCTGAGCCTGTGACACCAGAGTTAAACCTGGCTCACCGCAGGCTATGGCAGAAGCGAAAATAGTGCTGTTTCTGCAGAACATGTGTGCCAGTGGCCCCTGGGCACCTCCTCGGGCAGCAAAGGCTGAAGGCTCCGGGCACAGGACCCAGCGGGTCCCTCTGGGGTCTTGGCTGTGGTTTTTAGGGTGCAGAAATCACAGGGAGTCTCTCGCTCTGCACAGGTTGAGCGATTTGGCACGAGGTGAGGAGAGCTTCAGCACAACATAAAAAGAGTTTTGGGGAAGTGGTTTGAAGCAGGACTAGCAGGGCCGAGGACCAAGGGGCTTTCCCAGCTCGGCTCAGCCCATAACGTGTGCCAGCAGGCTCTGCTGCCCAGGGATCCGGGTTGGAAAAGGTAAAAAATGAGGTGTGGGTTGTGCTCCTCACTGCGTATGAACAGGATGGCAGGACCACAAGGATGTGTTAGAGAAACCCGTATGGCAGCCGAGGTGTCTGTACCACCACCCATCCTGCAGAACGACTCCAGCTCGCCCCATTCTCCCATCCATGTTCCTTATTTCCCACCGTTTAGGACCGTTGCGTCTCTCCCTCGTTCCTGCCGCGCCGGCAGCCGCTGGCGTGGTGCGAGGCCGGGGCGGGCAGGGGCTGACGGGGCTGCCTTGCAGAACGTGGGCTGCGACTACGAGATCGACTCCAACGCGGTGGAGGACCGGTGCGGCGTCTGCCACGGGGACGGCTCCACCTGCCACACCGTCAAGAAGACCTTCGAGGACAGCGAGGGGCTGGGTAAGGGCAAGGACAAGAGGACACGGGCACAAACTTGAATGTAAGAAGCTCCACCTAAACATGAGGAGGAATCACAGAATGGTTTGAGTTGGAAGGGACCTTAAAGATCATTGAGTTCCAACCCCCCTGCCCTGGGCAGGGACACCTCCACCAGAGCAGGTTGCTCCAAGCCCCATCCAACCTGGCCTTGAACCCCTCCAGGGATGGGGCAGTCACAACTTCCCTGGGCAACCTGTTCCAGTGCCTCACCACCCTCACAGCAAAGAATTTCCTCCTAATATCTGATCTAAATCTCCCCTCTTCCAATTTAAAACCATTACCCCTTGTCCTGTCACTGCACTTCCTGACAGAGTCCCTCTCCGGCTCTCCTGTAGCTCCCTTCAGATATTGGAAAGCTGAAGTGTTTTAAGAATAGAGGCCTTGCTAGCTGGTAACAGCTGAAGGCCAATAAGAAGATTGGTATCTAAAAAAACAGCAACTACACAAAATTCTCTTGTAGTAGAGCTGCAATCTCTTCTTCGGATGATGTGGGTTTGCTTCTTTTCAAGAGATTTCAGGTCAGGAATAAACTACTCATTAAAAGAGCCCGTTTCCAGATGGACTTGAAGCTTTATGTTTTTATGTTGTTATTTATGTTATGTTTATTATGTTTTAATTTATGTTTTAAAAGAGACACGTTTAGATGTCTGGGGAACGGCACAACGCAGGACCTTCTCCACTAGCCCTAGAACCACTGATGGACAAAGACAAATTGCCATCCTTGTTGAAATGAGCTACTAACACCTCCTTTAGAGAGCAAAAAGTGCACTTGGGATGTCCTGCCAAAGGATTATTAACCGACAGCACCGCCGAGGCACACGCTGCTGGGGATCTCAAAGCAACAGGCCACCAAACCCAGTGGTCTCTGTTTTAGCATGGGGTGGAAGATGAGAGCAGCACCTGCTTTGGGAAAACACAGGTTTCTGCAGTTCCCCGTGGATCCAAGACCAGCGGAGCAGGGAGCTGGCTGGAAGCACTTTCCAACAGCCCACGCAGGAAGCGGCTGTGATTTGAACAGTCCATTCTGCGGCACCGGAGCACGCTGTCTCCAGCACAAACCTGCCTGTGTCCTTCCCACATTGTACAGAGGATTCAGAAGGCGTTACGGCACTTTGACAGGCAACACAGTGTATCCCAGACCTTCCTACCAGCTGCACCTGCAACTTAAGTTGGGAATTTTGCACTTGCCAACATATCTGCCATTAAACATTATATAATAATTATTAAAAAAGAAGGTGCACCAACTCTTACTAAAGAAAAAGCTGTGCTTCCTAGACGCTACACTGAAAACCTACAGTCATGTAAGTGCTTTCAGAGAACACTAAATCTCATCTGTGTATGGCCAGAAATTACAGATCTTATGCTGACTGCAAATTCTTACATATGAAAAAAAAATCCTGTATAATGCAACTGTAAGCTACTACAGAAAGAGACCAATTGGAAATAAGAAAAATCTTCGTAAATATCTTTATAGCCTTGAATCTGCATGGCTTACAGCACAGCAGTCACTGGCTATTTGTGTTACTTAACTACGTTTCCAATGTTCACAGAGACATTTAACTCTTCTGTTAGCACTCACTGAGGAGCAGAAAGAGAAGGAGCAACTTTCTTAGGCCACTGGCAGATGTTGTCAGGGACCAATAGGTTTTTTGGAGTCATTACAAGAACTAAAAGACCTTTGTAGCTTTGATTTTAAACTTTTCTGGCAGGAATTCAGCTGGGAAAATTCAATGTGATAAAGAAAAGGTGGAGGAAGATTTGAGTGCAAAGTTTCCAGAAGATACAACTTCGTGCTAACAATATAGGTAACACAGAAGGAGAATTTCTGCTTCTCATTCTGGTAACTTACATCAATGAAAGAGAAATCTGTGGTCTTTTCATCAGGGTAGGTGTCTCCCGGAGGCGGTAAATCAGTCCCATCAGTAGAGTCCATGTCAGTGCTGGAACGGTCCAAGCTTGTGCTCCTTTGGTCTTTTGAGAAGTCATGGTGATCAACCAGGGAGGCCGGTTCCGTTTGAGAGGACAGCGAAGACGGGTGGCTGCTTGGAGGTTGCTTTCTGGTCGAAATGACATCATTTTCCGAGGAAGGAGATTCGGGCACAAAGCTGCAAATTAAGAAAACGAAATCTAGGAGACTCCAGGGCAAACAAATATACAGGGAGAGTTTGGATCATGGCTACTCAGCAGATGATTAACAAAGGTATAACTGGAATTATGGCTACCAGTCACAAAGGCATCTTTGGAGGCAGCAGGTACCAGCAGCAAAGGTGTGAATCACTTTTATTTCCACAGCTTTTTACCCATTTGGATTTATGCAGATACACTATAATAATTTGAGGGTAATATGCTTTTATTGCTTGGGGTTTCTTATCCCCAGCACAAAGTCCCCTTCAAACATATATAGGCAAACGAGACCAGAGAAATAGAAAGCTGATTAAAAGCTGCTTAAATCTGCCCATTTGCTTTATAACAGCAGCAAACCTTACACTTTGGCATTCTGAAACACTGTGAAGGGTAATACCTCGTTTGCAGCCTTCAGGCAATGAGTAACTGTTAAAAGATCCTCCTTGACCATCCAAAACCATCTTAAATACATATACATATACACATCTGGACCTGAAGTAAACAGGAGCGTGTTGGGAATGGCCACAGCCACCACAGCAGCTCCCACAGCCCCCATGCATGGCAAGCAGCAGGTGTGAGTAATTCCCATTTTACGTGACTTGAAGACAACTGAAGCATCTTCAGCAAAGGATTTAAATATTTGGGGATGCACTTTTTAGATTTTTTTAGTGGCATCCCTTGTGTCCTGACAGAAAGAAGCATCTCTGTTGGTGCTAGCCCCAGATTGGCAGCTCCTCCACTGGAGCTGTATTAGATTTTGTTTCTCTTATCACCTCTAATTTTGGTCCTTAAGTGACACAGACCACAAGGGACAGTCACCCAGTGAACCACAACTGCCAGGATGTGAGAAAGGAGAGAGGACAGGGCTGGTTTAGGTGGATCAGACGCTACTGGGAAGTTCAGCAGCATTTGAGCCACAACTCGATCAGACAGAAGTGACACTTCCTTCTCCTGTATCTCAGGGTATATTTTGAGAGAGCTGCCCATCCATCCATTCATCCATCCATCCATCCATCCATATTTTTCTTCCCAGGACTCCAGGAGAAGCTGAAGGCAGAGGTGGGCAGCAGGTGGCACCCTAAGGCAGGGCTCTGCAGCAGAGGCTTTCTGGGGTGCCTGGGGGGGACCATGCACCCCAGTGCTGCGATGCTCCCGGTGTATCCCTAGAAATCTTCTCCCTTTGCCTAGACTGACAGAAGTGAGTTGTGGTGTCAGGACTGTAAGCTGTGTCTCCCTTCATCACATAGACTGCAGTATTCCTTTAAGCAGCAGGAGATGGTAGGAAACACAGTAAGACTCTACTGTCAGTAAAAATAGGGCTGTCCTGCTTCTAATTTTAGGAGCATTTAGTTTAAAAGACAAAACCTGAAGTATTTAAAGGAGTCTGGGTTTTTTTTTTCCTCTGCTTAACAAGAGTTTTTTTACTAAGCACCTTTTCTTGAGCAAATATCTATGAAAACTGTCAAAACCCAAAAAATACCTGAACATTTATGTACAAATATATGTACACTTTTTAAACAATAGAGAGCATTTGGTACAATCCACAGTGATAGGAATCTCGGGAGGAAAACACTCCGGAGCCTACTGCTGAATACCAGCTTTCTATCAAGCTGCAGTACATGATATAATTTCCAGCCTGGCAGAGCCAACACCGCGCAGGGGTTTTTTTCCAGCACACCAGTAGAGAGAATGCCTCTTCCCTCTTTCAGCACTGGGCCCCAGGATAATTAAGAAACGGTACTAATGAGCTCCAGGGGGAAGGTTTTGTCTAGTAGTTTTGCTTCGAATGATTATTTGGTATCTGCAGGGTTAGGCTTTAGATCCACTGGAATATGGAAGAATGCGGAGACGAAAGACAATCTGCTGACTTATCACCTTTCATGGAAATTAAAATGTATATTAAAGGGATCCTGCCTGATTTGCATATCTCCAGAGAGCCGCCTCCCTTCTACATCCCAGGACTTCAGCTAATGCAACTCCATGTAGTTTCTCAAACAGAAATATTTGGGAGGTTGCAATGATGGAAACAGAGATGAATTTCCACCGATTGGTGGTTTCCAATCTTTTGGAAATTCCAAACCTTTCTAATGGATTCTCCTCGGGAGTTCTTGCACAATTACAGCCTCGTTAGGCACTGAACACCGTGGCACAGTTAATCACCAGACGTGGCAAGGATGACTTGAGTACAAACACTTTGTGATGCCCAGTGGATTCTTTCCATCTCAACAGCAAATTAGAGGGAAAATTCCCTTCAGAATAATGGTCAAATATTGGAATTTAAAACATGTTTTCAGTTCTCATTACTGAGATATATTATGCATCTTTTTCTATTACTTCATTAAGATTTCAAGTTTTACAAGCCTATCCATAAGCTACCAACAATGTTCAACAGGTGTCATCTACAGACACTTGCTTCTCTGAAAAATTATCCTTGGTGTAGTGCTCACAAATATCAGCAGAATTATCCCAAATATGCAATCTTCAATTTCAATTGCAACTGAATTTAAATCATTTTAGCAAGACTGTGCTAAGAGGCCATAAAGAATGTGTTGCTTCAGCGTACCAAATCAGGAGTCAGAAAATCCTGCTTTTTATGCTGCTTTTTTATTTATTTATTTTTTATGTAGAGTTAGAATTGAAAGGCATCTCTCCCTGCTCTCACTACCTGGGGCATCACACAAGAAATAATGTCTATTTAAAAATGCCCTTTTATATTCTGTAACTGTGATTCCCATCTATAACAGGTAGCCAATACCCTATAGTGGGTTTTCTCTTCTAAAACTTTGTTGTAGCCAAGCTTGAAGGTTTTGAAGAAACATAGCTAAAATCTTATGAAGTCAGTGCTGTACAGATCCAGGTGCTGCACAGATCCAGCACCTAAAAAACACAGGTCCTTTTCTGTAAAAGGGAACCTTTTTTCCTTATGAAGACTGTTCTGATCTAAAAGTAAGAATTTTCCATGATGTTGACTTGGAAAAGCTTACTAAAGCACTTGAGGGAAACATAAAAATAAAATTTTTCAGATAAGCTAAGAAAAAAAAATATCCAATTTATGCCTCCAAATTAAACTCACTCCTTCCATTCTAGGAAGTTATTTGCCAAAGCCCACTGCAACCAGCCACGAGCAGCCCCTTATTCCAGCAGTGATGAACTTCCAGCTGAAAGCGATCCTTCCTCCACCTTCCCAGAAGCTTGTCTAGCAAAAGACCCACATTTATCCTGTTGCCATGCAGTCATGGCTTTTTATTTTAAAATTCTCTTCCTCGCTCAGAGAAAATGAATTAATTCACAGATGCTTTAATGAAACACTCCTAAACAGGCTAAAATAATCGCTTCACGACTCAAATACCGGAAAATACCAGAAACTGGAAGTTCCTCCCACACAACAGCAGTAGCTGGGGATATTGTTGTGTGTGTCCCCATCCCGGTGTTCCCTGTTGGCTCCCCGGATGCGGGTAAGGACTCAGGGTGCCTCTTCCTGCCAGGGTCTCTCCCTCAGCCAGGAGGGTGTTTTGGGGGAGCAGGAGGAATGTAACCCCACAGGCAGTGTGGCTGGTGAGATATAGAGTCTAAGGGAAGGGAGCCAGGCAAAACAGGAAAGCTGGATTATCGAAGTCTCCGCTAAGTTCCTGCCTCCGGGCCCGGCAGAGGAGACGACGACCGCCTCGGCAGCGGCCAGACACAGAGATGTGCTGGAATCAGCCACGGCAGCAGGAGGAGAGCTCCTGCACTTGGCCTGGCTTCGAGCTCATGAAAAATAAACTGCAAACAAAATGCAGCTTCAGTATATTCCAGGAAGATTCCCATTATAAATTTAATATTTACAAGTACGTGACTCTCATTGCTCTACAAGTGCTTGACTTAATACACCAGCAACTCCCCTGCAACGGACAGGAGTCGAGCTATAGCAGAGCAAAGGTGTGACAAAATGATGAGAAGTCACTAGGCTGTCTTCATTACACTGAAAAAAAAGAA
>JAOXNH010000067.1:42673426-42705961 GCA_028566575.1 Bartramia longicauda
ACACGTTCCTGTGGGACCTGCTCTGGGTGACCCTGCTCTGGCAGGGGGTTGGACTGGATGGTCTCCAGAGGTCCCTTGCAGCCCCATGTGATTCTGTGAAGGGCGCTGGGGTCCACGCCACGCTCGTTTGCAGGGTGGTTTTTAATCACGACTTGTCTATTTGGGGGGGATAAGACCCGAGGGACAGCATGGGGACACATGGCTTTGCCGTTTCACTTCTTACTCCTCAGAAGAAAAGCATCTCCTTACTGCTTTTTGTGTCTAAAAGCCTGAAAACAAACCTGTGTGTGCTGGAGCCAGTCTGGAGAGGTTTAAGGGGATTCTGTGGGTTGACAGGGATATGTTGGAAGTGTGGGAAATGCCTTGCCAGCACCCACATGGGAAGCATCTTGCTTGGTGATGGGCTGAGCTCAGTGTGAGGTGGGGTTTGGTGCCCACTGGTGCCTTACAGAGGTGTAAGGATGGGCACGACGCTGGCACCCACCCGAGAGCATGGGTCGTCTGCCCCATCTTAGACTCCGCCAAGACCAATGCTCGGTTCCGTCCCCAGGTTACGTTGATATTGGGATTATCCCCGTGGGAGCGCGGGAGATCCGGATTGAAGAAGTTGCAGAAGCCGGGAATTTTCTGGCGCTGCGGAGCGAGGACCCGGAGAAGTATTTCCTGAATGGTGGCTGGACCATCCAGTGGAATGGGGACTACAGGGTGGCAGGGACCACCTTCACCTACAAGAGGACGGGGAACTGGGAGAACCTCACCTCCCCGGGGCCAACCGTGGAGCCCGTGTGGATCCAGGTACAGTCTGGGATCTGCTGGTCGTTGGGGTGTGTGATGGGGAGGAGGGAGGGGACAGAGACATCGGATCTCCTGCCTTCCCATGTGGGGCTGAGCTGCCGTGGTCCGTCACGACACTTCCCTGCCATCCAAGGGATGGGGCTGTGCATCTCCTCCATGAGCCTGTTTCTCCAGGAGCCAGCCTCGGGAACAGCCAAGTACACACTGCTGGGCCAGGGAGTGTTCCCAGCCCAGGCTGATTCCAGCTGAGCCTCGTCCCCTTTGGAGCGTTCCTCAGCACATTTACACGGCAGAGAGAGCGTGAGGAGACAGAGCCCGTTTCCTGAGGCCTTTCCCGTATCTTTTTGAGATCAGGGGAAGAGCCCGCAGGGCTGGCACAGGCGGTGGGAGCTGGGAGCCCTCGTGGTGCCGTGTGTGGTGGCAGAGGGTGTCCCACTGGCACCCCTTGGCAATGCCATGCTCCCACTGGTGCCGTGTCCCCCTCTGCACCGTCTGAGGCCGTGGTGAGGAGCTCGGGCCAAGGGGTCCTGCTCCCTGGCCCAAACCCTGGGTGATGCTGGCCAGGGCGCTGCAGGTCAGGCTCTGCTTCCTCGCAAAAGCCCTTCAGGCAGAAGGTAAAAATCCAAAAGGAAGATTTGAAATCCTCTGCAACAATTGGAAATTTCAAGATTTACTCTTTTTTTGCATGTGGGAATTTCCATAAAGCTACTTCCCTTCTCAGAATGAGTCTTTATGGTTCATCAGAGCAGGGGAGGGCACCCGGGACCTGCTGCTCTGCCTGCCTGGGTCTGGGCAGAGGAGGTTACAATTAATCACATAGTCAAAAAAAATATTGTATTACAGCAGTGAGTTTCCAGGAGCAGAGTTGCAGACAGGAGGAGAGCATCTGCCCGTCTCCTGCTGCCATCAAGGTCTTTGCCCCAAAGCTGTGTCCCCAGGCTGTCCCATGGTCCTGCTCCAAGCCCCTGGCCGCTGCCCCTGCTCCCTGGGAAGCCCCTTCTCCAGTTCATGCATCCCACAAACACTGTTAATGTGAGCCCAACTCAGCCATCACTAATCCCCTCCTCCGCTGCAGCAGCGGCAGCACTGGGGATTATCTGCAAATTGCCTTCATTTGCAAACCAATCCCACTCTATTAATTTTCACCTTGTATCCAGGGAAGAGAGTCACCCCGGGGGATTGCTTCTCAGCGTGGCTTTATGTTTCCGTAGGCTTTGCCCAGCTTTGCAGGGTTGTGGCTGTCGGTGGGGAGGGCGGTGGGAGGGCAATGTGGTGTGGGGGGCTCGGGAGCATCCCTGCCAGGTGGGTCCCTGGGAGCTGATCACTCCTGCTGCCTTGCTGGGCTCTGCAATTCCTGCCACTGGGAATGGCCACTGGAATGGGCAGGAGTGAGGGATCTGCCAGTTCATGCAAAGCTGGTGGGAGCCAACAACCTCATGCCCACGAGGCCAAGCTTTTCGAGGGAGAAGCTGATGGGAATTGCCCCAGGGGTGATGGCACAGCCGGCACTGGGCTGAAATTCCTCCTGGTGCCAAGTAGAGGCAGTGACCACCAGGAGGTACATCCCTTGGCCCCCCGAGGCCCCCCAGCCCCGGCAGTTGTTGCTCAGTCCCATGCACCCTTCCCAGGCATCAGCCCCTCTGCTGAGGCTCTCGCCCTGCAGCCCGGCCATGCCGAGCAGCAAAACTCTTCGCCTTTTTGCCTTTTTTCCAGCAGCAGCTGGGGATGAAATGTGAGTGGGGCCCTGGGCTCGCCTGCCGCCAAGCGCTGCCCTTAATGGGAGTGCTGGTGCGCTCGGCTCCCGCAAATCACTTTCTGGGAGTCATAACCTAATTAAAACCTTTGGACAAAAATGTTTCAATATTCATGAAGAGGTTTTGGAAAGATGCCCCTGCTCCGGCCAAAGCTCCAAGAACAACAAAGCTCTGGCAATAATGGGAGCACTTAGGCTAAGAAAAACAGGGGTTAGCTCCCGGCCTTTGCCCAGCGCTGGTGCGGGAAGTGCCTTGGGCAGGAATTGTGTCAACCATGGGAGCCGCCTCCTGCCTGTTGAGAGCAGCGGGAGCCCCTTCCAAGCAGGGAGCAATTAATTAATGAAATCCCTTCAGGAGCGTGTCGCCGTCAGCCATCACTGGTGTTTGTTGCCAGTGGCTCCCTCCTGTTTGCCCACAGCCCCTTTGTCTGCTACACGAGAGGGAGGTCACACTGGAGTGGTGCCCAGGGCACATCAGTGGCAAATTGGAGGTTTGGTGCAGGACCAACCCGGGTATCCAGCACCTCGATCCAAGAAGTGCTGTGGTGCTTCCCCAGGGAGGTTGCTGGAGCGGTCGCAGCTCTCTGGGACACGCAGAAGCGAGGAGGTTTGATTCCTCCTTTGCGGGGCTGGACACTTGCTGTCCCCTTCCTTCTGCCGCCATCCCAAAGGACAGTCAGAGCCTCCCTCCCCACCAACACCCCTCGCTGAGAGCTCGGGAGGGATGGAGAGAGGCAGACATGGCTCAGCATCCTCCCGACCAGCGGGAGGGTTGTTCCTGCCCCGTGGGCTGCAGACCCTGGGCTGGGCTGGGGCCGGTGGTGGCACATGCAAAACCTCCTCCCCAGCAGGGAAGGGGACATCTGGCAGTCCTGGACCCTTCAGCATGCTGAACCTTGAGAGAGTCTGCATTTGGCAGTGGGACTGGATGGGATTAACAGGGGAATCCTTCCAGGTTCTTCATCAGGGGAGATGTGAAAACAAATTCCTGGTGATGCTTAAGTTCTCAGTATTATTTTTTACCATTACCTGGCATTTCCACAAGCCCAACGCTCACAGCAGGGGCAGCTCCTCAGCTCCTACACTGTTTAGCCATTTGCTTACCCTGTTTCCAAAAGGATTTGCTGCTGGGGTACAGGTAATGCAGCCCTGGTGCGGAGCCAGATGGAGAGTGGCACCTTTATGGCCATGCTGGGCAGGGTGTTATCTCCTGCAAAGGGTGCAGCAGCCAGCCCCTGCTGCTCTGCTGTCACCTCCCTGACCGCCCTTGTGTCCCCACAGCTGCTGTTCCAGGAGACCAACCCGGGCGTGCGGTACCAGTACACCATCCAGCGCCCGGCCGACAGCGAGAACGAGATCGAGCAGGCGGAGTTCCTCTGGCGCTTCGGCTCCTGGACCACGTGCACGGCCACCTGCGGGACCGGTGAGTTGGGCTCCCACGGGGACCCCAGGGCTCAGTCACAGGCAGTTGGGGAGCAGGGCTGACAGAGCATCCCCGTACCACAGGGATGCCTGAGAAATTCCTGGGTCTTTGGTTTCAGGAGTTGCCACCAGCTGGGTGTCCTGGGGCAGCCGGTGGAGGGGGACGGTCCAGGCACACTGCAAGGGGGGAGGCTGGGACCAGCGAGCGCTTCCTCGAGAGCGGCTGCCACTGAAAATAAGGGAATTGGAGGACAGTCATATTTTCTAGGCAGCACAGAGTGCCGGGAGATGTTTCCTGCCTGTTGTGGGAGATGGCTGTGGATCCGTGCCGGGAGCAGGAGGGTTGTTGCTGCGGCAGGAGCTGGGAGGGTGTTTTACAGACATTTTTGCTCGGAGCTCTTCAGTGTGGGTTTGCACGGACCCTGCAGCGTTGAGGAGGACGGGAGCTGAGGGCACTTGACTTTTGTTCAAAACCAGCTTGTTTTGCAAGGTTTGAGCACTTGGCTTTCAGAATAGAAGAGAAAGAAGAGTGAATTGGGCAGGAGGCGGGTAAGGATGCTCACCTTCTCCAGCCACAGGCAAGCAGCCAGAGGAGGGCTGAGCCCCTCTCCCTGGGCTGGATGATGGCAGGAGCTGAGATGTGGGTTTGGGAGAGCTCGGGCTGAGCCTTTTCTGTGGGGACCAGCCCCAGGACCCCATCCCCGCCATCCCCATGAGCTCCCGAGCACTTGAGGCAGAGCATGGCTCAGCAGCTCCAGCAGGCCCCTATCAATCTCAGCTGGTGGCAGGGTTATTATTTACAGCGCTCCCAAGTCATGGGTCAAGTACGTGTTGCAAAAAGGAGGACAAAAGCAGGCGGGGAGGCAGCGTGTGGAGGATGAGATCATCCGGAGAAATGTCCCGGGAGTGCTGCAGACCGGGGGCAGGAGGCTTCCACAGATTTATCCACCAGCTGCGGCTGCCAAAAGAGTTGGGCTGCTGTCAGTTGTCCCCCCTTTGGACACAGCCTCCAGAAAGCCTCTGTGTGTGTGTGTACGTACACGCACACACGTGCTCCGACGGCTGGATGTGGCTCTGGATGGTGCTCCCCCCGCGGGCTGCAGCATTTCCACCATTTGCCATCCTGTGCTCCTCCTGGGCAGCTCCAGACATGGTGCATCCTGCTCCTCGGCTCCAGAGGCTTTTCACACCTGATGGGACCAGTGTTGCTTCCTTCTGTCCGTGTATGCATCCTGCCATCCACCCATCCAGTCCCAGGTGTCCCTGGCCCAGGGTTATTTCCAGCCCAGTTGATCTCCCTAGGTCTCATCACAGAGGTGTCAGATTGATTCCAGGTGTCCAGCTCTGCTTTTCCCACACTGGAAACATGGATGCCGTTGGGTTTCATGAGGGCATCGGTACCTCAGCAGAAGTGGGCTCTCACCTTCCAGTTTCGATGGTGGTTTTGTTTTCTTTCCCCTGTTTTTGGTGGCTCAAACTTACCTTGGGGCCTTCTCTCGCCCGCTGGTGGAGGGTGCTCGCTGCTTTGGTTCTGTCCTGGTTTGAGGTTCGAGCCAGTCCCTTGCCTGTGTCCGCAGGGGTGCAGCGGCAGATCGTGCACTGCGTGGAGAAGCTGGCGGGCATCGTGGAGGAGCGCTTCTGTGATGCCCTCACCCGCCCTGACGACCAGCAGAGGACGTGCAACGAGGAGCCCTGCCCCGCCAGGTTTTGCAAAGCTTTAATCTCCAAACTGCCCCAAGGGATGACCAGGGCTGGGGGGACCCTGGTCACTGCCGTGCCCCGATGACACCAGGATGCGTGCAGCTATTTACACCCCTGGTTTTGCAGCTTGCAGCTCTCTTTTCCCTCGTGCTTGAGAATAGGCTCTCAGACCCTTCGTTGGTCCATGGGGGCAAATCCCTGTGGTTGCCCAATGGCCGCAGTGTGTTGCTTCTCTGCAGACCATGAGCCACACGAGAAGGCACCGTCCTGGCAGGGCCGGGAGCCCCTCTCTGCCTCCATGTAACCATCCCCACACAACACAGGGACTTCTCCATCCCTGGCCCTCACCTCGGGCTGAAATGCAAGCCACGATTGGGATCCAAACTCCCCCATGACCCCAGACCCCACTGATCATTCCAGGCTGCTGAAGGCCATGTGCATCTCGTGTCCATCTCCTGGGCTAAACCCCGCTGCCCCCCAGCACTCGGCGTGTGGGGCACAGCTGGTAGCTGAGGTGTTTCCCCTCCATCTTTCCCCAGGTGGTGGGTTGGAGAATGGCAGAAGTGCTCAGCCACCTGCGGCCGGTCGGGGCTGATGAAGAGGACGGTGCTGTGCATCCAGAGCGTGGGGCTGGACGAGCAGAGGGCCCTGCAGCATGCAGACTGCCAGCACCTCTCCAAGCCAGAGGCCACGGCGCCCTGTCACCAGGAGGTCCCCTGTCCCTCCGAGTGGGCCGTGGGGAACTGGTCTGAGGTGAGGAGGGTTGGGGAGGTCCTGCAAAGCTGGCGGGAGCTGGGGACAAAGCACCCACAGGATGTCCTCAGCCTGCCTGAGAGCCATGGGTGTGCTCCTGCTTATGGGGAAAAATCGTGGATATTTTTGTGTGGGCTCAGGTGGAAGACCAGCTCCCGTGGATGGGAATTGTGTGGCACAGGGAGGTCTCAGAGGGAGGAAGGAGCACTGAGCTGTTGGACTCTACCCAATCCTCTCTGAAGGATGCTCCGTGCTTGGTTTCGAGGAGGGCAGAAACAAGGGGGTTTTCAACCCTTCCGTGTATTTTCCAGCACCACAAACCTTCCCCCTTTTTTTTTGGCAGAAGCCTTAAAGATAATTCTTGCCAGCTGAGGCGAGTGCTAGGGGCAAGCTGGGCTCTGGGTGCCCCAGGCACATGTGTGCTGGCCAGTGGGCATCTGCTTCCCGGGGGGGCAGAGACAGAGACCCCCTCAGCGATGCTCCCAGGGAGTGGGGGAGCCATCACAAATTTTCCAACAATTTTTTTTTAGAGAGGGAGAGGTCAAAAGAAAAACAGCTCACATATAAAATTCTGTGGGCACCCTCTGTAGCCTTTATTTATTTTTGTATTTTTGTGGATCAGCTTAACCGCAGGCTGAGGGTTTTAACCAGAAAATTATATCTCCTAATTTAAGCAGTGGTTTCAAAAAGTGTTCAGTGTGAAGACAAGTATTGAGAGAGAAACGGGAGAGCCTGGGAACTGAGATTGTTGCTAAGAAACAAATGGAATAAAAATGCGAACAGAAAATTTGAAGGCTAAATGAGAGCTATTTAGAAATATTTTTCTAGGGGCCCACAAAAGCCACAATTGCTGGGCTGAGAGAGCAGACAGCACAGTTCAAAGGGAAAACCCCGCGTTGCCCGTGGGTCTGTGCCGTGCATGGAGCCAGCACAAGCTGCCACAGCCCCTCTCTGGGGTGTTGACATGGAGGGAACTGTGAGCCCAGGAAAAATGAGCTCAAGGATTTGAGTTCTCTGTAATTTTTCTGTCCTCCTTTCACTTAAATGAGAGCCCTCTTTCTTCTCCGTTTCCACCACCACTGGTAAGTGGAGAAATTTGAGGGGCTCAGAAGCTTCCCAGAAATGTGGTCCTTTTGTCCAGTGATAATAACGGGGGTTGTTGCTTTTCCTGTGCCAGCAGACCCTCGGGCAGGGCAGCGCCCGGGCAGCCCGCGGAGCCCAAGGGGTTATTTGCAGTTTGGGTGGTGGTGTGGTTTAGCCCAACAAAGTGCTTCAACACTGGGACTGAGTGCCTTCAGAAGGACCCTACAGCAGTGTCCAGCTCTATGGACTTTCCAAAGAAGTTATCGGTGTGTCCAGAAGTATTATTTGTTGTCCATTAATAGGTGAGGGTCTGCGTACGGGAGTGTCTGTCTCCTGCAGAGCCCGTCCCACCTGCTGTGGTGTCCCTGATGCTGAACCCTCCTGCAAGCTCTGGCTGCTCCTCCACTGTAGGAGGCTCCTGTAACAGAAAGGATTTCTTGTCCCTGTGCCAGAGGCTTTCCCGATAAACGAGCCTTGGCAAATAGATCCCCTCCTTCCTCCTGCAAGAGCTGCCCTACCTGGGGTTTATCTCCTGGAGGGAGCTGGAGGCATTTGCTGAGAACTTCTGGCTTGAGGCACGCACTGTGGGAGTTGACCTCTGTTTTCCTGGATTCAGAAAGAATTGGAGAAGCAGCTTGCCTGCCCCGCTCCCGCAGACATTGGTGTGTAGTGTCAGCATCTCCAGACAGCCTCTGCCTGTCAGGAGATGTCCCACAGGGTGGGCATCCACCTGGAAGCCCACCAGAACCAGCACAGGGAGTGGGGCAAGTCCCGACCAGGCACCTGGCCCTTGCAAGGATTGAGCAAAGACAAGAAAGGCTCAAAAAGCAGGAGTAAATATTGTCTGAGGAGCACATCACCCGGCCAGCCCAGCCCAGCAGCTCCACTTCTTCCAGCTTACCCTCTTCATTTCCACGTGCTGGTGGCCGTGCATCAAACCCTCCCCTCAGCCCCTCCATTTCCACCCAAATAGCAGCGATTTCAGCAGAAATCCCCTCCCTTGGGACTGTTTGCCTCGCTGACCGTTTGTTCTTCTTGGCTGGGTTGTAGGAGGCGCTTTGATGTGTGTGACTAATGCTGTGTGCATCTGTCACCCCAAACCGCAGTGGCCTGTGGCTTGTGCAGCCCACATGTGAGCTTCGCAGCGCCAGCATTTACTGATGCAGCAGAAAACCTTGCCATCCTTCTTTCCAGCTTGTGGGTTTCCTTTATAGTGAGCAACCTCAAAGAGAGCATTATGGTGGAGGAGGGGGTGTCTGCGACAAAGCTGCTCATTGACCTTTGCTTTTTCCCTGCTAGGACAACACCCATGTTATTGTCCCCTGCTTCAAAATTTTCTCTTCTAGAAGAAGCGATGCAATTCATGGCAATGGGTCCTAGAAAAGACCTAATAGGTCATCTTGCCCAATGTCCATCTCCTGGGAATAATGTTTCTGGCTGGAGAGCAGGTCAAGGATCACCCTGAGCAGGGTACCCTGCAATACCAACCCTGTGCTGGGACTGTCTCTATCGGGGAGACAGCCCCAGAGGTAGATTTAGCCAGTAATAACACTGCTTACCAGTGTGACCAGTACCCTGTGCTCCTGGGACCCCATGCCCCAGCTGGGACTGATGCAGGAGACCCCCAGGTGGGTGGTGGGAGTGTGGCAGAGTGACATGGAGCATCTTCTCCCTGTGCCCAAAGCATCACGGCACCCAGCACCCACTCCAGTATCTCGGAGGGGAGCACCATCGATGGGAATGGGTTGTGGTGCCGCTGCCAGCCCCTTTCCCATTCCTCCTGCTGCACCCTCCATCGCCCGTGCTCCCATCCCTCACATTTGCCTTTCTCCTCCTTTCCCAGTGCTCCGTGACGTGTGGAAACGGGACACAGAGGCGCCCTGTTTACTGCAGCAACAGCACTGGAGCCGCCTGTGACCCCACAGACAGACCCAGCTCGGAAACTATTTGCTCCCTGCCACAGTGCCAGAAGAAATCAGACAATGCCAACATGGACTGGTCTGGCAGTGGGTCCTCCAGCAGAGAGATATTCAATGAAATCCATTACATCCCCAGCAACCACATTGCTAAATTTAACCCCTTAATTCCAAATATTCCGGAGTCCAACGATGTCAATCTCATCACTGAGGAGGATTTCTCAGCCAGGAAGGGAAATGTCTTTGTTGATGATTTTTACTACGATTATAATTTTATCAACTTCCATGAAGATCTGTCTTACTATCCCTTCACGGAGAAGGAGATGAAAGGCGAGGAGCCTAAGCCAGAGCTGAGCCCCAATGATGTGGAGGGGTCCCAGGAGGTGCCTGCTGATGTCCTGCACACTGTCAAGCCAGGAGGAGAAGCAAGTGAGGATCATCTGGTGACCAGTGAAGCAAGCACTTCTGCTCCCGTGCACGGTGAAGGAGAGATGGAGCCTGGGGGTTTAGCCATGAATGACCTCCTGAACGTGGTCCCTGAGGATGCGGGGACAGCCGCTCCCGAATATGCCATCCCTGACTCCATGGGTGAGGAGAAGGATGCAATGCTTGTGCCCCGCTCTGACAACCACCTGCCCACCCAGAGCAGCATGGGTTGGGGCTCTGCAAACAGCCAGGACCACCCACCCCTGGCCGAACCCTGGGGAGCCATGCCCACAGGAACTGGTCCAGGGCAGGATGCTCCAGCCTATGGCCTCGCTCCTTCAGCTCCTTATCCAACTGATCCCTCCCCACGGCAGCCTTCTGACCAGGACAACGATGGCACGGAGCCCTCTGACAGCCTGGGAGAGCTGGGGAGCACAGAGGGGCCGAGTGATGCCAACAGTAAGGAGTATGACATGGCTGGCTCTGCGGGGAGAGGCCGTGAAGACTCAAGGGAAGTGGATCTTGTCATCATGGATGATGCCAGCCGTGCTGCCCCCAAGGCCACGGAGCAGAAAGGGTGGGCAGAAATGCCTGAGGGGATGGCAGGCACGCAGGATCAAGCCCATGGGGCAGAGAGAGCAGATCTTCCCTTCCCCACCCCACAGGGACCGTGGTGGGAGATGGGTCAGAGTGCTGGCAGCACCCATCCCGCTGCCAGACCCTATCCCATGGGTGCTGACAGGGGTCCTGGGGGACAGGCAGGGCACCAGCCAGAGCTCCACACCCCCACCTCCCTCACCTCGGCCCCCTTGGTGGCCACTACAGCCCTTCCAGCAGCAGTGTCCTTGTCCCCCACTGTGCCCAGGCTGGCCACCCAGCTCACCTCCAGCGGCCTCACCCACCAAGATGCCCTGGCACCAGCCATGCCCACAGCCCCACCTCACAGCCCTCCTGTGCACCCGATGGAAGCATCGTCCTCTGAGTTCCCCCCGGTGTGGTGGACCGTGGGGGTGTCCCACCACCCAGAGCTGGCATCACCCCATGCCCAGCAGACCTCCCGTTGGCCTGCAATCAGCAGCACCGAGCCAGGGGAGAGCTGGCCCTGGGCAACTCCAGGGACATTTGCTTTTGGTGATGGGGAGCACAAGTTATCCCAGCCCACCCCTGCCCCCCCACCACTCCAGGAGAAGGAAGAGAGGGAGGAGAAGGAGGCTTTGCTTCCACCATCGGCCACCATGGCAGCCTCTGCGTCGCCCAGCTGGGAGGTCGGGAACTGGAGTGAGGTATGTGTTGAGTCCCGTTAAAAGCCTGATGTGGCCAGTGTGGAGCTGAGACCTGTCAGCTCCGGGGGTGGTGGCAGCACACAGCGGGCAAACACAGAGCCCCCACACTGGGGCTGATCACCCAGAGGGATGCCATGGCACAAGAACAAGCTCCTGCCATTGTGTAGGAGAGAGCATCTTAAAATACACCATGAAGAGGCACAATTTTAAATGTCAAGTGTGAGGCACAGCAAGGCTGCAAATTACCAAAGGGAAGGGCTGTGCTGAGTGCGGTGAGTGGGAGATTATCAGCAATTATCAGCTCTGGCCTTACTGCCTGGCTGTCCCCAGGCTGCTCTCTGCGGAGTTTGCAGTGACAGACAAATGGCTGCTGCAATTCACCAGAACGGGCTTTTATCAGAAAGCACAAAAATAACAAGCCTTTGGAGCACCGGAGAGGGAGCGCTGGGGGAGCCTTTTGAGAAGGGCTGCACAAAGGACCCAGTGACGGTCAGGACAAAGCTTAACACCAGCAAAAATGCAGTCCCAGCTGTGGCTTTTATAAAAGGGCATTGAACGTGGCTTGAGCCGGGGCGTTGGAGGGGGCTCTGCCGCGGGGATGGGACTGGTGCTGTGACACACAGGTACCTGGCTGTAAAAGCCCTGCAAAGGCTTTTAAGATGGAAAAGCTGCTCCAAAATAAATCAGATCAGTCTGGCCAGCGAGGGGTGGATCCCAAGGAGGAGGTGGAGGCACTGCCCTTCAAGTGGACAGAAATCTTTATGAGAGAGCAGGGGCCAGGCAGTGCCTGTGACAGGCACGAAGCAGAGCTTTATGAGACAGCAGTCAATTGGTTCAAGCCATTAGTGCTAATTAATAGAGACCTAGCAACAAGAAACGCTGAAGCCACTCCCCAGCTGCAGAGATCCCAGGTGCTGCCCTGGTTCCCTACTGAGATGCGGGTGGCCGTGGCCAGGACGCTGGCACAGGGGTGATGGCCATCGCTGCTGGGACTGGGGTCATGGCCTGGGAATCCTCCTGGAAGCCAAAAGCTGCACAGGGAGAGAAAGGACAGTCCCAGCCAGACCAGAAATGACTGAAATGGGCTATGGAGGAGGGTTTTCTTCATCCTTCCCCCAAACCGAGGGCTGCGTGATGTGGGACTGGTTAGAGGAGCCTCTGGCTGTGGGGGGTTCTCCATGAGGCTGGGTCCAGGCAGTGATGGGCACAGCCTCCAGGAAAGCTCCTCTCTCCGCGTCACCCCACAGCTCTGTCCCCGCAGGCTCTGTTTTTACTGGCACCCCCACGGAGGGGGCGATGAGCCACGTCCCCAGAGACCTTTCTGCTGGGCCGCTGGGCTCCGTCCCGGGCCAGAGGCAGCCATGGGGCACGGGGGGCAGTGTCTCTGCCTGCTGTGTTGCAGTGCTCGGCCACCTGCGGCGTGGGCGCGATCTGGAGGAGCGTGCGGTGCAGCAGCGGCAGCGACGATGGCTGTGCCGCGGCGAGCAGACCCGTCCCTGCACGGAGGTGTTCCCTGAGACCCTGTTCTTCCTGGCGCGTGGGCAACTGGAGTAAGGTAAAGGGGACGTGCAGCCCAAAAAACCCAGGGAAAAAAAAATCCCCACAGCTGGAACAGGACCCGCTCTCAGGGTGTGCTTTTGCCCCATGACTCGTGGAGGCAGAGGGTGAAGACGGGTACTTGCCACAGGGTTTAAACCACACCATCCCACAATAATCCTTCCATTTTTCCTGCTCTTGGGCTGGTTAAAAAAAGCCAGGAATTTGCAGAGAGCTAAATGAAGAGGGGTTTGAAAGTCTCTGGAAAACATTCTGGCCAGCCTGCCCAAGGAGGCGGTGTGTGCTTTGGGTTGGGTGAATCCAGCAGGTTCAGGGGTGGGGAACAGCCCTCCCTGTGCTGGGGGGGCACCATCTCTTGGCTCAGCAGAGGGGGGGGTCATCAGTCAGAAGGAAAGACTTTGTTGGGGTTACAACTGGAAGCCGATTGCTTTCGGAGGGACGGTAGTGACAGATTCAGAGCTGCACAGACATTTCTCTAGCTTGGACTAGAGAAGGAAGTGAAAAGAAGTTGAGTATCGAACTCAATCCAACCCAAGGCAGAACATGTCTCTGGGGTCACCTCCCTTTGCTGGGGCCATTCCCTTGCCCCTGCCACCCTTCCCTGGCCTGATGCTCCTCTTGTTCCCCAGTGCTCCAGGAGCTGCGGTGGGGGGATGAAGGTCCGGGATGTGCACTGCATTGACACCAGAGACCAGAGGCTCCTGCGGCCCTTCCACTGCCAGGCTGTCCTCTACAAACCACCAGCACAGCTCCCCTGCCAGAGCACGCCATGCCTGGACTGGTACACATCCTCCTGGAGAGAGGTAGGGGCTGCTGGGGAGGGGGCTGCCTGTGGGTGGGCAGCGCTGGACCCCCAGGCATCACAGCGGGGCTTTGCTCCTGCCTGGGAGAATCAGCAGGCATGTCCCTGATGGGGTATCTCACACCCACAGTTCCTTTTCCTCTCTCTCCCTGGAAGCACATTTGGCCAAATGCTTGGCATTTGCTTGCCCGGAGCAAATGCTCCGTAGCTGGGCAAGTGCATGGCCGGGGGGGGCTGAGCTGCCCACAGCCATGTGCTTTGCTTGAACACCCCCCCCACCCCGATCGCAGCCGGCAGGGAGGCATCGGGCTCTGCCTGCCTCTTCCCATGCCTGCAGGATTTAAGGAGATGCTTGCAGTGGGTCTGCAGCATCCTTCTGCCTCTGCGACCCTCCCGGTGAGTTTCGGGCACCAGGAAGGCAGGCACTGGCTAACTGCAGGGCTAAAAGCAAGCTCTCTGCCTGGGAAGCAGGTTTTTCCTGTGCTTATGTATTTGTAGGGTGGGTTTGCAGCATATTTCCTTAAAACACCAATGGATGGAGCATGTCTGCCTTTCTCTTGCATGGCTGGTGTCCCGGCAGTGCTCGGAGTCCTGCGGCGGCGGGGAGCAGGAGCGGCTGGTGACATGCCCGGAGCTGGGCCGCTGCGAGGAGACCTTACGGCCCAACACCACCCGGCCCTGCAACACCCACCCCTGCACCACCTGGGTGGTGGGCTCCTGGGGAGAGGTGAGTGGGAGCCCACCGCTCCTCCCCATGGGGCTTTGGCTCCAAATGCAAGGAATGGGGGCAAAAACCCAACCCTCAAAACCAAACTGGGGGCTACTGCCATAAAAACCTCCCGGGATCTGGTGCTGCTGATGCAGCACAGGGTTGGGGGGTGGCAGTGTGGGGATGGGACCCCCTCCAGGGCTGACGGGGCTGCCCTGCTCCCGCAGTGCACGGCTCCCTGCGGCGGGGGCATCCAGCGGCGCCAGGTCAAGTGCATCAACACCAAGACGGGGCTGGCCGAGGAGGACAGCAGCCTCTGCGACCACGAGCCCTGGCCTGAGAGCACCCAGAAGTGCAACCTGCAGGACTGCGAGAGCTCCGAGTCAGGTACGCGACCGTCCCGAGAGATGAAAGTCTTCTCTGCAGTGCAGTTGTGCTCCCCAAGAGCCTGCATACGCCGTTTGGGCTAAATGCTGCCTTTTGAGGACGTGGCAATAATTGTGGAGATTGGTGTGAAAACCACCCAGGCTCTCAGTTAAGGAATGTTACTTGGAGAGCAAGTGGCTCCTCCATCATCAGCTTTATGGAGGAGCAATGCATTGTCCTCCATCGCTGTCCTCTGCCGTGGGTGGAGACACTTTTCCACCGCGGAGCACCAGAGAGGGCTGATACAGCAGCACCTGGGCAGAACCTCAGGTGTGCCCAGTTCTTACGCTCACTGTGGGTCGTGCAGCAACGTGATGAGGCACAGCACGGTGTCACTTGAGGTGCCACGTGCTGGGGAGGTTTGAGTGGCTGGGCGTTGGTGGGTGTAGGGTGGGCATGCTGTGTGCCAGCTGGGTGGTCTGCTCGGGCTCTTCGAAGCCGTGCTGTGAAATGAAGCAAAGGCCGTGTAAGACCACGACCCGTTTCAGGATCCGGTAACCGGAGATGTTTCTTCTAGCCAAGTTTAGACTCATTCTTTATTTTTCTTCTCCCCACTTTTCACTTCTCGGGCCCCCCCGGACAGTCTGGAGGAGGGCGCCGGCAATAACTGGCCGTGCTGAAAGACAAGCAACACTCCATTAATTTCCCTGGGGGAAGGCCGTGCCCTGCGCTCTCCCCGCTGGCCGGCGGCGTGACGCCATCCTGCTGCCGGGAGGGGACCCCAGGAAGGGATGGGGGACGGAGGGGCTGGGGGGCCAGCCATGGGGAACATGTGGTGCTGGTGGTGCCGCCAAACTGGGAGCTGGTGCCGGCTGCAGCAAGGGGAGCGATGCGGGAGGAAGGAAAACCGGTCAGCCCACTGAAACACGGTGTACCCATGGGAAGATGGAGGGGGTGTTTTCTACAGGAGTTGTGTAAGGCTGGCTTGGCTAATCGATAATTAAGTGGGAATGTTATAACTGTCTATAAATACCCAGAGCATTCAGCTCCCAAGGGGCCGAGTGGGGTTTATTTTCTGGCATGGATGTGAGCTGGGATGTGCTTGGCGGAGGCAGCAGCATCGTCCAGGGAAAGGGACCACTGCCACCTGCCTGAGTGACGGCGCCAGGGGTGGCATCAGGCACAGGGACCCGCTTCAGAAGCGACATTCATTCAGAAAAAGGGAAACCAGAGAGAAATATCAAGTGATTCACCTCTCTGATGGCCAGAAAGCTGTTTAGTGATAAAGTCCTGGGTACAAACCTCTTGAAAGAAGCCAGGGTGCACCACGAGAAAGTCAGGTAAAAGACTGGTTCTCCAGCATCCTTGGGTACGGCCGAGCTCATGCTCCAGCGAGTCAGTCCCCTTTTACCCTGAGCCGTGTCTGCCAGCTTCAGTTACCTGCAGCCACGGTGCTCTGCCGTGCCTCAGGCTCTCACTTGGCTTCTCCTCTCATCGTCGCTTGGAGAGACGTGTCCCACGGCACCCAGCAGTTCCCCATGAGCCAGAAACCTGGGGGCTGCAAGGGTTAACAGCACTTAAAAGGGAAAGCAATGTAATGAGGGGATTAGATGGCATTGATAGCAGCATGTTAATCATTAATTGACCTTATCTTTTTAATGTGTCTGGGCAAAAAGGGGGGGAGGGAAGTTTTTTGTCTGCCCAGAAAGAAACGTTAGACCCTCGGGAGGTTTACTGCAAAAGGAAAGAGCAGGAGCCAGCCCCATGGGCTGCCCCACACCTCCCTGCAGGTCCCTCTCTGCAGCCGGGGCCACCCCTCCTCATCCTTCCAGCTGTTTGTATTTGTCCCATCTCCGGCCACGTTCCTCCTAAAACCTGTTCTGAGGAGGGCAGAAGCAGTGGCTTTGGTTAACTGGGATTTGGAGACTGTGACTGCTGGCCATTGGGATGCTTTTAGCCATTAAATCCCTCCTTTTGGGGGGCTGCACAACCCTCCTGCGTGTGTAAGTCCGTTGGGCAGTTTGGCACTCGGGAAGCAATTCGTCAGGCTTGGGCAAGAGCTGATGTGCGGTTCCGGCTATTTTTGTCAAGGGAAAATATCCAAGCTGGGCTCAGTGATGAGAGCCATGGAGCCACACGGCGTGGCCAAGGTTGTACCAGAATAACCACTTAGATGTGTAGGAAGGACACAAATAAATGTTAAAATCCTGGATTAAAAATGACATAAATGCTCTGGCTGTAGCCCAGCGCAGGAAACGCCTCTTGGAAATACAAACATTTCCTGCCAAACCAGGGAGAGGAACAAAACTTTCACATGGCAGGAAATCACAGATGTGTAAATCCACAGGCAGAGGCTCCCAGAAAAGGCATGAATGTAAACTCCAGCTCTTTCCTGTGTTTTAAAGAGTCGTTACTGCACAAGATTGATGCGGGCTGGGGTGATTCATGTGTTTATGTCAGAAGCACAAGGAGCCTCTCTCTCCCCTCCAAGGTGAAGTGCTACCAGCAAAACCCTGCGTTTGTCTTTGGGAGCAATTGTGTTCTCCCTGGACACAAAAACGTGAATAACCCCAGTGGAGTTTAAACGTTAAAACCATTATCGGATGGATTTTTAACAGAGGTGGAACAGATCAAACATAAACAAACATCTCACTGGCAGTCAGCTCTCTTCAATTAGAGGAGGTCGGAATTAATTAGAACCAGAATCCCGTTCTGCTGCCAGGTTATAAATTAATTGATGATTACACAGAGGTTCTTTTAAAATGTGGCTGTCGTTTTACAGCTGTGTCCAGCTGTGAGCAGAGAAGATAAGGTTGGCCGTGTCCTTAGGT
The DNA here is from genome assembly GCA_028566575.1 of Bartramia longicauda. NCBI lineage: Eukaryota > Metazoa > Chordata > Aves > Charadriiformes > Scolopacidae > Bartramia > Bartramia longicauda. The sequence continues at coordinate 42,690,824 of JAOXNH010000067.1, forward strand.
GGCTCTTGGGAAGCATTGGAGTCTGTCAGGCACCCGGATTCCTCCGTGCGATGCCCCAGCAAGGCTGGGGACGTTTATCTTACTCTGTGCTAAGATGAGGAACTCAAACACGACTGCAGTGCAGGAAAGTCTTTAGGGGGGATGAGAGCCATTGCTCACCCCCAGGCTGTGGGCAGCTGGGAAAGCCCTGCAGGTCCTTGCTGGCATCCAGGGGAGGAGGGGGACAGATTTGCTGGACCTGGGGCAGGGCTGCCGGGGAGATAAGAGTGGTCTCTGGCTGGGGAAAGCCCATTGCTGTCTGATTTCCACCCATGCCCTGACTCCGAGCCGTGCTCTCACACCCACATCAGCCACTCCTGTTACCGGATCATCTCTTCTAACTCAGAATGCTGGAAAAAACCCCCTCACAGCCTGTTTGTTTCTGCCTTTAAGTGTTACACTTTGTTTTATGGCCACCTTGGGAAGGAGCTGAGCAGCAGATCCCATGTGAGAGCTCGGAGAGGCCGGCGCCAGTTTATCCAGCAGATCAAACAGTTTTAAAACACAACAGCAGCAGTGGCTTTATATTGGAGGAGGATGCTAATGGGTGAACTGGGCAAAAGCTGCTCCGCTGCTGTGGATGTAGTGGCTGTGCCTGCACGGTGGCTTTTGGCCAGACCTCATCAGGGATGGGTGGGACAGCCCTGCTCAGGGCCAAAGGCTTGCAGCCCGTGGGGTGCTCATCATGGCAAATGCCATAAAATTAATAATTTTCCTCGTGCCTGTTTCTCTGGAGTCCGTGAGTTCCCCAACCTCACACCAAGCAGGTGTCAGGCAGGTGAGGGCTCTGGTTCTTTGCTCCAGCCAAGGCGCTTTAGCAAACACGACCGTTCCCACGAGCCTCTCAGGCTTTAAATACCAGCGAGGGAAAGGAGCTAAGGTAAAGCGTTCAGCTGGCCCCAGAACAAATATGTACAAGCTGGCCGTGGATACGGTTTCTTTGGGAAGGAGACAAAGGTTTCCAGCCAGCGGGAAGGGATGGAGCGGGACGGAGTTCAGCCGTGTGTCCCGGGAGCCACCAGCACAGGCTGTGAGAGGGGCGATGCTTCGGGGGGTGGGATGGAGGGGTGCAGACCCCCCCTGCACCAGGAACATGCTGGGGTAAATCCCAGACACCCAGCACCCTCCGTTTGCGGTGCTCCGGGCTCATTATCCAGGGTCTGGTTGGTTGTATTTCTAGTTGCCTCAAGATTAATTGGCAATTAAATGTTATATTCCTCCTTGCTTTGAGTAGGGAAACGACATTATTCGTGGTTGTGTGTGGAGCTGAATCTGTCCGTGAGGGACACAGACCAGAAATAATTGCAGCAGATTCCAATTTTCTCTGTCATTTGAGCGTGTAAGCCTGTATCCAAGTGGCAAGGCAGGGAGGTGCCGCCGAGCCAGTCACCAAGTGCCCTTTGTTTACTGCTAATTAACAACAGCCATCAATGAGAAACGGGTACTCAGGAAAGGACTCCCTGATTTTATTAAATGTGGGAGAAATGAATGCTACACATTTGAGCTTTATGGAGAAACGGGCTCCCCATGACACGGGCTGGCAGAGGCTGCTCAGGCGTCCCCATGTCGTCCCATCCTATGGAGGGGATCGATGCCGATGCCAGGTCGGAGCCGTGACGGTGCTGTGGGGTCCCTGCAATGTGCCCAGACACCCACCCACCCATGCTGGGTCTGCACAGCAGGTGGGCATGGCATGGCTTCCAGGAAAACCTGGGCAATGGGAGAAAAAGCATAATAGACATCAGGCAGCTGGAGCAGGAAAGGCAGGCTTCCTCACCCCGGCCAGAACGGCAGGGTTTCCTTTACTCTTGTATAAATGATCTTGGTTTGACCAGCAGTGGTGGGACATGCTTCTCCTCCGGCAGTGGGAGATGCTTCTCCTCCCTCCTCCTTGGCAACCAGGGAGTAGATTTAAGTTTTGGAAAAGCGTAAATCTCCGTGGACCTCAGTGTGCAGTGCAAGCAACTAGGGGGGTACAGGAATCTGCTGCTCATCTGCCCTGGGTGCGGGTGTCCAGGTGTGGGGTACCCTGTGCAGGCACCTAAGGGATCTGGTGGCTGCAGCCTGGGCTCCTCTGCCAGGAGCCCCTTGCCAACACCTCCAATAACAGCCTGGCAGGGAGGAGAAAAAGCCTAATCCCAGCAACAAGATATTAACCTTTACTTAACTTTTTTGAAAACTCTCCAGAATGCATCAAAGGCGTATTTTTTCCATGCAGAAGAAAGACCTTTAGCAGAGCGGATACTGGCCTTGGCCTTGAAGTGCTAAAAATGGGGAAAGCAAGGGCAAAAATGAAGACACGGGGCTTTACCTGTGGCTGGAGGAGCAGCTGCACTCAGCCACGGGGGAACGCCGGCCGTCACCCTCCGGGGGTCCTGCCTGGATTCGGTTTCCCTCAGTCCTGGAATAGAGGAAGGCTCAGCGCTGCTGCCGAGCCCGGTTATCCTGCTAATCTCTGTGTTATAAAAAGGGCAGAAAAAGCAAAGACTCCATAGATGTGTCACAGTTGTCTCTTAAGCAGAGCTGGCTGGGCTGTGGGAAGCTCTGGATACGGTGTGTTTAAAGAGGTTTTGGATTTTGGAGAGGAAGCTGAGGGTCACTCAGCAGCTCATTTCGGCAGAGCTGGCTTTTTCTGCCCCTCCCTGCACTCGGGAGAAGGAAAGGGAAGGCAATGCAGGGGCTGTAGGGAAAGTCCTGGCTGTGCCGCAGCTCTTCGGAAATTAGGATTTCTCTCTGTGGGATCCAGAGACTCTAAAAAATGGATAATCCCTCTGAAACTCTCAGAGGGCACCAGCATTTTCCTCCCTCTGCTCTGTAATCCCCAGGCTGGATGCTCTGGGGAAGTCGATGGGAGCCGAGCGAGAGGTGCCGGGAGCAGCAGGGCTCACCCCTGGGAGCTGGTGTGGCTTTTGTGCTTTTCTCCCAGTTTCCCAGGCGGTGGCCATGGTGGTGCCTGGCAGCGGGGCACACGGCATGCCTGCTGACCGTGGCTCCGGGGCTACCTGCCATGGAACGTGTCACTTTCACCAGTGCTCATTCCCGGGGGCACTGCGGGGCCCGGAGCAGGAGCCTGGGATAATACTTGCTAAATTCGGCACGGGCTCTGAGAGCATCCCGAGGGGCAGAGGTCACCCGCTGAATTCTCTGCTTCTGCTAGCTCAGCTCTACCCTCAACCTTTCCTTGTTTTTACAAAACCTGTTCCAGGAAGTTTATTTTTCCCGAGCATAAAAGTAAATGCTTAGGTCTGTATGGCAGAAGCTTAGATGAAATTTAAAGCGACTTCCACGCCAACTTAAAAAAACAACCAAAAAAAGTGAGGGTTTTCAGTTTCTAATGTGCTGACTTAGCCTGGATTTAAAAAGCCCTGCTTTAAGCTATTTCTTTAGCCTAAAATTTGGCATAGACTTGAAGACTGGAGCGTGTGTTCAAATGAAGTGTTAGGATTATATAAAAAAAATTGCTAATAGGAAAAAATAACAGTAAAAGCATTAAATGAAAATTGGGTCAATTCTGCAGGGACCCTCTCTGAAGAGCTGAAAAATTAAGTGCTTATTACAGCTTCCCTTGCCCAAGACCAAATTCCAGGGAGGAATCACGAGCTCAGCCAAGATTTTCAGACCTGTGCTTGACCCCGCACACATCCACGCTGAGAGGAGCCATCGGAGCGGAGCACGGGAAAATGATGAGCGCTCAGCAACTCCCATTGACTTCATTTTCCTAAAATGCTGTGGAAACCCGGCGTCCTGCGGCGGGCTCTCGGGGAGGGTCAGCAGAGGGGCTCCAGCCAAGGGTGGTGGCTGCAGCCAAGGGTGGTGGCTCCTCTCTGTTGTTCCGCAGCAGGCTCCTACCTCTGCAGATACCGGGGGGGTACAAAGAGAAATAACTCCTGGCAGGAGACCCATTGGGCTTATTTACGCCTGTGTCCGGCTCCCTGTACTGCAGGTACAGGAATTTCCGTGCCGACCTGTTGGAAAGGGATCAGAGAAGAGCTAAACCATCACCTCTGCTCCTGGAAAGCGACCTCCCAGGGAGAGGCTCCAGAAGCGTGGCCTTTACCGCTCTTTCAAGGGAAGGCAGGAGGCAACTTGGTTGCGATCCATAAATAGCTTTCTAGGAAGACCGTTGCGATAAGCAGAGGGCTCGTGGACAGAAAGGAGCCCAGCAAGGCACAGCAGCCATGGGCTAAAAATACTGGGCCCTCGGTGGGGGTCTGCCCCGGGAGCATCGCCCCCGACTGACCCTCCCCTGCGCCGGTGACGTTCCCATCCATCCATGCGCTATTTTGAACTGAGTTCTTCTAAACACCGTGGGGCTTTCACTGCGGTTACACTCACTCCGTGCCATGCAGTGAATAAATAACCCCCCTGCCTTCCCCCTCTCCTGCTCCCTGTCGCTTCCAAAACCAGCAACCCAAACCACTACGAGTTTACGAATCCCACGGGAAGCGCCGGGCAGGCAGGAGGGGGTTACCCAGCTCTCCTGCCCCACTGGAGGGTAAACGATTGCCAAATCCTGCTCAAGGGGGGAGATGCTGAGAGGGGTGTGCTCAGCCGGAGCTTGGCCGGTACATCCCAGTATTGCTGTCACCAGCCGCTGGGGCAGGAGGAGGGGGCTCTCCAGGCTTTTCTCTCTCATCAGCCACCCTAGAGGTGTTTCAGCATCCCTGCTTGAGATATCCCTGTCCTGCAGCACAGGAATACATGTATTCATGTGCTCAAATGTCCCATTGCAAAAGGGCTGTGGGGGTTCAGGGGATGCTGTGCAGAGCCACAGGGATGCTCCCAGGGAATACCATCCCCCAGACCCCGATGGAGCATCACGCGAGGGAACTGTTCCCTTTTCCCCACTGGCTCTGGAGCTGTCGCGTGGTGTGGCTGCTCTCACGGCAGGTTTGGGTCGGGCACCGCTCCCATCCCATGCTTCTCTGGACTTCCCAGCAATTCCTCATCCGCTCTGCTCAACCAGCAGGAAAACCCCACGTTATTCCCCAGCATCCAGGGGGCTGGACCAAACACTCACCCTGGGAGCGTGATGCGGGGCTGGGATCCCAGCCCTTCGGAGCCAGCAGTGCCAGTGGCTTCTGTGTTAAAGGCTTTCTTCAGGGCACAGAGACACTATTGCGGGGCAGAAATAGCTGTCGCTCCAGAGGAAGAGAGGAAATACCTCTACCGAAATAGAAAATTAATTTTAGAGCAGTATTGTGACCTCCTTACTGCTGGGCTGGCGGGGGGTGAGGGCTGTGATTGAAATCCCGAACGAGGGGAAAAGTCTCTGCTCTGCATCTGCTGCGTCCTGTGCAGTAACGGTGCATCCCGTGGGAATGGGGGCAGCAGCCGTTCCCGCAGCAGAGCCTTTTGTTCGCAGAGGGGAGATGGCGAGGGGCAGTGGTCAGCCAGCTCCCCTGGCTCAGGCACGCTCTTTCCCCAGCAGAAGTGTGTCCTCCGGGAGAGAAAAGCCTGTTTTCTTGCCCCATTTCTGTGTCTGCTCAGTGTGGTCCCGGGCAGGGGGTGCCCAGGGAGAGGCAGTGGGGGGGGTCCAGGGGGTGCTGGCCCCAGGGAGCATCAACTCTGCCCTTTTTTAGAGAAGAGCTGTCGTTTATTTTAATCACCTGTGTGGGAGGTAGAATTAGACAGAGCTCCTGTGATTTAAACGAGTCTTCCACAGCTGGTGGGACGCTGGAGGCTCAGTGAGGCGCACGCGTGTTTGGACATAGAGTAGAAAAGGAGGAAATTAAAAACGTAAGCAAAGCAACTGTATGTGCCTCTCCACAATGAGTATTTGGTGATGGGTCTGTGCCGCTGGAGTTAAGCCGAGCTGCAGCCTGTATGAGCCCAGTCTCGCTGGGGATGGAGCTGGGAGCTGCTGGGGCGGCGGTTCCCAAACCAAAGCCCGTCCCCGAAGCAGGGTGGATGTTGTTGTGAGGTTTGTGAGACACCTGCAGGAAGCGACCCAGACGATGCGGGTTCTCAAAATAATCTAAACACAAAGAAAAATGAATTCTTGCCTTTCTGCCGCCTTCTGCTGGGATTGCGGGGAGGCTCTGGGGACTGGGAGATGTCATTGTGGGGGTGTTTGTCGCCTCTCCCAGGCCTCCAGCACAGACCCTCCTCCCCGGGGAGAGAGCCCCAGGCTCAGTCCTGCTCCCCCAAATGGTTTCTCCACCCTGGGAAGGTGCTGCAGACAAGAGCAGAGGTGTTATCCCTGCTGGCAGTCAGAAATAAGGCGGATGCTGGGTACCCAGGGGAGGGTGGGCTCTGTCTTTGTCTCGTGCCAATTTTTGCATCGAGTCCAAAATCCTTGCGCCAAACACTGTCCCTTCCCTCTCGCCTCCCCTCCAGGCTTCGTCTGCGAGCGCGACCGCTTGACCTTCGGCTTCTGCCAGACCCTGCGGGTCCTGGGAAGGTGCCACCTCCCCACCGTCCACCTCCAGTGCTGCCGAAGCTGCCGCCAGCACGGGCACGGCGCGGTGCCCGGCCGGGACCGCGGGGACGAGCGGGCCTCCAGGAGGTGACAGGACCGTCCCCGAGGGCGAGAAGCGCCAGGACCCGCGGCGGCTCCCGGAGCAGCGCGAGGGCAGCGGGAGCTGGGTGACAGCCAGGACTTGCAGCTCTGCCTCGTCCCGTGGTGGTGCCGGCCGGTGCTCTTTTCAAACCACGGGAAAGGCTTGATTTCTTTTATTTGTGCTACACTATAACGGTGCTCAAACCATCGGTCTGAAAAACAAGGTCTGGTGTGGGCTGGGGATGCGGGTCCCGCTGGTCCCACAGGAGATGCCGGGGCAGCCGGGACCCTCCGTCGGGGAAACGTTGTGGGGAAGGGAAACCGAATGTAGCAATAATTCGGGGGAGACCTCTCAGAAATGCTTATGGTGCTATCATTTGACATTTTCAGCCTCTTGATGGTGTTGGCAGGCCAGCACAAAACTCTTGACTTTTATTATTATTTTTATATCTATGAAGGGAGCATCTAGCATTCCACCAGCACAGCCGACCGTTCGGGTTAGGGTGGTGTTTTTTTTCCTTAAGGGACTTGAAGCTGGCAACCCATTTCTGTAATTTTCATTAAAATGTTTACACACTGAAGCTGAATAGCCGTAATTTAAGAGATGGAGACAGGGCAGAGGACTAAAGGATCAGCTTGGGGTACCCCCCAGGAGTCCAGGGCTCGTGGTGTGTGCGAGGGCTCCGTGGTCCCGGCTCCCCACTGCCAGCTTTCTCTGCCAAAGCCATTGCCCAGGTCGCTCTGGAGCCGAGGGGGTGCTTGGGGGCACCAAGGCAGCAGTGAAAAGACACCTTGGTTTTGGGGTCCAAGAGTACAATTCCTTGTGTGTATTTGTGGGGGGAGAGTGGGGAAAGCTGCAGTGCATCCCCTTCGCTCCATCCTTCCTCGTGAGCAGCAGCACGCACGGATGTCTGTCTGCAGTCACGGTGTAGCGGTTGGATGGTTGGTTAAGGTGTTTCTCTGACTTCTTAAAAGCTAAAGACCTTTTTCCTGCTTATCCAGCTTCACCCCTGTGAAGCTGAGCTGCTGCTTTTAACTGGAATATCCAATATTGTAGGAGGAGCGGCACTCCCTGCCTGTCCGAGGGAGGATTTCCTTTTAGGTTGGTCCCCGGAGGAGGGTCAGGAGCATTTAGGTAGGAATTCCTTTCCGTATTACTCTTCAGGCTATGGAGGACACCCAAAATCTGGGAGACTGTGAAGAAAATCCTACTTGCACTGGAAGGGGAGAGGCTGGAGCCCCTCAGGGTGCGTGCTGTGGGGTGGCACAGCCCAGGGTGGGTTCCTTCCTCCCCCTGGCTCTCGGGAGCAGGCCCGGAACGGGGGAAATTCCCATCTGTCATTTCCATGTAAAACACAAGCCGTGACTTCACCATTTGTGTTTTATTCCTTTTCCAACGTGGTGTAAACATTTCTGTTCCAATAGCCTGGGGTCAGTCCTATTCCCTTTCTGCCCGACGCCGTCTGTCCCATGCTCCCAGGTTTTGCTAAGGGACAGCCGTGAGGTGTGCCGGGTGTGATGGCTAGAGCTCAGGAGCGTGTTAATCACGGAATTGTCAGAGTTGGAAGGGACCTCTAGAGATCATCTAGTCCAAGTCCCCTGCTAAAGCAGGATTTCCTAGAGCACATTACTCAGGACTGCGTGAATTCAACAGTTACTGAAGGAAATGGTAGGGTTTCATATTTTCTCCTCCCCTCGGGGCATTTGGAGGGATTTTTCCCTGAGAATGCAGTGAAATGCTGCCGTAGTGTGCAAAGGGAAGCAGGAGAGTAACTGTGAACCCAAAGATGTTTGAAACAGAAAGATGCTTTTCCCTGGGGTATCTGAGGATGTTTTGCCAGGAAAGCAAGTTGGGTTTTTTTTTCTGGGTTAACTAGAGCAGAGTGTGAAAGAGAAAAGCAGGAATCCATCAGCCCCGCACCGCAGAGGCCCCCGAGCTCCACGGCCACTGTCCCTCAGCAGCAGGAGTCCCACCACCGCCGGCTGGGATGCACCGGTCACACCAAGAACACGCCTGGGTTTGACCAGAGCCCCCAGCAGAGCCTCCCCCACGAGCCCCAGCTCTGCCCAGCGCAGACGGGAGCAAAGCCCCGGGTCACTGGGGATACAGGATGCTGGTGTCCAGGATGCCTTCACTTTGTCATTCTAAGATACTTTTGGTTCATTACTTCAGAAAGACCCCATTGACGGCCAGCGCTGCAGAGCTCCCATGCTTCATTTGGCACACAGTAAAGGGGGGGATTCCCACTCATTGTGAGCCGAGGCAGCGGGGGGGTCGGGGTCCCTCTGACCTTTGGCCACTCGGTTTTACTTGGCCCGTTTGGAAAACATTCATTTTCCCCGCTGAGCTGTCGGAGGCTGCAGGGAATTCTGTTCTTGCAGCCCGGTCACCTCCCAGCACCGGCTGGACGTCTGCACTGGGCTAATGGGAGCTGTGGGCTGGTTTTTAAGGCAGGAATGCACATTTATACAAATCTAGGCAAGCTGAACTACATCAGCAACTGATACCAGAGCCCTCTCTCCTCTTTCAAATGAGCTGTTCTTAAAATTTTATGTCGTGGACAACTTCTTTGGGTGCACGGCATGGACCGTGCCTTCCTCTGCAGGTGGCTCAGGCTGGGTCAGACCTGCTGGCCCCTGTCTCTGCACATATAGGAATATATAAATACATATATATGTATATAAATATATATAAAAATAACAAATATACAAAAATATATATGTATATAAATACATATATATGTATATAAAGGTATATATTATATATGTATATAAAGGTGTGTATATATATGCATATAAAGGTATATATTCAGCAAGACCCCACTGCTAGGACGGGGAGTTGGGAAAGCCCCTGTATGGTGTAAGGAGTCGCCTTGAGCATCCGAAGGGTCCCTGGGCTCCCTGGAGCAGGGGGACCAGGGGCTGCAGCAGAAAAAGAGCAGAAATCACCGGAACGTTGAGGATGGAGGAAGAAACAAACTGCTTTGGGCAACACGGTGCGATACACTCCACAGCACAGAGCTGCCCTTCGTCCCGGGCTTTCCAGCCGGGAAAGATAAAATATAAGAAGAGAGTAATTCCTCTTATTTGATAAAAGACAGTGGAATTTATTTTTATGTGCAAGAGCATTTTCAAGGAAATAAGTGGCTCATCCAGGAGGAGAAGGCGGATAATTTACTGCTGTCCCGCACCTCCCTCTTTGGCCTTTGCACGCAAACGCCTCTCGCCTCTTTGCCTTCTCCCCCCACCCTGCAGGACTGGGAAAAGCCTCTAAATGCACTTTCCCCGGGAGCCAAATCTTTGGGAAATGTTCAGCTGCGCTGGAGCTGGGAAACAACTGCCCCTTCCCATTCAAATGAATCATCCCCAGGGACTTCAGAAGGGAGAGGCAGGAGGGATGCGGATGGATCCTGCTCTCCCCCGTGGCTTTTTACCCAAAAGTTGTGAAGTTCTGCCTTAAAATGGTTCCAATGGGATGAGCAAATCTCGGGTGCAGGTGCTGCAGGGGGTCCTGAACTCGGGGGCCCTGTCGGTGCCCGAGGAGGATCTGGGAGCATCCCTCCACAGGGATCCTCAGGCTGGCTCTTGGTCCCAGGGCAGCTGCCTCCTCTGCTGCCTTAAACCCCAAACCCCAAGTGTTTCTCATGAAGCTCATGAAGGAGGGGAGAGCTGAGGGGAAGGGGAAGACAAAATTCTGAATAACAGGAAAAGTCAAAAAGATAAAACCCAACCCAAATGTAGAAAGATAAAAACAGCGATTTAGGCAAATAAAGCTTCGCAATGGCGAGGAACCCCCTTTCCAAAACTTTCCTCAGGGTTGCTCTCAGCTGCAAGATTTCAGATTTATCCACTCCACCTCTTCCCAAAGCGATCCGGGCTGCCTTGGAAGCCGGGCTGAGTTGCTTTGGTAAATAAACAGAGACATGGTCCATCCGAGCCTCCTTCACCCCCTGCTTTCCCCCTGCCCCCGGGGCTCCTCGCTGACCCCTGCCCCCCCGTACGCCCAGCACCAACCTCCGACAGATGCTCCTAAGTAGTTTTTTCCTATATTTTCCACAGAGGAAACAGAACAAACAATATGTTTGGAAAAGAGGATTTCAGCTAAGTTTCCTGAAATCTATTGTAGTCTCCAGCTGGTAATTACCCAACAGGGAGGGAATTGCTCACAGGTTGCACCTGCCGGGTTTTTGGACTCACAGGTGACAAAGCCACAGAAGGCAGGTCTGGAACAAGGGCAGACCCTCACCTTGTGCAGGCTTCGTTCTCAAGAAACTGTTGATGAGGTTAATTTTTAAAATAGTTTGATTCTGGAGCCAGTCAGCCCTGAAGCACAGTTTGAGATGCCCTGCTCGGATGCGGTTCGGTAGCTGGATGCCAGCCCGGGATGCGCAGGGGGGGATACAGGCGGCTCAGACCAAACCAGAAGACAACTTAGGTTTAGTGCAAACGAAGGGTGAACTCCCCCCCTTCGCCAGGCCGCGTGCTCCCTCAGTGTAATATTGAAACCTGGTCAGGTGCTGCTTTCATCACAGAAATAGTGGCTGCAATGAAAGACCTTTCCCCCCAGATTCTGCTGGATTCCAGCTGCAGCTCCCATTCAAACCACCCTGACATCCACGAAACTCAACTTCCAAAGGACTGTGCCTAGTTTTTAGGTTTTTTTCAGGACCAATTGTAAATATAAAACCTCCCCCAAATGTCTTCTGTTTTTCCATAGGCTTTCAGTTTATGCTTTTATGTATAAACATCCGATTTTGCTATAGCTCAGCTGTGCAAACCATTGATATCAAGCCACCGTCAAAGCTCAGGGTCCCCATCTCTTCTCCCACCTCCCCCCAGTGTCTCCTAAATTGCCTTTTCTCACACACACACACCCTTACTGGGGGTATTAAATCAGCCATCTCCACACCGTGTCCATGGGGGGAGCTGGATCCAGCCCAGGTTCTGGAGACGGACGGCAGGCGCGATTTAAGAAAAAGTTTTGCAAGACTCGAGAGCTCCCTTTTAGTGGGCAACGAAGAATGTGGGAAAGAACTGGGCTGGGATCCAGTGGGAAATTAGTGAAGAAGCCTTGTGACTATAAAAGGAGACCGAGGCTGGTGGTGTTAAACCAGGGGAAGGCGAAAGGAGGGTGCTCAGACCCAACACCCTGCCCTGCGGCTGCAAAGTCTGCATTGTCACCAGGGTTTTGGGCCATGTGGGACAGGGGACAGGAGAGACTTGGAAAGGTAAGTGCCAAGCAGAGCTATCAATCAAATGTAATTAATATAACGAGGCCTTCTAAAAGAAGCTGAGCCCCAGGTCTTATCTGTGAGCACAGCTTCGTTGAAGGAAGCAGCTCCCAGATATTCACCAGTGGAAACTTCTGCTGAGCCCAGCCAGCCCCGGAGGCTTCCCCAGGCGAGGGAGGACCTGGAAAACCCAACAAGACATGGACCTGCTGAAGCCAGAGCTCTGGGGACACACCGACAAGCCTGGCTACACTTTGAGACCCCTCCTGATTGCAGTGGCCCAGCAAAACCTGTGCAAGGAAGGCTTTGGGGCAGTAACCTGTAGCTCGGGTTTTGCTGTTGCTTCTATTTATTCATGGGGATCTCCTGGCAGCCTCTCTGAGAGGACCCAGGGGCTTTTGGCTTCAGATTAGAAATCAGACTTTGTGCCTCCCCTGGTCACCTCCAGACATTTCCAGAGCTGGAGACAGGAAGGAACTGAGAGCTCATTAATTGGGAAGCAGCAGGCATTTTATGGAGGAGGTTGTTTGTGTCTCTTACTAACAGTAACACTTGAAATGCTTCCGCATCTCAAGAAGCAGTTGGGTCACCCTCTCCAACACCTGTGTTTTGCAGCTCTCAAATCTTACCCAGGTGCTTCTGTCCTGGCCAGATGACCTCAGCTGGAGTATTTTAATCTCCAACGAGCCAGAGGGGTCACCAGTCCTTCATCAGGAGGCAGCGAAGTCCAGACAGACCAGGAATATCTCACAACATCCATCCACACCTCTGCAGCCACCAACAAGACATGGGTTTGTTTTATCTTGTTTTTAAAACCTCTAGGCCTTGTGCTGCACAGAAATGTTTCACAAGGACAGCCTCGAGGGTCAGAAAAGCAGAGGCAGGACAGCAAGAAAAGGACTTGAAGAATTTAGCTGGTTTATCTTTTTTTGGCTTTTCTACGGTGGCCGATGGCTGTCAGCTGCTCAGGGGTCACACTCAGGCAAGGGAACAGCCCGGCTGGGGACATGGAGCAGAGCAGGAGCAGCAGGATCCCAGGGCTGGGATGCTCCTCACCCAGCAGACACTTCCCGGGTGTCCCATCGCTCCGTGGCTTGCTGGTGCCCTCTGCAGTTGCTTTCCCTCATTGTAAATGCAAAATACTAAATATGAGGGAACAATTTTATTATTTGATGAGAGCAAGTGATGACAGATGATGTGTCCCTGTCTTCCTGGGTTTGGAGAGACATCGTGTGGTCCTCAGGCACCTAAAACCCTGCCCAATACCACCCTCCTTGACCTGTTCCTCTACTCATCGGTGGCCACCATGACCTGCTCGCTGGCCCTTTCTCTGCCGCACACAGTACGGCTCCACCGGGACACTCACCCCCAAGCCCTGTGGCTGTGGTGGGGGCACAGCAAAGCCTCTGCCCACCCCGCTCTGCGGGGCAGCAGCAATGGGGGTGAACGAGCTCCCAACCCCAATTTAATAGGGAATTGCTGAAAAGTCCAGCTGCTCTGGAGCTGCTGCAGGATTTAAAAGGCATGATTTCAGCAAAGAACAATGAACTTGGCATTTTATTTTGCAAAGGAGTTTGTTTTATATATATATATATTTTTTAAATCCAATCTAGAGTAGAAGCTGTCTTGAAGGGCTTGGGGTTTTAAGTAGAGATATCTCAGAAGAACAGCTGAACCCCTCCAAATCCTGACAACCTGGTGGTGCTGCACCCAGGGAATTACCAGGCAGCTCATCCGAGATGAGGAGCTGCATATCTCACGGTGACAGTGTTCCACAAAACCTCATTGCTCCCAGCAGATATCTTCCTTCTGAAAAGAAAACATCAGCCCCTGTGCTGGAAAGCAAAGGAAAAAAAAAGCAAGTTCCTGGAAAAGAGCTGAGAGAGAACGCAAGCTCACGTTCACGGGTTGATTTTCCCCATCCCTGAAGGGTATTTATTCATCCTCTCCCGTTTCTCTCTCCATGGGGGTTTCTCACTTTCCGTCCACTGCAAATTCCTGACTTAAGCCCACATTTCCCGAGGCCGTGGCTGGAATAACTCACTGCTGCACCTTCGGCCAGCACCGGCAGGTCTTGCTCTCGTACCTTAAGGCAGCCGGTCCCTGCACCCCCAGGTGAGCATTTTCAGTAACGAGTCCATGCTGGCAGCAGTGAGACCCCGTGGGTGCCCAGCAAAGCTGCTGCCAAAATTACATTATAGCTTTGAAATGATGTTTTTTCACAGCTACCTTTGCTGGCCTGGTTAGACCTCGGCTACTAGAAAATTGCATCTTTTGATCATCTGCCAAGCAGAACGTAACCTGGAAAAACCCATTTGAGGCATTTTAGTAATTTGGAGTAGACCCAGGCCTCTCAAGCAGCCAAACAAGCTGCAGATGCCCCGCTTGTCACTTTATCTGGGTGTCCCTAACACCAACAAACTCCCTCCTGTGGCGCTTGACAAAGCACTGGTTCCTGGAGCTGCAGGCTCCCCCGGGGCAGGAGTCCCTCCCGCAGAACTAAAGCTGTTTTTAAAAAAAATCAGCTCACAAGCCCCATCCGTCACTGTGCTCAAGCAGGAGTTACACAAGCTGGTTCCTGCTTTTAGGCAAAACTCTTGGAAACCAAATCCATCCCTCCTGGAAGCTGTGAGGCTTCCCTGGACTCATCTGGAAGCAAATTGCCCATGGGGCTGGCAGCTTTGGGGACGTCCGAAACAGATGAAACCAGCCCTGCTGTTGGAGAAACAGTGCTTTGAAGTCCCAAATTGGCATTTAAAAATATTTTAGCCATCTACAGCCCCAGCAGTGTGGGGGCTGGGGGCTACCGAGGGCTTCCAAGAGCCCGCAGAGAGAGAGAGAAGAGCAAAGTCACCTGCTGCCCCTGGCCTTTCGTGTGCAAATCTCATGCGCGCTTATCGTACTGCAATCCAGAAGCTGTTTATTTAGATTAAAGGTTATTTGAGATGGGCCGAGACTCCGAAAACATGACTTGGAGCATTTTTGTATGGGATCAGGAAATGGAATAAGATAACCCTCTTGGGATTAAATTTCTAGAGAAATAAACCGAATCGTTGCCATTTCCCTCCCCAAGAAAAGCCTCTTCCTTTCCCCAGGGTATTTTGGGTCTTTCTCATGGTGTTTGGAAGGATGCACTTACATTTAAATTGGAAGAGAGCTGGTGTAATTTGGGCAGAAATTACCTCCCGGAGCCTGTGGAATTTTGCGGGGGGCTTTGCTCGTGGTCAATGGGCTTCAGGCACACGGGGACTGAAGGGACTCCAGCCCAGCTCCGCGTTACACCCGGCGGGGGAAGCCTTTCCCTCATGTAGGTCAGTCAGAAGAATGCAGGATTGAATGTAGGTCACATTCAATCTATATTTTCTT